>BMAV01024409.1:143351-498997 GCA_019973955.1 Trichonephila inaurata madagascariensis | reverse complement strand
CTCCATGGTAACATTGTATCTTTATCAGAGCCTCTTTCAACGTACATTTATTTTTACATGAATATAATGTATTGCTTTAAAGGGGTTGTAGAGAGAAACAATGTCTCGCGTTTACACATTGCTGCTGGGAATGACCAAATCACACGACAGTGGCTTCCCCAGGGATACTTGAATGGCCAAAACGTGTCACTGGCGCTTTCTAATGACAATGGCGCTTTATTTTTAGATGCATGAAGTGATTCAGCTGTTGCTAAGATTTAAGAGATATTTTTTTGTCTTATGATGAAAAATAACAGTGTAATTTGTCGGTGTTGAGTCTGAGCAATTTATAGTATAGAAAAGAGCAATGATAGAATTATTTATTGCGTAAAAGGAGAGAAAGAAAAGGATAGAAGAACGATTATTTAGATCAGGGATGGCCAACCCAAATGATTTTGCGAGCCGCTTCGGGAAAACATTATAATCCCGATAGTTAATCAAACCAAAAAGTAAAAAATAATTCTTAATATAAGAATAAATGATTAACGAGTAAAATAATGTTATTGTGGTAAAAATGTGAGGTGCTTTGCACTATATGTTTACCAGTGGTGCACACAAGGGGGGTGTCCTAGGGGTCCGGGCCCCCCCCCCCAAACCATTGATTTTATTCCCTATTGATTATAATTTTAAGTATGTAATACGTAAAAATTAATTAATTTGTTTTAATGATCAATTTTATTAATTAATACTAATTATTTATTCAATAATTAGTTTCTAACTGTTTTTTCCCCCAAAAATTGACAAAATCAAAAGGAGCATGATATAAGAATGGTGGACTTTCGACCCGGTGGGAGAGGCGGTGTGTGCGCTACTGATGTTTACACTAACTCTGCATTTCGGAACAGAACTACAGTCGAACCTCCATATAACGAATCTGTATATTGCGAATTTTTCTATATAGCGAACTTTTTCCTGGAACCAAGAACATTTTTCACAATTTTCTTCTTAAAATAACCTCCCAATAACGAAGTGCATTTTCTATATAGCGAACTTTTTCACTTGTGATTCAATTTTTTTTTCTCCCTTTTTTAAAAATATTTCTAGACATTTCAAGTTATTCTTTTTTTTAACTCATCTCATGGTGGTCATAAACCTTGAACTGGTTTTTATTAAGTACCAAGCTTGCCGAGAGCAATAGAATTCTGGGTGTTTCCTCCAAGTGCAACATTTAACCCCCATCGTCCAGTTCAGTAGAAACATCTTTGATATCCCATTTCACCCTCAGTGGAGTTGTCTCGAGACCGCGTGTCCTTGAACTAGTCTCCATTCATTTGTAGTGTTGATCCGTCGTTCTGGTAACTTCGTTTCTTGTAGCTCGAAAATGTCAAAACGTAAGTGCTTGAGCATCAAAGAAAAAAAATTAATTCTTCAGGAAGTGTGGATAAAGGTGTCAAGAAACTTTTCTTGCAGTTTTTGTTTAAATCTTTTCGATCTTTTTTGATTGGTAAGATATATAAAATAAATATTATTAATTTACAAAAAGGTGTGAACAATTACTTTTTTAAATATATTGTGCTTATGAATTTAAAATTTGTTTTATGTGATTTATATAGAAAGTTGAAAAATGAACCTATATATAACGAATTTTCCATATAACGAACTTTTTTTTCGGAATTTAGCGACTTCGTTATATAGAGGTCCGACTGTAGTAAGAAATTATAGCAATTGATATCGAGCACTCCACGCTCTCTCTCTCTCTTTTACCACAATGACATTCATTTTCTTTCATTCATTTTATTCTTATAACAAGAATTATTTTTTACTTTTTGGTTCGATTCATTATAAAAGCGTGTTTTTTAGTTTTTTAAAACTATAATTTATTTTTAATTTTTTAGTTCGATCTACAATAAAAACGTGTTTTATTTAGTGCTTTAAACTATCATTTATTTATTTCCATTTTTCAGAAAAACTGGGTAATTGTTTATATTATGCTAAGAAATTGCTGACGCATCCTTCCCTTTTTAATATAAAGAACACATTTTTTGTAGTATTTGCATTAACCATGAGCGTTTTCGCTTTAGGATTGTAACTTAATCTTTTAATCGCCAAACCTGGAAATGGGAGAGAGAGAGAAATCGTTCATCCTGATGATCTTAATCAGGACAATGGAACAGAATTATTAAATTATTGTATTATCATCGATCCTTGACAAGTGTGCAAAATTTCGAATTAATCTGGCCTTTTAAAGGGGGTAAAAATCGAGTTCAAAGATTCCGTTACATACAGGTAAAACTAATAAAATCGTGTTAAAATATAACTTTATATTAGATTTGTGTGGATCCATTATACGTACAAACATTTATTGGAATGAAAATTTTAAGCGGAAGGAATTATCATAGTTGTAATAATAATGCAACGATAATGCATAGTTAATAATAATAATGCAACGATGCAAATATGCCTAACTCTAGCAATAAGCAGTGAGATAAATTAACAGGAATCAAGCGTGATGCTGTGGTTGGGGGGAGGAGGGTCGCTGCAATGCAATTCTGCTCACTTTTAAGTATGTATAAAAACAATAGCAACGTAATAGAATAGAAATTTATGGGATATATTTGTTACAAAACACTACACTAAAAACAAAAATATTGCACAAAATAATCGTATTTTGTAAAGTTGTAATGAATCTCGAGGGCCGCAAAATTATTCAAGGTGCGCCGCGGGTTGACCACCTCTGATTCAGAGCGTTGTTGAATTCTTTTTTCACTTCCTACTATTAGTTTTTTCATTCTCTCTCTCTCTCTCTTTATATATATACACTAGCTAGAAAAAGTCTGCGTTCACCCTTAACAACTCATAGAGCAAAGGTAAAATTTAATAGAAATATAATTTTTTTCCAACAAAATTTTATGAATTTGTTTACTATTATTTAAATGTTGGGCATGCAAGAATTAATTAGTTTTGAATTAAAACTACGTAAGATAGCGGGTTTTTTGTAGCAAAGAGCATGCAAATAGTAGGCAGAAAAAGTTTACGTTCACCATTTGAATATTCATGATTCCTGGAATTTTTATCAACAGGCGTTAGAGGTTAACAGAGTTTTTGCATTCAGTTATCAAGTTAAATAGCTTAAGAAAGTTGTTACGCTATAACTTTTATATTTTTGTGAGGTACGAAGCAATTCACTGATATGGAAAATAAAAAGAAGGCGATTAGTATCAGTGAGCTTAAAATCATTATGAAAAATGTGGAAAGATGGAAAAAGTCGTCGGGATATAATCATATCCGTTGGATGGTAGTATTCTCATCTATCTAACGTGTTATTAATAACTTTAAAACTGCAAGAATTTACACATTGAAACCTCGTTCAGACCCTCCATCTAAACTCATAATCAGAGAAAAACGGAAGTATGCTATGTGTGGTGAAAAAAAGTCCGCGTTTGACTGGAACTCAAATAGCAACAGACATTCATGAGAAGTTTAACAAAAATATTTTTGTGCGGATACTGCAAGAAAAATCTTGAAAAAGGCCGGATACTGTAGTCGAGTAGCTCGTAGAAAGCCTTATATTTCAAAGACCAACAAATAACTTTTGCAAAAGAGCATATACATATGCTTTCGGAGTTCTGGAGGACTGTGATATTCTCCAATGAAGCAAATTTTACATCTTTGGCATAAAAGGTTATAAATTGGTATGCAGATAACCTTATACAGCTCTTCAAAAAGAGCACTTAGTACTAACAGTGAAGCACGGCGGTGGTGGAGTTATGGTGTGAGGGTGCATGGCGAGCAATGGTGTTGGCAAGTTGGAGTATATCGAATCATTATGATCAAATATGATTACCTTGATATCCTAAAAAAAAATTTTAAGGAAAGTGCCACCAAACTCGGCCTTGGGTTCATTTCGCTTCCAACCCGACACGATCCTAAGCAAACCTCTGAGATTGTGAAGCTTTGGCTATTGTATAATGTCTCAAATCAACTGCACATGCCCCCACAGTCACCTGATCTGAGTCCTGTAAAGCACCTATGAGATTTGCTGGAGCATAAGATTCGTCAACACAATATATCTAGCAAGGATATGCTGAAGAGTGTTCTTAAGGACGAATGGTAGAAGATAAGCGCTGAAGAAACAACTAAACTTGTTAATTCAATGCCGAAACGACTTCAGGAGGTTCTCGAAAGACGGGGTTATCCAACCAGCTATTAAATAGCTCATTATCCTTTTTAAATATCTTTTTATAGCTTCTACTAAAACAGTGAACGCAGACTTTTTCTACTTGATTTTTGTAGGTATTGCTACAAATCTGTCTTTATTTTAAAATCTATGAAGGCAAACCAAATTTACTTTTGTTATTCTGAATACTTAAAATGTACTATATAAAATCTAATTAAAATTTGATTTTTAAATTCCAGTTTTTAAACTTTTTTTTCATTGTTCATGTAAGCAATAGTACGTGAACACAGACTTTTTCTACCTAGTGTATATATCTTGTTCAAATTTTCAATCATTTATAAACTGCTTTCTATTCATCCATTCATGTTCAAATACATTTTTTAAACTTGTAGTGGATGACACTTGATGTTAATATTTTTTTCCAAATATTAATTCCTTAATTCATCAAAAAAATTAATAAAGAGTAACAAAAATAATAGTTCAACAGCATATATAGAAAGGAAACTCTCTCGTTGTGTCCTTGTAGCGCAATGGATAGCACATTGGACTACTAATCCAAAGGTCGTTGTGTTGGATTCTAATTTCTGGGAATTTTTTTTACCATATCCTATTTTATTAAAATAATTAAATTTAATAAATGAATAAATAGTAACAAAAACAATCAAAAATAGAAATATAGAAAGGAAAATGAAAAATAGCTTTCTATCTTGTCCCTTAATATTGTTATTCTATGTACATATTAATTGTAACTATTTAATAAAAAGTAACTAAAATCATTTTTTTTGTTTTTGTTTTTTTGTTGTTGTTGTTGACCTAAGTAAGAGAGTTGGCTTACCTTTTTTTTATATTACTTGTTAAATAGAATGGAACAAAAAAAAAAAAAAAAATGGTATACAATAACACAATCAAATTATGTATCTAACTGTGTGTATCTTTTTCAAACTGAATGAAGTGTATATATGCATTATATACACATTTTCAAAAACAAAAGGTTAAACCTTATCATTTGATAAACAATTCTTAAAGGATATAACAAAGTGGCACGAAAGCCATCATCATAAACTCACTCCCCGTATCTGTTGCAAAGAATCGTGGTCAGTCATCTTTCATTTTATCGAATATGAGGAAGCAGATTTTATTGCTCTCATAGAATGTGAATTACTTTTTATTTGTCTGACAATAACTCTCTCAATTTCCGCGGACGATAAAGCGGTTCGTTTGAACAATGGAGAAAGACATGTATTATGAATGGAGAATGCTGAAACTAGTGTTATCTTTATTGTTCAATGGACCCTACCTCACAACATAATTAATTATCTAATTGTTCATTTCGTTCATTTGTAATTATTTTAGGCTGATGCCTTGAATTCTACGTCGAGAGCTGACATTTAAAAATTAACTCTCATGAAAAGTTAATTTTTAATAAAAATTGTTAAGAATATTTTTGTTTTTATCTCCAAGCAGATTATTTTGGTTCTAACTCATTGACAATGACGCAACGTACACCCCCGCGACTTCTGAATCGCGTGTGACCTGAGGTTCTAGGAAGTCCAAAGCAGGACTGACGCCAAGTACATACCCTTTATAAGATCCGGCTAGGGACCCAAAAGCTGACTTAGCAGGGGGAGGGACCCTAATATTCTCCGTTAAGCCACTGTTCATTGATGTCGCTGTTTTTCATTAACAATTAGAGTAGGAGTTAAATAGAACTAGCTAACCATTATCCTGCTGAATCGGCATCGAGAGTAAAACTGACAAAAACGGCTAAAGTTTATGATATTTATCGTTTGAAGTTTTAGTAGAGTTTGGAGAATGAATGTTGTTGTTCTTCTTCTTATGCCAGGCCAGATCAAGGCCCACGAAATTCATCATTTTAAAGGGCTAAGTGACGCCTGTCGTTAGTTGTAGCTTTGAGCACTATACAGGTAACTGAACGGTTTAGCTTGTTCCCACCCCAATTATGAGGGAGAACACCCTGGGGGTGTGTTCATTGGCCTTCCACCTCCCTTTCTCTTCCACCAACCTCGCCAGAGGACTTGCGGCTGGACGGCTATTTAAAGTACCCGCAGGCCGCGAAGGCACTATACATTTACAAACATCCATGCCTTCTACGGGATTCGAACCCAGGCCCAACGGCGCAGCAGTCAGAGTCTCTAATCACTATACCGGAGGGGCGACTTTGGAGAATTAATAGATAACGTTATGAACGTGAAAAAAGAATAAATATTTAATGTTACCCAAGCTGTTAGTCTTGTTTAAAAGTATATTGTTATACAATTGGGCATGTTCACTTTTAGTAATGAATATTTCAGGCTTAAAATCACTTAACCCTTTCGTGGGCCTTGGGAAGATTACTTCCCATCTATATGATCTCACAAAATACACCCGTGAAAAGCTCAAAACTCATTATAATACAATGGCTTTTCTATTATAACGATAGGAAGACTTCTGGCTTCAGTTATGGCTTGAAGTGGCTCGCTTATCCGGAGGACAGAATCCGTGACTTTCCGTACCGTAAGCCCTAAACTTACCGCAGGTCAAAAATGATCACTTTAGTCTGGAGGTTGTTGCTGACTTATATAGATGACACCGCTACATGCTATTGCACATAATCCAGCGATTATGACATACGTAAATCAGACAAAAATAGATGGTACTAAAGAATAATTACCTTGTCCATTAGCTGTCGCTGTATATATGATGTCTCTGAATGGGTTGATCACTTCGATCAAAGAAAAGAAAGATACCAAATAAGAAGGAGATCTGTAAAATGATGGCATCGTATCTTTTATTTTTTTTATTGATCTTGCCATCATAGTTTCATACTGTGGCAAGTGAGCAAAAGTAACAGAAGTTTAGACCAGCTAACATTCCGTAAGTTTATAGCTCGTCAGCTAATAGACGGATATTCCTCAAGAAAAAGGAAAAGGAAGTCCTGTTCTAGCTTCCAAGCAAAGAAGTGTGTAGTTCCGGATGATGTGCGCTTAGCCAGTGTGGGAAATCATGTGCCAAAGATGGTTTCCAACTATAGACGATGTAGAAAATGTCGTAGAAAGGGACAAGAAAATAAGACCCGCTATATGTGTGCAGAATGTGGTGTCTCCTTGCACATTGCAACATGCTTCTCATCTCTCTTTTCCTGGTAAATAATCACCATTAAATTTAATTTTCTTTATGACGGGAATGAATTAATTTCTTATGAATTTCCCCACCCCAAAAAAATTTAATTGTAAACATAAAATTCTTGCTTGTCTCTTCTCGACTCGGTTTCAATAAGATCATGTTCCAAATTATTTTCATTGTCAATTGTTATTCCCGGAGATATTCTTCGAAAAAAACCGGGAATTTCGAACTTTAGTCCGACAATTAGCAGTAGCAAGACTGCATTATTATGTTATATCCGCTGCACATATGTCAAGGTCTCGGCCTATCACCTTACAACATCATTACTCATTTTGTCAAAAGGTGGTAATTGGTCGAGTCGGTTTGTGCCTAGGTTTGTGAGATTGTGAGTCATGCTCATGCATTAATTACAGGATACCGTTTTTACGAATATTTGACAACGTATAATGCATACTGTCTACTGAAAAGGATCGCAGATGGATCTACTTTTGCATAGGAGCTCAAGCCCTTAAGAAATCTTAAGACATCACTGATAAACATCATCAACTGTACGCGTGATCAATTTGTGACGTCTCACGCGTCCTTTCTCTAACATAACCTCTGTGTTCTTTGACGGCCACAATTAATGGCAAATCTTTTCCAACCCAAATCCAAGAAGTGAAACGAAGGATAGATGCAAATAAGATAACCTTTAAAAGGACAGAAGTTTTAGTGAGCGCGATGGCAATTTAGAGAAAGTTCAGTTCAGAGAAGATAGAAGTGTAAAGTGACGGCTTACCAAGAATCACGAAAATCTAGCCATTCATCCAAGGTACATACCATTGTACGCCAGCGTAGAGAAATATCTGATGTGGATTGGACGTTGCGTAGAAACCGAGGTAGGAAGATTATATTCTGAACGCGAATATATTATTGAGATTAAGAGTAGGCGGATATAGTATAATTATATTGATAAGTGATCTAAATTGCGCGATCTGTGTTAATTAAGGCTACGTGTTTTGGTTTATTCTCACTTAATATAAGTTTGTTCGATATATAAGTAATTTAAGTTAAATTCTTAATAAAAGTCATATTAAGAATTCTAAAATGTCTCATCGTTTCGAGAATCCCACACCTCTAACTTACGCTGAAACCCCACGATATGGTCAACGAAGATCGACCATGTCGCAAATTCAACATCGATGGAGATTAACTCACGAGCGTATCTATAAGCTATATAATGCTACAAATCGTTAGGAACAGTACTTCTGCCACCGAAGGTAAATTAAGAAAAGAAACTACCCATGCAAATACATACAGTACTGCCAACAGTGGCGTAACGGAGAATATTAGCCCCCCACCCCCTGAAAAGTCAGATTTTGTCAGTCAGGTCTTATAGAAAGTGCGTACTAGACGTCAGTCAGACTTTGAGCCCCTAGAGTCCTGGGCCTCTCCGCAATGAAAGGGTTACGGGGGTGTACGTTACGCCACTGACTGCCAGCGTAATTCTAACTTTTTAGAAATTGGCCTATGGATGGAGAATATTCTTCACAGGATTTTCTCTTATTTTTGTTCTTTCATTTAATACAATTATATTTCCTCCAAAGATCTCGAATTCATTTCCCGTAGTTAATGCAAATTTATTAAGAAATGAAGTGAATTATATTTTCCAAACTCTCATATATAATGCCATTTGTAGATGCATTCAAAAGGGAGAAGGGAGAGCGTAAGAAAGCGTAACATTGAGATTTATATCATAAGCAGGGCAATTACAATCTCAGTAGAAAATTAAATTAATGCAGTTGTAACTTACAATGCGCTAATTCTAGTTATTTAGTCTTTAGAATATAAGTTCTGTATTTGATTTAGTTTATGTCTTATAACTGATTACATCTTTTTTGTTTCCTCAAATGAAGGTTTATTTTTGTTACATGATTCAGGTTGAGAGATTTCGGAGTAAATAATTTAACAAAATATATAACTCTTTTCTTAGGACTTTCATTTATTTTTGTGAATATATATTTGGCTTCTTAGACTCTTCACGCAGTTAAATTAATCAAATATAAATTAGTCGGACTTCAAATCCCATTATTCTTAATTATTTAAAATGGATGAAATCAGATGAAAACACAAGCTATGAGAAATTCATTAGTAAATGTATGCAAATATATTTTAAAAGGTAGTGGCAGACTGCGTCTAATTTCTGGCGCTCTGTCTAAACAATTTTTGATCTGACAATCACATTTGTCTACTTCTACGTCTCGTGCCATAATTAACTACGCTACTTGTAATTTTATAGATTATTTATGTAATTCTCAGATGAATAAACTTTTACCATAAAAGGAACGCTCGCATCATTAAACTTGTAAAGGCTTTTTAGGTGGAATATTTCCTGAATAAATTATTCGAATAAAAATTTTCAGAAAGGTTTAGTGTCGTATAAATGCTATACGATTATAAAGTTAATCTCAGAATGATGAAATCTTGAAAAGGCATCGTCTTTTTTACTACTGGAAAACCTTTTAAATTTAGGAAATACCTTAAAAATCGAAATAACAGTTTTTATTTAATTGCAACCTTGAAATATCTAAACTACAATTTTCTCTGGAACTGAATTAAAAATTAAATTTAAGAGGAAAATATAAAGCAAACATTAAAATGAAGTGTCCTTGAAAACTTGATTCTTTCAAAGGAGGGGAGCAGTTTAAAAATGAAACAAACTGCTGAGCACCGTATGAGTTTATAGGAAAAGGTAGTGTAATTAAATGTAAAATATGGAAAATAAGGAATCAAAATAAATGAAAATAAAAAAAATTGCTGAATCCAGCTGGTAAAAGAATGAAAAGAGTGTATTATTAGAAATGAAAGAAAAATTCTGATTAAAAATGCGAGTAAAATTCCTTTTTCCGCTGCAAAATCTAAATAGTTTAGATTTCTGATTAAAATTGAATTGAGAAAGGAAACATATTGTTACGTCGATCAAATTATATCTATGTACCAAATTCTAAAGTAGCAAGATAATTCCTCAGGAGCGATGGAAGTTTACTGTCTAAAAAAACAATCCTTGAAATACAGGATACAGCACCTACCCTGCGCTTAATAAACTTAGAAAGGTCTGTGATATGGTCGCTCTTTTGCGACCATATTCTTGATTGTCAGCGTGAATGAGGTGTGATTTTCAAAATGAATAGATATTTCAAAATTTCCTAATATGACTTTATTAAGAATATAATCAAATTTATAATAATTTAGATACCCGTATATAAGGGAGAATTTAATGAATCAAACACACAGCGATAGTTAAACCGAAATCGCTAATTTAGACCACTCTACCAAATAATTATATTATCCGCCTACTTCAATTCCGATAATATTACAAGTCCTAATATCAAATAATCAGTCCTACCTTAATCTGCTAAGATTCTATCACTTACGAAACGTTCAAGCAGTAAAAAGTAGTCGGCGCACCTTTGTACCAATGGCTGAATGTCTATAACTTATGATAGCCGCCATCCACACCGTATCTCTTCCAAACATAACTTTCCCAAATTGCCATACTGCTACGAAACCCCTGTCTTTTTAAGTTATTTTATTGCATTTCATAATCGTATTTCACTTCTTGGATTTGGGTTGGAAAAGAATTGCCATTAATCTTGGCCGTCAAAGAATCCAGAGGTTATGTTACAGAAAAGACGCGTCAGCCCGTCACAGGCCTTCAAATCTTCTACGGTGCTAGAATACAGCTACCAATGTCTTAAATACAAGTATGCTAAAGATTAAGCACAAGCACTTTCTCGTCCTACTCCTTAGCCGAAGTAATAACTAATCGCTGGTCGACTCTTCATGATCAAAACTAGACTAACTCAGTTCCGGTGAGAGACTCTCTATTTATAGGCCTCACGGATCTTTCGAGAAAAATCTGCTTGAGTCATAGATCGAGATATTAGTAGATCTCTTCACAAATTTCCGGATATAAATTATTTACACTATTTTAAATATATGTTACACAAAATTTATTATAATATTTTTAAGGAATCGCTGATGATTAAGTTTTATTAGCATCTCTCTATATTCAACTTTCAAAAGCTAGATGCAAGTGATATCGAGTGATCTGAGCAGGAAATAAAAATATATGATAACGAATTTATATTGCTTTGATATCGAAAAAGATTATGAAAAAAGTGGTATGCCAGTATCATGTCCTGGTTTAATCAATTCATTTTTCTATTGTCCAAATTTATCATTTTATAAATGCCAAAAGAAAAAAAACAATTGTAATTTTTTAGTCCTTTAACCGTTCTTGTCATAACTCTGAACTGAGTGTTTCACGCAGCAAAAGTGCCCTCTAGCGACCACCCAACTTCAGTACGGGACAAGTAAGGAAAGAATGTAGGAGTCATGATAAACCCCTCCTTGTTAATTGTCTGTAATTTTTGTTTGTTTTGTTTGTCTGATATTTGTTTTGTCCAAGTGTAAAACAACCTAAAAATAAAAAATAATAATTGTTATACAAAATAGGGCTTCACTGAACCCAACTCCAAATCTACCACATTTAGTTTAATCTTTAACCTCCAACAGTCTACAGCAGGGGTGTCAAACGCGCGGCCCGCTGGCCACATGCGGCCCACAATGGACGTTTTTGCGGCTCGGCGAGTATATCGGCACACAATAATATATTAAAGAAATATCAAAATTTCCCTTGAAATATGAAAGATAGTAACAGAGAAGAGATGTCAAGTGTCAGGACGTAAACATTAAATTTTTCTTGTTCTTTTACTTATGTTTATATTTTTAATGTATTATTCGAAATAAACTTACGGTTCTATGAATATTGATTTTTGTATGGCTCACCTAAAGTTAAACCTTGTTTGTTAGGCCCAAGTTAGCCTTTTCAGTTTGACACGCTTGGTCTACAGTCTTTAAATTATAATTTTATCCTTACAATGCAAATAATTATTAGCTAATTGCTTTGTCTAGAATAGATCTAGAAAAAGGAAACGGATATCACATCACCACAAGTCAAAACTATTAAGATATAAACTTCATAAAACTGACACGTTACCTAACCTTGTGTGTGAATATATTATACCCGTAGTATCCATACAAATAATATCCGTGAAGTAGTGATTGAAGTATTTTAAAAATGCCAATATATTTTTAATATTTCCTTTTATTAATTTAACAAAGGAACGTAACTTCCTTCTATTATAAACTAATTCTTTCTTAAGCAGAAGTTTGTGTTTTGGAAGATAATCTCTTTATTCTACGTAGTACAATGCTTGAAATTAGGATTTGCGGATTTTCCTTAACAACCAAATTAATGAGGGATGTGTATTGGTTATTTTTTTAAACAACATAATAAATATATAGGCATTGATTGATATTGAATTATATAAATTTAAATATAAATACCTACCAAACATTTGAAATTGCATATTAGGCATTCATTGGCAAAGAAGTAAAATTATTCTTCCCGTGTAAAAAATAGTTCCGTGACATTTTGATTTATTAATATTATGTTAATCCTATGGAATTTTTACTTTTCTCCTGAAACCTAGAGTAGTATATCGAATTGAGTGCATTCAAGTGCATCTAAAAGAGCAAAATTAATGAAGGTTTCTCGGGAGTCACATTTTTAATTCAATTTCTGAAAGTATTTCTGTGAACAGTTCTTGGAGATCTGAAAATCCCCAAACTAAGCGGACACAAAAATATATTTTCAGTACCGGATATTTTATTCAGAAAAAATTTTTAATAGTTGAGAATACGGTAGCGTACACAATTGAAGAGAACTATTATTTAAGTTCAACAATAATCCAAATTTGAGATTAAATGCTTTTAAAATATTTATATAATTAGATGTCCAAAAGAAATTTTTGATAGAAAAGAAAACAAGTATGGCATTTATCTGATATTTCGCAATTAATTCCTTGACCACATTGTAACCACTAATAGATACATGCTATGTGTAGGGTAAAATCCCGATGTTACCTCATGTGGGTACATGGCTTATTTAGATATAGGTACAACTAATCCCCAGCACATGAAACATTATAAGGTAGATTTTCTTTTACTTGGGTTGTATAAAATTACATAAGTTGAATTAGAAAATGTCTTGGTTACAAAAATTTGAAAAATAGGAAAATTAGAATTAAAATGACAAATCTTAGAGAAATTGCTCCGTGTTTCTTGGAACAAAAAGCTTTGTCACATGCGTTACATAAGTTTATTGTCTTTTATGTTCTATTTCTTCATCACTAATAGAATCAGAGTCACTGCCGTATTCATCAGTTTCCGCCAAATATTCTCATTCATAATCACTTTCGTTTAAATCTGATGACGTTGCCATGTTGGAAAGAAAAAGTAAAAATAAACCACAAAAATAGTTATACAAACTTTGGAAAGTGAAACGAAACTCGGAAGAACGTGCACATTAGTCAGAGTCAAAAGGAAAAATTAAATATGCACCGTAACGTCAAGGTCAATATTCCCAGAAATCTTGGATTTCTGGGGATACTAGAAAGTGCAATTTGGTACGCAAGGGGTTAATTATAATAAAACAGTAAAACATTCTAAAATATACGCCTCTTCAATAATAAGATGCAACTTCACCTTAAGTTAAATTAAAATACCTTATTCACATTTCAGAAAATACTTCATGTCTTTTTTTTATTTGAATATTTTAACTTTTTCCTTCATGGGATATTTTTATTTTTATTAATTGCGTGCGTGTTTTTTGTGCGAGCTTCCTTACCGTATGAATATTTTGTCTTTTAAAAATATTAAATTTTAGTGGAAGCTTCATTTTTTTATAATTAGCTCTTATTTAATAAAACAAAGATTCCACAAAAATAAAGATACCGTTATCTCATCAATTTTAAGCTTCTTTACAAATTTAAAAGATTTTTTTTCAAGTGAGGGATAAGGATATTTTCTAAATAAATGTTAGTTAAATTTCATTTCTCTCGTTTCTTAAATACAGAATTTAATTCCTGAATTTCATTTAGCCAAAAATTTTACTTACAATAATAATGAGCCAATATAGTTTGTGTTGAAAATTATTGAATTAAATAAACTGTGAAGAAAAGGAGTCTATATTGTAATCTTGATTATTTGTTGATTATGGCAAAAAGTGTACAAATAAAGTCTTCGTATGACTATTTTAAGGCTGACATTTTTTCTTGCATTTTAATTTTTATTTAAGATATAATTATATACGAGCTGTGTCCGGAAACTAAGTTTAACCCAAAATATCTCCTCGGTTAATAGTGTCCAGTCTTTTTTTTTTTTTTCTTTTTTTTTGTTTTGGAGATTGGTAAACGCGAGGAAATTCTTTCTCAATCGACAAAGCAATTACAAACTTTCTCAAATTTCATACTTTGGGATAAATAACAAGTATATCTTTTTAAAACCAAAATTGCTGACACCAGTTTCTAAACTTGACTTCTTTAAGATTTGTCAGTGCCTAATTCTTGCAATCTGATTTTTTTTTTCAATGTGACCATATGAATTCATTGCCTACTTTGAAATTACCAGAGTCAAAGTATTATAAAACCTAGTTTCGAAATCTAAAAAACGGACACTTAAATATTGAACGTAGTTAAAACATCTTTTTCTTGGCAGATTGTCTGTGACAATTGAGAAATTGGAAAAATTCGTGACGTCCAATATCATACTCCTTTAGCTTAATTCTGGCACACACAGAAAAGCTGATATGAGGTCCTTGTTTTAATAAAATTTATGCTGTGACCTTGTAACTGCAAATTAATCTCATTAAATTTAGTAAATAAATCTGTTAAATAGGTATGTCTGTGGTTTCCACTTTATTAAATTTCCTTTAAAATTAAAGTCACTATCTGGTTTAATGAGAGCCCCTATCGTAGACGACCCCTCCATCTCATTTGCACCTCATGGACCCCCAAATTATTTTTTCTTTGCTGACGTGGACCCTTTGGAGGTCGTTATAGCCCCTGGGGGTCGATATAGACCACTTTGGGAATCACTGGTAAAACAATGGTGGCAACATTGGGAAAAAGTAGTTTCCAACATGCTCTTTCATGTAAAAATGAAATTTATCTTGAAAAAAGATTTTTTGTGCAGTTTTTTCCAAAACGATACTTAGTTTCCGGACACTCCTCATATATCCTTTTCACATACTAGAAAATACCATCGCCTTTCTACAGTACTCAGAAATTAAATTTATCTTGCTCTAATAATTTATTTCTAATATTATTTGTGTTTAGTTAGTTGATACACGCAGTATATAGATCAAAGAAATAAAAAAAAAATGTTTGCTAATCAAAATTAAACTTATAATTTTAAGAAATTCTTTTCTAGCTTTTTTCCCCCCCTTCGAATTTTCACTTAAATAAAAACCATTACTTTTAAACCGGAAAAAGAAAGTCAACAGTTTCACGTTTTTAAAACCATCATAAATGCATTTGCGAGGAAATAATTATAAATTCACTTAAACTTTGCGATACATTTCATATTTCAATTTAGATCTGACTCTTGGATAAGAGTAACAAATTATAACCGGTAAATAAGAAGAAAAAAAAATTAAAAAGAGAGTTTGAAGTTTAAAAACGTTTCAAGAAACGAATGGAATGAAAATTTAATTAGAAAGAAAATATGTTTTATCTCTAGCCTTGATTCTTTAATCAATATAGAGAAAATTCCATCCGAAAGCATCAGTATTGGATTTGTTTGCTACAAGAATAATTTTTAAAGTACTATTTTCCTCTTTCGCAAATCCATACTCTATTAATTTAAATAAACTCAAACTCAACGAGGCAACAGCCCATGAGGCCAGGTCCTACTGTGTCCATCCCAGTATACGTGACCATTGGGCGCTGAAGCGCATAAGCAGATGATTAATTTAAATAATTTCAATTTTTTAATAGTTTTTTTTTAAGCAAATTGATTAAAAACACTAAAAATACAAATATTTTAACAATTTTAGAATACCATTTCAAATAAATTAATATTTCATCCCTGAACCTTACAGTTCTGGCTCTTGAATGGAGAATCTTTGTAATCAGAAGGATTGTGCATCAAGAGAGGAAAAAGCTGATATTTTAGAAATTTAAAAATAAAAATTAAAGGAATATATTTATGACGGTCATATGATAAGCATTACATTTGCCTTTAATCATAATTGTTACATTTGTCTGCATCATAATTATTAAAAATACGTAAACTTTTTGAAAGAAAGTTTCAGTAAAATGTAATAGTTAATAACACTGTGACGCAAGGATTTATTGGTTGTATTTATCATGTAACTATGACGTCACATGAATCTCTAGCCCATTGTTCTTTTTAAAAAATGTATTCATAGTTTACTTTTATATATTAACTATTCTCTACTTTTTTATGTTTTATTGAATGCAAGCAAAAACACTACTTTTTTGAGAAAAAACTGTAAAATAATGTGTGACAATAATTTTCTTTTTTCCGCCTTCGGACAAAATTTGGCCGTGAGATTTTGAATGAATTCTTATAATCACCGCACTTAGAAGTAACATGGAAAGAAAAGAATATTATCTTAGAATAGTTTTTGCTATATTTTCTTATATTATTTTATATCTTTCTCTAATAATATTTTGTTTTTATATTAATTTTTTAAGAGGATATTTTTTTTGTATGAAATATAATATTAAAATTTTACTTAACTTTTTTAATATGATTTTAAATAACTTGTTTCTTGAGAGCAAAATCAATTCAACAAAAATTCACTAATAAACACCTTTCTAAAAAAAAAGTAAAGAAAATACATTTGCACATTTTACCATAACAACCCTATTTCTCAAAGATTTAATCAAATTTTTGATTAAGGCTTCAGCTTTCATTTCTCTTGTATAAAAAACTTAAGCATTTAAAATACAATTTTAAAAATATAAAACTATTTTTAAAAAGCATTTTGCTTTTGAAATTTTTTTAAATGTTTTAAAATGATCATCGTCATGCAATATCATTAGCGCACACAGGAATTTTTCAAGGGGGAGTCCGGGGTCGGAAGTTCACCATTCTTGTATCATTCTCCTTTTGATTTTGTCAATTTTCGGGAACAAAACATAGTAAAAAACTAATTGTTGAATAAATAATTAGCATTAATTAATAAAATTAATCATTAATAACAAATACTTAATTGAATTTTACATTCTATATACTTAGAATTATATAAATCAATCAGAAAAAAAAATCAAGGGCTTTAAGGGGGGGCACCGGATTCCCAGGAACCCCCTTGTGTGCGTCACTGTGCAATATATAAACAAGAGGATTTCTTGAGAACCCTCTTGATGTTTTTCAATTCCTGCTATTAGTTCATACTCTCCCTATATATATTTATATATGTATCGTTCAAATTTTCAATTGTTAATAAAATACTTTCTATTCATCCACTCAAGTTCAAATACGTTTTTTTAAACTTGTAGTGGATGACACTTGATGTTAATACAGTTTTTTAAAATATTAATTCTTTAATTAAATTTAATTACTGAATAAATGGTAACAGACAAAAAAAAAAATAGTCCAACACCATATATAAAAAGAAAAATCTCTTTGTGTGTCCCTGTAGCGCAATGGATAGCGCGTTGGACTTCTAATCAAAAGATCGTGGGGTTCAAATCCTACCTGGGGTGGCCTCATTTCTGAGAATGTGATTTATGAAGGAATAAACAGAAACAAACAAAAATAATAGTCCAGCATCATATATAGAAAGGAAAATCGCTTTTTTTTTGTTTGCCATTTAATATTGGGATTTTGTCATATGTATATACATATTTATATTAATTGTAATTATTTCATAAAAAGAGTAACTAAAATAAAAATTTTCTTTGTTGATCTAAGTAGGAATTGACTTAATTTTTTTTTTTATATTATTTGTTTGAATAAGTATCAATTTATTCAGGAAGACTTTCTTGAGCAATAAAACCATTTTCTCTTTTCTAGAATTTTCAGACATGCTTGCGCATATCAACAACTGAATTCTTTATCATCTAAATGTTTTTATTAACCATTAAAAAAAAAAATTCCCCTTCCCTTTCGTGGCGTTTTTGACTGAATCGAAAATTTTGTTTTTATTTTTTGGCGCAGAGTTGGATCTGAGACAAAATATTTGTAGCTTAATGACCTTCAAGCTCGAACAATATGACATTCGGAACCTTTGAATACGTGAAAGAAGCTATTGTGAGAATGTAATTGGATAGTCCAAAGCACATGAATATTTTCACATTTTGGTTCTATGAATCATATTTATTTGAAGTCGAATATTTATTTTCTTAGAATTATTGGAATACAAAATTGCCTTTTTCCGTTACATTTTTCGTGAGAAAGCGTTTATCTGTTTTTTTGACTTGAAGAAAAATTTCCTAAAGATAAGTTTTTCAAATATCTTTGAAGCTTTGATTTCTTGCAGAAATATCTATTATTTTAAGTTTTATATTATCGTTCTTCATTTCCCCTCTATCATATATGAACACAAATAAAACAAGTAATATATATATATAAAAATTTAAGTCAATTCCTACTTAGGTCAACGAAGAAAAAACTTATTTTAGTTAATTAAATTTAATTAATGAATTAATATTTGAAAAACTGGTTTTACATCAAATATCCTCCACTACAAGTTCAAAAAAATGTATATGAACTTAGAGGATGAAAAAAAATAAGTATTCGAAGTCAAGAAAAAATTTGTTAGAAAAACTTATAGGCGCCATCTGTTGGGATTAGTTCAAACTTCGTCAGAAATAACGCAGAAAAATTTAAAATTAAAAAATATAAAATTTAATAAATGGAATTAATATTTGAAAAAACTGTGTTAACATCAAGTGTCATCCACTACAAGTTTTAAAAAAATGTATTTGAACTTGAATGAATGAATAAAAAGTATTTTATTAAAGATTGAAAATTTGAACAAGATATATGTATATATAAATAAATATGTATAGGGAGAGAGGGAACTAATAGTAGGAATTGAAAAAAATTATTTTTTATTTCCAACTTTGATTTGAAAAATTGCACTTTTGTTAATTCTTCTAAATATGAGTGCATATAGCTTGTATGAGGAAAGCTCCTTAACGTATGACGTATTTTTTGTATTTATAAAATATGAAACAACTGTCATGAATCACGACTGTACTCCCTTTTTGAAAAAGATTTCAAAATAAAAAAAAAATTAAAAACCTTTTATTGATTATTCAAAATGAAGTGTTTAAAAAATATGGTTCTCAAAAAACCAGATCTCGATATTTAGAATCATAATATCAAAGGAATTTAAAACTAAAAAAGTTATTTTTATATAAATTTTAAAAAATGTATATTATACTTTTTTTGTATGAAATGAAATTAATAATTTACATACTCATTATTCTTTAACAGATGACTATTATATTCTTCAACTTCGAATTTTTTATTGAATCCCCTGGTAAATTAGTTTATTTTTATCTGAATGCATTAAATGAAAAAGAAATATATTAACAGATAATATTTTAAATAATATTCTAACGCATAGTATTTTATATAATTTAACATCAGAACATTACATTTCTTTCGGCATCTTTTTTAGAAATATGTAATCTAGGATTTTGAATCACTAAATATAAACAAAATGCAGGCATTTCAGTATTTTCTATAGCAGTGTTCCCCAACTTTTATCGCCGCGGACCGGTCAACGTTGGATAATTTTACCGCGGCCCGCAGAGGGGGACGTTGATTGTTTATATATTTTAGACTGTTTTGATTTAATAATTTTATTTTAACAGTATTTATATATAAATGTGTCTTCAGAATAACGTATAGCTACACCAAAAATGAATATAAAGGGATTTAACAAGGAATATAAAATGATTTTCATAAGAAAAGCAGCCCAAACCCAAGAAAAATATACCACAGTAAATAAAATGGAAATAATTTAATGTTTCTTGCCTGGACCGGTGGTTTTTGATCCATGGACCGGTACCGGTCCACGGACTGGGGGTTGGAGACCACTGTTCTATAGAACTACCCTATAATACAGAGGTTCCCAAACTGTTTTGTCTCGTAGACCCCTTGCCATGTTTTTGGTTTGCGGTAGACCCCTGCTTACGTAATATGGAATTTTTGCAAATTTATTAACTTAAATGTGTTTATGACAGCTGGTACAGAGCTACTTATTTTAAATTATATAAATTTCTAACTGTAATGAAGTATGGAATTTAAAACTTAAGAAACTATGCTAATTAATTTAAAATTTAAGTGACACATAAAATAATTGATTAAGAAACAAATGTCTATAATGATATGGATGAATATGGTGTTTCGATAACAAATTTTCAACAATTTGTTATCAATTTTGTCAGGTTTAACCCTAAATTTCCTTGATTAGTAGTGTCCAGCTGACAGCCACGCTGAAACTCCTCACTAGGAAAAGTAATTAAAATCTTTCTCCAATACTCTATAATTCGAGGTAAATAACAGGTATGTGTGTGTGTGTCTCTGTAAAGCTAAAATTGTTGACATCCGTTTCTAAACTTTACTCCGTTGCTTCTTTTTCCGATCAGTTCCTCTTGTAATATAACATTTTTTTTCAATGTGACCATAGGAATTCATTACCTTCTGTGGTAATGACCAAGTACATGCATTCTCACACCTAATTTTAAAATCTTAATAAAGGGACTAGGAAAATTCGTTACGTCTAATATTATACTCCTTTAGCTTAATTCTGGCAATAAATGCTGAAAGGATGGCCCTTGATTTAATAAAATTTATTCTGTCACATAATTGCAAATTAATTATCATTAAATATAGTAAATAAATGTGTTAAAAGATAAAATCTGGTTTCCATTTGATTAAATTTTCTTTTAAAATTAAAATCACGATCTGGTTTAGTGAGAACTGTCGTAGACCCTCATTTACACTTCATGGACCCCAAATTATTTTCTTACTGTCGTGGACCCCTTGCAAGTCGTCATAGACCCCTAGGGGTCTATATAGACCACTTTGGGAATCACTGCTATAATACATTAAAATTTTCAGAAAAATGATGCAAATTTATATTTAAAATTAATGCCATAAAAAATAAACCAAATATAGCAGATTCAGGGTTGAGTTCAATGAAGTACCAATTTTTTATTATTTTAAGATAAGTTACATACGGACAACAAATGCAATAACAAAAATTAAGTGCAAAGAATGTGGATGATTTCTTATATCGACCCCATTCATTCCCCACTTGACCTGTACTAAAGTTGGGTGATCGCTAAAGGGCACTTATGCTGCTTGGGACAGTTAGCATGTAGTTATTAAAACAAGAACTATAGTAAGAAAAAATTAATTTAATTTAATTTTATGCCAATGCTTGTATTTTAAGTACCGTAAAATCCGGCGTGTAACGCACACTTTTAACTCTTAAAATAGGATTGAAATTTACGGGTGCGCGTTATACGCCGGGTATAAAAATGACAGCTTTAAAAAGAGAAACAAAAGGATAAGCATAAAAAAATAGACTTCTACATAGATCGGAATACTGTTTATTTAAAAGAAATGACATACCTAATGAACTTAAAGGGTTTTAGTTCTAGGATATACTATTTTTTCAACAGTCTGGTATAATACCACGAATAAATGATTTCAAAATATAAGAGCATTGCACTTATAAAATTCAGGTTCCTTTGTAAAAAAAGGAGGAAGTGCGCCTTATACACCGAATATACTTAAAAACTAAAAAATGCTGTAATATTTCCTAAATCCTTTATTCCTTTGGTCATTAGACAATTATATCCGTTATATTTTTATGTTATTCCAATAATTCAGTCCATCCTTTTAGACATTTTGATTTATTAGACGACACATATAGAAGTCATGTATATGTCGCAGGGAAATGTTGAAATTAGGTATTTCATCAAATCCCCAAGGGATAGGATCAATTGACGAGAGATGTTAAAATAACGTCTCTATGATGTCTTTTCCCTGTTGTAAGTAAGAGATTTTATCAAATCCCTGAATTGTTTCAGTGAAATGATGAAATGAAGTAGTCAGGTTTTGCATTGGCAAAATGCTGTACGGGGGGCGAGACACCTGGGGTCGGGGTCCTTGTATTTCCTAACCATACAGGTAGTACTATCGATCCCCTAAATATCAATACCATATCTTTAAAAAAATGGCACCATAGGATTAACATAGGGATTGATTACCAGCCTAATTTTCTAATTATTTGTTAATTAGTTTCGAATAAATAATTTGTATTTCATTGACTATTGTTGTATTACTTACTTCTACGTTTAATAATGCACCCTATTTGTTAAATAAACACTTTTAAAATCTTGACAACATTATTTCATCATTTCACAGAAACAACTTAAAGATTCGTTTAAATCCCTTATTTTTATCAGGGAAATGACCTTGAAGAGACGTTATTTTAACATCTACCGTCAAGTGATCATCTCCCTTAGGAATTTGATGAGATTCCTAATTTCATCATTTTCCTGCGACATATACAGCACAAAGAAGGTTACATAACTGATTCTACAAGCAAAAAAAAGTATAGCTCTCAGATGACTTGCAGCGCCTTCTATTCATTTCACATTTAATTTACAACAAATGCAGCTTGAATGTATAGGGGCGCGCGTTTTACGTCGGATTTTAATACTTTACTTCTTATCGAGTTTATTGTTCCTTGGACCCATTTAAAAATCCTTTTAGAGATGAATTGTCAGATCAACAAGAGCTTGTATATAATGTATATAAACATTTATACGGCAGCTGCTATTCTATCGAGTTTGTTTTCAAATTTTCTTTACAATCTTTAAATAAAATATATCTTAAGGCCCTTTTAGTGGGGAGTATTTCATGCCATTTTGCCTCAAAATCAACAGGAAGAAACCTAAAAGTATCACAGGAAAAATTTTTAGTAACATCACAAATATATTTATTGTTGACAATGCCGAGAGACATGTGTAGCATTTTCGTTCTATGCTCGCCTTTTCTTTATTCCATAAATAATTTCTTATGGCCCTTTTTTTCATACTGTAAATTGTCGTCCACACTCAACACTGACAAATTACTGTGGTATTTTTTTCTATCTTACCCCTAGAATTTTAGCAACAGCTGAATCACGTCGTGCAGCTAAAAATATAACTCCACCATCATTAAAAAGCACCACTGACACGTTTTGCCCATTCAAGGTGTCCCTGGAGAAGCCACTGTCGTGCAATTTGGTCATTTCGAACAACAGTGTGTGAACTGGTAATATTGTTTCTTTCTATTGCTCCATACATCTAATGTATTACATTAGTTTAAAAGTAAATGTCAAGTGAAATTGGCAAAGGAGAAGTTGGAAAATTACTTTCCAGAGTTCAGATTTATTTTACAATAAAATACCAAAAACAGAGTGTTGTATTATTGATTATAGTAGTAATGTAATTGCATGCTCTTTTAATTACTGCTTAGAATTATTCATTACTGTATAAGATGAATAAATTTTTATTCTGAACGAATTTTACTGAATTTTTGGCTATATTTTGTTATTAAAAGATTATGCTCTTGAAAATATTTTTTCAAAGCCCAACTCAGTCTCGAAATCTCCAAGCATTTAACTTTAAATCTTCAACAGTTAAATGCCATGTATTCCAGG
The DNA here is from genome assembly GCA_019973955.1 of Trichonephila inaurata madagascariensis. Classification (NCBI taxonomy): domain Eukaryota; kingdom Metazoa; phylum Arthropoda; class Arachnida; order Araneae; family Nephilidae; genus Trichonephila; species Trichonephila inaurata. The sequence continues at coordinate 475,130 of BMAV01024409.1, read as the reverse complement.
TGCTTTCCGTGTCAACTGAAGTAACTTAAGAAGATGTGATTTAAAAAAATGACAATAGAAGTTTTTTTGATGGAAAAAATATTTGTCCTTTGAATAGAATCCTTAAGTTATACTCCAGGTCATATTCTAGAATTAAGAGATCTTTTGTTGTGTTGTTGCTGTTTACTCATAATAAGATAAGAAAAAAAAAAAGCTTTGCTTCGTTTTTATAGAGAAAAATTGGTTAAATAATAGATGCATAGACATGAAATACATCATTCCTCTAATTTTGTTACATTTTCTAAAATTGAGCAAGAAATTAAGTATTTGTAGAAATCTGTAAAGTAAGTTCCACTTAAATATGTTGAAACTTATGTGTGTGTGTTGACCATTTTATACTAGTATCTTAAACTTACTATATATATCAGGGATGGGCATTAATCAATCACGATCGATCGGTGAACCGCCAAGACATTTTGGGGTGACCGCCTTTACTAAGACCTAAGACGCGCGTATTAAGAGAAACATATTTACGGACCACAGACATCAGCTAGAATGGAAATTCGGCTTTTCACAATTGATATGACTGGGCTTACTTCAGCTAATGATTCTACAAATGTGTAGAAGACATTTGTATTTCCATTGGAAGCGCACGATGACGCTTAACACGTTCTCTGCCACTGTAGGGGGAAAAAGCGATTAATGCGATGCCAGCCGTATAGATACATTTTTCCCAACACATCTACTGAAGGGGAGAGTACGTGCTGATGATCAGCTCTTCCCGTGATAGCACGGGATTGGCTATTGAGACATCATCCCTCATTCCCCGTTTCTACGGGTTTGGGCTTCAAATGTCGGTTTCAGATTCATCGTTTCATATATGCTCTCTGATCACTGCATTGAATACGTCCACTCTGCACGATCTAGCAGTCCCTCTCTTAGTTGTTCAATTATTCAACTTGACAATTTCATGTTACTTGTGTTTTTGTAGTAAAAATAATCATCTGTCATATTTTATAAGAGGGGTACAATATAAAAAAAGGAGCGTTAAGAAAAGAAAACATACAATTTTCAAATAGAATAACCCCACGCCACTGGGTGAACCGCAACACCTTAAAAATATGGGAAATAGTCTGTACCCTGGAAAAGTCCGCCCACCCCTGGTATGTATGATGTCAATGAAGATAACAATGACATCGATGAGTAAAAATCAAATTCAGAGAAAAACGTTTGAGTACTCTAAGAAAGAGACTTTGGGTATTGTGTACTTTTACATTCAATATCATTTAGAAGCTGCTTCAAAAAATCGAAGAAAAATCTAGAGGAAAATAAGAGCGGAACGCGTTTTATAGATGTTTATTTTACTATCTTATCTTTTTTTTTATGACTTTTAATTTTATTTCATATTGAGACATCTTGTATCTTATTAATTCATATGTTAGTCCTGTTTTAACGAAGAAGTTTTCGGAACTTTTCCGTAGTAGCTCTGCAAAGTCAATGCCAAAACAAATTTACATTATTATTATTGAACAATCATCATGAACCTATAATATTTTTACCATAAATGTAATAATGTGGCAAGTATATTCACAAAATAATACACATCTGAAAATATTTATATAATTCTATCACGTATCATATAACCTTGACAATTATTATTATTAGCCTTCAATCAGTGGCGTACGTAGACTACTTTAAGATGGGAGGGGTTTGTACCCCAACCCTTAACTTTGTGTACGCCACTACCAAAATTAATGACCATATTAAAAAATTTATGAATTTTATTAAAAGGTAATTATTATTAATTCTTAATATATCCGCATTAAAAAAAAATATTTTATTCCATCCATAAAAGTTAATACTTTCTCAGGTTTGTTTACGAGTTCACTAAAAAAAAGTAATTTTCCGTTTCGTCGGCCCAGACGATAAAGTCGCTAAAAAAGGTACAACAAATGCCAAACGGAATATTCCCTCTATTAAAACTTTTACCTCCACATTTTCAAAACAAGTCGTGGTTTTTTCGTATAAGTGACGTCTTTTCCATAATACATTAAAAATTAATGAAAAAACCAATGAGAACAATTATTTATCAATATTTTTTGTATGCATATTGTGTGTTGCTTGCCAATAACGCCAACTTGGCGAAATTTACGCCGGCGAAATGGAAAAATACCCTAAAAAATTGTTTACCAGAAGCCTGAATTCTAGTTTCTTAAAGATGAGCCCATCAAAAATTGTTGTGCAGATCTTTCATGAAGATATCATTTTTATTCATTTTTAAAGCTTTTCGTATACAATTCTTCTCATAATACATGGAATGCATATAGAGTTGAATGAACTTCGATTTAAAAATTCAATTTCAAGTTGAATAAAAAACAAATGACAGATATAACCGACATCTTATTTGCGAACTTTGTATAAAAGCTCATTTATGGTAAACAATTTTGAGGTAAGATAAAGGAATAGCTGCATTATATGAAAAAAAAAAAAAAACTCATTCATATTGATGTTTGTATAAAACAGGTGAAGAATTTAGTTTTTAAAATGTTACAAATTTATTACATGAATGTTCTTCAAGATATTCAAATATATCATCGGTTATCAATACAGTTACAATCCATCAATAACTCAAAAAAGAATGCAACTTTTTAAAGGTTTTTAAAATATCTTTAAAAATGCTGTATTCTCTGCCCTTTTTTTATCATTGTTTCTCAAAACCCGTCTGCGACCAGTCGTGAAATTAAAATAGTATGCCCGGTTGGTTCGAAATTCACCATTATTTCTACAAACAACTGTGGTAGTTTTGTTATATCTTTTTGAAACACTAAACAACTTTGTAATCTTCTGCACAAAATGAGTAACAAAAGCGTAAGAACATCGGATCATATATTTTTTCTTTTTTTTGCATTCCGAATTCTTTTGGGTTTTTTTTTCCCTTTTTCCGTAGAAATAAAAAACAACTCAAATTGATTCACGTGATTAATTTCTTTGTTTTGCTATCTTCGCTATTACTTTTCCCTCTCAATTGCGTTATTTTAAATAGTATAAAAACTAAATACATACTTAAAAATACATACTTTAAAAAGAGCATCGATGTTATCAATCTATTATGCATAAAAATATCGTTCTATTATATCAGTGATCTTCGAATTCTGTTAAACGGAACCCTAAGGTTCCATACGTTCTCAGTAAAGAAATCGAAAAAAAGTAAAAATGTGTATGCAAAATGGATTTGCGTTCTCTGTGAAGTTTATATAACCACAAGTATCGAAGGTTCATTCCAGTCATTAAAAAACTCTGAAAATTCTATGAACACATAATAACTTTATTTTCTAATATTTTTTTAACTCTTATTATAATATAATATAATAAAAGAATCTATAATGTTTTTCTTCATATATACTACTAAATAGATAGCTAAAATTCTATTGTTTACTATCCCAGGTTCTACAAATTATTTTATATTTGTTAGTACAATGTTTTGCAAAACTTAATAGTTTTCTGATGAAAAATGCACTTTTTTCATTTGCGGAAAAAGTACTTATAATGAAGAAGAAGCAACTTGTCCATATATCAACATATTCGAAATTAAAATCTAAATTTAAACAAGAACAGTTTATAAAATTTAGATTGCAAATTCATGGAAAATACATAGAATTTCTTACACAGCTGTAAGCATGAGAATGTCATTCAGAACAATGTATTAAGTGACAAATATTCCTTACGTGAGTGTGACAACAAAACAAATTAAACACAGAATATGAAATGTGACGACAGATAATTTTTATACAGAAGATCGTTCGAACTTTTATAGAAACGATTTTATAATTCGTTTTCTCGTTTCCATTTTGAGATAAAACTTAAGCAACTTCAGAATAATCGTCTGCTAAGGTTTTCTTTTGATTGGAATGTAAAATAAAAGATTTATTTTAAAAATGGTTCCTAAAAATGATATATGGTTCGAAGGTTACGTAATTAGGCTTTCCAAGGAGAAATATTCGTATCAAAAAATTAAAAAGCGGTGTAAAAATCTCGGTTACTGCATTTCAATCAAAGGTATTTATAATACATGAAATATGAAAGGGAAAAAGCTTCTAGCAGAAAGCAAAAAAGGAAAACATGACCACGAATCTTCATCGTAAGACTGTTCAAACGCAGGCAACTATCAAGAAATTTAGGTCTCTGTTCCTGAAAAAAAATTTGCCAACTCAAAGATTCATTGCATCGAAACTAGGAATATCTTCCGGAATTGTAATTAAAATCATTCATAAGGAATTTAAAACAGGTTTTTGAACACGAAGTTCTTTTTTAAAAACATATTGCTGAAAGAAAAGCAAATCGTAGAAAATTATGTAAAAAACATCTAGCTGCTGAAAAAATGGGAATTTGTGGTGACACTCGATGAAGTATGGGTATATTTAAGTGACTGTAGTAAAAGAAGATCAATTTTCTATTGCTCAACTGACGGGAATGACTGCATGAAATGGCTTCGTCCGCGTACAATAAAGTTCCCAAAGGGATTCATGATAGTTGCAGGTTTTTCTAACAACAGCGAATTAAAAATCAAAAAAGTCTCAAGTAAAGCCAAAATTAATTCCCTCTACTATCAGCAGAATATTTTAGAACCAATTTTTGAAAAAGAAATTCCAACTTTAAAGGGAAAGGACATTGATAAACTTGAGCTTCATATGGACAAAACCTCTAGTCACACACGTCTAAGTCAACTGCTGCTTATTTAGCAAAGAAAGAATCAGAAACAGGAATAAAGTATATCCCAATTGATGATATAGTTCATGTAAAATCATCCTACGCTTCTGTAATGGACTTTTGTGCTTTCGGTTTATTAAAATGAGCCTTAGGGAAACGGCATCCAACTTCTGTAGACCTAGACTTCGACAGTTTGTATAAAAAAATGCAAATGCATATCCCTGTTACTAAGTATGACACTTGGATCGCACATTAATATTACATATCCCTGTTAATAATTATACGTTATGTGTGACACTTGGATCACACGTTAATATTTTTAATGAGTAAATTACATTAAAAACATATTAAAATTTTTAACAGCAAACACAATACTTTTTTTAAATTGAATAAAGTACCTATATATATGACATGTTGATATACGTTAAATATTGTTTTAAGATAATATTTGTCACGTGAATAAGGTTCCCTACAAACACCTTATTGTTTTAAGGTATCCGACTACGTTCGGAACCGTGATTTTACAAAAGCGCATATAAATGGATAATTTTCATGATATTCAGTTTCACTTAGATTAGAATTATGAAAATTGCTTTAGGACGCTTGACCAAAATGTATTTAAATACAATATTTATGGCAAAATTAACAGAATAATCTTTATTCAAGATGTTCTCCTTTGTGAAAAATGCTTCTATTATAATAATATTTTCCCTGTATATAGCTGTGCATCAGTCAAGGCTCAACTAGAATTTTTGAAATATATAACTTAGAAGTGGGTTTATCCATATTTTGCAACAACAGAGGGGAGCAATTTTAAGAAAAAAAAACGCCAATAATTATTTCAGTTGGAGGTAACTCTAAAAATAGTGTGAATTTTTCAAAAATTCTAGTTGAGCCTCTGTAGAGAGGTCTGAGCTATATACAGGCAAAATATTATTATAATAGAAGCATTTTTCACAAAAGGAGAACATTTTGAAAAAAGTTTATTCTAAGTTAATTTTTTGCCAAAATATTGTAATTAAATAATTTTTTTTGTCAATATGTCCTTAAAACAATTTTATGCATGTATTCTAATCTGAGTGACACTAAATATCATGAAAATTATCCATTTATGCACTTTTTTTAAATCACGGTTTCGAACGTAGTCGGATACCTAAAGGTTGGGTCGAAAAAGTTTGAAGACAACTGTTTTATATAATTAGCTTTTGAAATTAAAATTGGAAATCTTTATTAATAAACTTACTGAATTTAAATAAAACGAAAACTTTTTACTAAGTTTGTTTGTTGTCTCTGTGCTGTTTTTAATGTTTTGAGAGAACGGCTTATGTGTATAATTGCTGAGTTGTGGTTCAACTCGCCATTTTTATATGAGTAACCTACACTTCGAATGAATGAGAAAATGCTATACTGAGATTTCGTTACACGAACAAAAAGGATGCTCACTGTGTGGGAAGCCATGATTTGTTTTGTTAGAACTGTTGAATAGAATTCCGTTCCCACAAAATCAAAGAGCTAAACTGGTTCTGGAATAAATGCATGTGAAAACTGAAAAAAAGAAATAAGAAAATGTACTAACCGAATTATTATTGTATTTGTTCGTTGTCTGAATAGAAAGACAAAACAACTTTGTGAGAGAAAAAAATGAAAAACATATTTTGAGACATTAGCGATGTTTTTCAATTTTAAAATTTAACGTAGTGGTTTATGGATTAAAACATCGTGATGTGTTTCTGAGGGAATAAGAAAATACCTTTAAAACTTCTAGTAAACAATCAATGTCATATTATCTATAAGACCAGTTAAGCTAAAAAAGCTTAATAGCCTTAAGGCTTCAGGAATTTTCCTCCTGCTGATTGTTTTTATCCAGTGAACTCAGTAATAAACTAAATGCAAAGAAACCAAAATATTTTAGAGCCTAAGGGTTTATATGAGGAATTAATGTGATTATATGTTAATAGAGTATGAAAATGTCAAACTAACACATGAGAAATTCTAAGTTTATATCCGAAAATTAAAGTTATTTGGAATTAACTAAGAAGAGAGGGGGGGGGCAATTAAGATGTTTTGACAACTTTAACATGAGCATTACATAGAATGAATACACAGAATAATTGAATAAAAAAATCAAACAGAAAATGTTTATTTGGTTAAAATTAATCTTGTATTTTATCGATTTTCGAATTCTTAAATCAGTTTTAAATAATTTTCGTGATTTGATGCAATCCATTGTGTTGTGGATACTTATAATCAAGAATTTAAAGCTCTTCTATCGACTTCTGGTTCAAGTTTTACTTACATTAATTAAGTATTATATTATACTAGCTAGTATACTCGTTCTTCGCACGGGTGAATTGAAAAATCAAACGTTACAGATTGTAGGATAAAGAAGTTTTTAATGAGTTAGTTTTACGTGAATTGCAAGTTAAACAAAAAAAATTTAAAAAAGCTTTTTGCATGTCTCAGCTGAACAAAAAAACCATATTTTTTAAACTTTAAGTCTGTAGATCTAATAGCTGATAAAAAGGATTTTTTTTATTTATTAAACTCCCGTAAATCTCTTGTGGGTCGATTTTTGAAAACACCTTCCTAAGCTGATCTCTTCTCAGCAAAAGTAACACATATTGCTACACATTTTGTGTAATAAACGCTTAAAATAGTGTAAATAATTTATATCTGAAAGTGCAAGACGTTAATATTACTTTCTGTTGTATTTATTTTATGTTCAAATTGTAATATTCGTAATAAAAAAAACGCCATTCCTTACATTATAATGATGATTCAACAAAAACATAGCGAAATGTTGGCGATAGAGCCAAGTTGGCATCATTTTTGACGATCATATTGGCAACTTGGTGATTGATTGAACGGTGTAAAAATTTATTTGCTGTAGAGCCACCTGATGGGAACTGTAAATTGTTACGTTACAGAGTTCCCTTCTACTGCTTGAATGCCAATTTCGAACTATATGCCTGGTGGCATACAGTGACGTCTTAAGACTTCTTGAGGTCCTGGGCCCCTACACAAATGTAGGCCCTACCTATGACCCTAAAATGTAGACAGTACGTAACATACACGGTCAAAAACAAGTATAAACACTAACCCGAAACAAGTAAATGTGCATGACTTACAATCGCACAAACCGGCTGGACCGACTGCCACCTTTTGACTGAAGCAGTAAGGATGATCAGTAAGGCACTCAAAATTTTTTCAAGGGAGGGGTCCAGGGTCGAAAATCCACCATTTTGGTATCATGCTCCATTACGCCACCCAACATATTCTTTTGATTTTGTCGATTTTGGGGAACAAAAACAATACAAAATTAATTAGTGAACAAATAATTAGCATTAATTAATAAAATTAATTATTAATAGCAAATACATAATTAAATTTTACGTAATATATACGTAGGATTATAAGCAATCGAAAGAAAATCAAGGGCTATTGGGGGAGGGATCGACCCTAAGACAAACTCCCTTGTGTGCGCAACTGAGGATAATGTATGGTGATAGGCCTAAGACGACGGTTATAATTGACATATCTTCCGAAATTCACAGTTTTTCGAAGAATCCAACCGGAGATAACATTTGACCGTTGAAATTATTCGAATTCGTGATCATATTCAGGCTGAGTTGAGGGCAAGACGAGGCCTCCAATATGGCCGAGGTTCAGGGCGCGGGCCCTGTTGACCCCTGCCTTAAGACGTCCCTGGTGGCATATAGTTCGAAATTCCCAGTTGTCTGGATTTTATGTCGAGTATAACATTTGACAGTTAAAATTAGTCTAATTTGGATATTATTGAGTCAAGAACAAGATGAGGCCACCCTCGAAGATGAAGCCTTGGGCCCAGTTAGCCCATGCCTTAAAACGTCCCTGAGTTCTAAGTCCTCACATTGTTGCAGTATGGAAGTTTAATGAGTGGGAGGCTAGTATAGGTATCGTTCTCATCAGTTAACTAAGGTTTAAAATTACGTGACCCATCGATAATAGCCCTCGTGCTCCTTTGGAATGCATATAGAATGAAACTCAAATCTATATTTGAATTAAATTGAATTACTAGAAACTTAACTGCTTTTTTCAGATTTGTTTATATATATATACTTTATCTGTTCACTGTATGCACATATAGACTTTTTTTTCTGTTCCTATTAAATTTAAAGGCCACTTTTTCCTACTCACAAAACACAACATTTTGCTCTAGCATTTTTTTTTATTAATGCTATCTTAAGGTATACGACTACGTTCGGAACCGTGCTTTTGCAAAAGCGTATAAATGGATAATATTTATGATATTTAGCGTCATTTAGATTAGAAAATGTACATAAAATTGTTTTAAGAATAGTATTACAATAAAAAATTATTTAAGTACAATATTTTGACAAAAAATGAACGTAGAATGATCCATTTTCAAAATATTCTCCTTTTGTGAAAAATCCTTCTATTATAATATTTTATCTGTATATAGCTCAGACCTCTGTACTAAGGCCAAACCAGAACTTCTGAAATATATAACTTAGAAGTGGGTTTATCCATGTTTTACGACAACAGAGGGGAGAAATTTTAAGAAAAAAACACCGATAATAATTTTAATTGGTTGTAACTCTGAAAATAATGTGAATTTTTCAAAAAAATAAAAAATAGTTCAGCCTCTCTGGAGAAGTCTTTACTTCATATAAGAGAGAGAGAGAGAGACACAACACACACAAAATATTATTATTTTGGAAGCATTTTTTATAAAAGGAGAACATTTTGAAAAAAGGTTATTCTAAGTTAATTTTTTGCCAAAATATTGTATTTAAATCATTTTTTTTGTCATGTCCTTACAATTTTATACATATATTCTAATCTATGTGACACTAAATATCATGAAAATTATCCATTTATGCTTTTTAAAATCACGGTTCCGAACGTAGTCGGATACCTTAATCAATAAAAATAGAGAATTAAAATGTTTTGAATAGTTGCTTATTCATACCTTCTATCATAATTCAATCATACCTTCAATACCTTTATATTTTTGTTCAGCCATTCTGGTTTGAATGTCAGAAACAGGGACCTTGCACAATATTTATTTTTATAAAAATATCTTGGAATTCGACTCTTTATTAATAGTTTTACAATTTGGACGTAATCGAAATGTCTTCTTTGACTTTTCGAAACCATGTCAAGGTATTCAGCGATACGGATACCAATAACGGATTCTTCAACATTGACTTAATTATGGGAAACGGATTTAAACCGTAAAAGATTAATTTACCATGGTAATCACCAAGCACACAAAAACAGAAGTATGATATCTACATTGATTAGTTTCACGTTGTCTGCACATTTATAATATTTGCTCGGACCTTGACACGATTCGATACACCGTGTGAAAAAAGGCAAGATATTTTAAAGCGAAATTTGCAAGTTTTAAAATTGGAGGTCGATTATTGTAAATTGTTTATTCTTTACCCTTTTTTGATGAATCGTTGTCTCAATTCTTTTTTTTTTTCTATTTTAATTAAATCTTCCAGAGAATTGTTAAATAACTTACAAAAACTATCCCACGATATTTCATTAACCCATTTTTTTCTCTTTAGTTACATTATCGAAGATCTGTATGAGCAGGTTTGAATCAAAATTTTCATCTAGAGAATATGAATCTAAATTCAGTTTTGTTTCTTCTTCTTTAAGCATTGATATCGGGAAAAGTTGTTTAAATGCTATCATCAAAGTACCAAATTTAGAATGGGAATTCAAAATCGATTTTGTTTTTTGTGTAATAAATTGGGTCAAATCGCTCTGTTCTGTGAAACCCTCAGACATTGTTTGCATTAAATCGAAAAGTGAAGATAAATTATAAATTTCAATTTCGCGTACGTAAGTCATTCTGATACTGCCCAGCCAGTATGGTGGATATGACCCTCGGCTTGTAACCGAGGGGGTTCGGGTTCGAATCCCGAGTAAGGCATGGTTGTATCTTCTTCGGGAAAAGAAGTCGGACTTTCGCCTGTAATGGATTCCCGTTTAAAATGGAAAGCAGCACATCCCTTCTATTATATGCTGGTATCATCATTTGTAATAAATGCCTATATTCTACTATTTGTGTATCGTATGTTTCTATTCTTCCACACACACACACTCGTATTTCATATGTATTCCGGAATATAAGAACACACGACAACAAGTCATTCTAATAATCAAAACTAAAACATTTTTTCCTTCAAATTTATACATAATAATGTAGGTAAGGGAATAAATTGTGAAAAACTACGATGAATTAGAAAACAAGGGGTACACTTACGTATTATGCAATTGACCAATTTCATAAAATCAAAAGACGTCGGCCGAGATATACAGCCAATAGTGAAAACCATCATCGCCCTTTCGAACACAGCTATAATAACGCTGACAGCATTTTGTGACATTTTTTGAATTGGCGATGTCTTTTTGTTTGGCAAAATGGGTCGATGGTATAATACGCACAAAGGAAAGGTATTGAAAAGAGACCAAAATGAGTTCATTGAATAGTTATATAATCAGCATAATATTTCTTGTAGTAACAAATATTTATCAAAAATAGTTAATCATTTTAATAAAGAATAAGCAATACCTGTGTTTTTTTTTTCGTAAACGAAAAATTGCTACCTTGGTAAAAACCTTGCAAAGAATTATTTAGGAAACCAGGACACTCTTTGAAAAATCGTTTTCAATTTTAGTTCAAAAATAGTATATTTTTGTTCAAAAAAATACTTTTTTTTTATAAAATGCCCTAAAATATGAAAAATAAAAATTAAACAAAACCCCCTTTTGGCTATATTAAATTGTAGTTTCTCCTGTGTTTGATCTATACTGTTTTAAAATTTGATTTTTTTTATTTGAATGAATTAAACATATCTAAACAGGTAACATATAGTGAACAAAAATATTTTTGGGATATAAAAACTAATTTATTAAAAAAATATTTTAGCAAAAGAAAATTTTTTGGGGGAAGAAGTTTTCAAAATTTTAAAATCTTCACGTTTTTTTAAAAAAATTGTCAATTAATTTAAAAAACAGGTTTTTGTTTTGATAATTTGCTTTATATATATGTGTAAAAAATTTTTTTTTTTTTTTTGAAATATTTTTTTTAAAAAAATTAAAACATAAAAATTACAAAATCTGAAAATTTTCTTTAACAAAAAAAAAAAAAAGGGGGTTTTTCTTTTTTCCTGTGGAAATGATTAAAAAGAATTAGGGATATAAAAATGGAAGAAAAATACTAATTAAGTGTATAAAATTGAAAAAAATGTGGTTTTTTTTTTTCATTTTAAAAGCATTTTTTGATTTTAATTTTTAAAAAATTTATTGCACTATATATTTCCAGTTTTTTTATAGTTCCATACAAGATGCCTATGCATATATTGAACCTAATTTTTTTTCTATTAAAATAGTGCCTAATTTTTTGAGAATTGCTTTATGCATAAAAAAAAAAGAAAAAAAAGAAAAATTTTCCAAATTTCAAAGTTTCATAATTTTTTTTACAGAAGGTATACTAAAATTTTACTAAAAAAATAAGTTCACTGTATTCTGTGTATTGTTTTATATATGTATAAAAATATTTTGCATAAAAAAAATACTTCTTCAAGAAATGGTATCTAAACATAAGTATATATTCTGAGTTCTCAAAAATTATGCATTATTTAAATTAAGTAGGAAAAAAAACTTTTGAACTAAAAAGTTATTTTTATAGTTCTACAGAATAATTAAATTACCTTTATTAAGAACATAAGAAATCTAAGCTCTATTGGAAATTTTAAAAGATATACGTCCCATAAACAAAGGGTCTTAATTTTGGCATTTTACTCTTTCGAGCTTGTCCTGGCTCCCTTAAATAAGGGCTCATATCGAACGAGCGCAAGACAATATATATATAAATATATAAAACGAAACGAATTCTTTTTTCATTTAATACCTCCTTTAATATTTTTTAAAATAATTTTCAGAGAATTTTGAAAGAATTCGTTTCTTGTGTGAGAATTCGTTTAAAAAAGAATCGTAAGAGAACACGCGAATAAATACAAATACTTCCCAAAATATAGTTCAAGGTGTGAATATACAACTAAATACACACCTAGACCATATAAAGCGTCTTTTCATCTCCGTTAAGAATGAAAATTGCGAAAACTTACTTACTAATTATATAATTAAAAGTTTGTGTATAAAATCTATCAATTTATATCCCTCCTCCTCTCCTTTGTAAAAGGTGAAATATTCATTCCATACATCGTATAAGTTTAAAGTTCTTTGAATTGATAAATTTCTAAACAGGAATTAAAAAAAAAATTGTTTGTGTATATTGTTGCATTTTAATGTTATTTTTAAAAAATCGCCAAAAATCAGCTATATGCATCAAACGAAGTTATTCTTTTATATATATATATATATAAAAGAAATTGGAATCCCAGCGATATAGTATGAGAATCGTAATTCTATAACGCTTCATTTAAAAGCCAATAGTACGACGTAAATTAAAACCAAATCAAACCATAACGCTGGAATCTTAATATCCGAGCTTGTACTCTTAGGTATTTTTGAAAAATTGGGATTTTTTATTAAATATTAGCTTAAAAGTGTTGTCCGTTTCAGTATTTAAATTAAACATGTTTAGCTTGATCTTGTAACATTTGAAAAAAAGATTTCCACTCTTAGTGTGTTTTACTCAGGACTTCGAACCGTAATTTTTTTCGTTCCGGTTCAACTTCAAAAAATATATCAGTTCTGTTCCGGTTTTCGTTCCTCCAAAAATCAACGGTTTTCGGTTCAGTTTCGAATGAATAACTTTATTTTATTGTATATTCTTATTTGCACTAAAAATACAATTCTATCATAAGCAAAAAACCTAATTATGTCAAAATTTAGAAGTTTTTATTCGTTTTTTAATTGGTACACTTTGTGAATTGAAACAATTAGCCAGAGAGAGAGCATGTACGATACGAGTGGTGATCAGAGAATGGCGAGCATTGGCATTGTTATCCATTATCAAAATCGCATTTGACAGCTAGGTTCATAATTCTGGTTTGTCTATCGAAACAGTCTATACTAGAAGTGTCAAACTATCAAAGGCTAACTTGGCCCAAACAAACAAGGTTTAACTTTAGATGGGTCGCAAAAGGAAATCAATGTTCATAAAAGAGCAGGTTTATTTCGAATAATACGTTACAGTAAGGATATATAAAAGAACAAGAAAAGTTAATGTTTACGTCTTGACACTGGAAATTTACGTATTTACCTAATTGTGGTATATTCAAAATGAATGTGCGTATTTTATATAATAATAGCAAAAACAAGTAATATATATATAAAAATTCAGTCAATTCCTACTTAGATCAACAAAGAAAAAAATTTTTTTGGGGTCTTTTTTTAAATAGTTACAATTTAAAATAAATATGTATATACATTGACAAATCCCAATAAAGTGGTAAATAATTTTTATTAATTATCATTAAAGTATCGAATTGTCATCCAAAATAATCGTGTATATAAAATTTCAGTTCAACTGAATGCTTTAAAACGTGAGAAAAAAAACCTTTTCAAGTTTTGACACAAGTCGCCAAAAGGGTCGCTAAGTCGCCAAAAATAAGGCCAATGTGGCTGTATTTGTAATTCTTTAAATAATTAGTTTTATAATCAATTAGTTTTTATTAAATATAATTAAATTATTGTATTGTCATCCAAAATAATCAAGTATATTAAATTTCAGCTCAATTGAGCGCTTTAAAATGTATTTTATTATAATGATTGAAAATTCCACCAAGATAAACAAATAAATAGAGAGTGTGAGCTAATAGTAGGAATTGAAAAAGTATAATTAAAAACGTTTAGCGAATTCTCCCTAATTCATTTTTATTTGCAACGGTTTGTTACTTTATTATGTTATTTAGGGCTAATATATTGACAGGGCCGCAAAAATGTTTGTTACGGACCACATGTGGCCAGTGAGTTTGATAGCCCTGGTCTATACAATCATTCGTGAATGATCGCATGTTGAGATGCGAAAAATATAACTCACACAGACTGATATTTTTTTTAAAAAATAATCATCTGTACTTCTTTATTCAACTGAATTAAATCTGTCTTCTACAAGTAGTTTCATGCGAAACTCAAACAGAAAAGTACTAGTGAACATCAAAACAGGAAATCGAGTAGCAATGTAGATGTAATGATGATATAATTATATGGTTGACGTTAAATTAGAAACGTTAAATTAGAATTTTGATAAGTTGTTTACTGTAACAAAATAACTGAAGATAAATTGAGAACCGAAATAAACCGATATTTTTTATTTATTTGTTTATTTATTTATTTATTATTTTTTGGTTTTGTTCCTGTTTCGTTCCCACCAAAATAACAGTTTTCGGTTCGAAGCCCTGGTTTTACTGGGTGGTAGGGGAGACTTTGGGGAAAAATAGTTTTATATTGGTAACTTACTTTTTTAAATCTCGTTTTCCCGGACTGTAGGAAAGAGAGAAGGTTTACTTAAATTAAATTCGGAAAATAATTTTGGTTGTGTGCGTGTGAAAATAATGGACGATTTTCAAATACAGTGCATAAATATTTTATTGAATTTTTTATTCAGTGCTTTGATCTAATAGCTTTCGTCATCTTTCTGGCAGTAGCATGGTTTCACGTTAATAAAACTTCTGATCTTTGATCAAGAATTGTTCTAAATCACTTTTGA
The DNA here is from genome assembly GCA_019973955.1 of Trichonephila inaurata madagascariensis. Classification (NCBI taxonomy): domain Eukaryota; kingdom Metazoa; phylum Arthropoda; class Arachnida; order Araneae; family Nephilidae; genus Trichonephila; species Trichonephila inaurata. The sequence continues at coordinate 459,745 of BMAV01024409.1, read as the reverse complement.
CTTCTTGATTTGAAATAAAGGTTTTACCATTTAAAAAATTTAGTATAGAGACTTAAACAAGTAATAATACGAAGAGGCTAATTCACAGTAGAATATACGGTGGGTGTATTAGTGCATCCCATCCAAGCTTTAAATTAGTTACCAAACTTGTATGAGGTCTCACATTATCTTAATGGAGTACTAGTGAATCATTCAATTTGTCCGGTTAATAACAATAGGCATCAGAAATTATCGTGGTACTGTTCTGTAGAAGCTTAAAAAATGATTCCCTTGAAATCCCATCGAACAGAAAATATCAGCTTTTTATGAATATAAGTTGGGTTTTTTTTTTTGGGGTATTTTGATTTGGCTCATCCTTTTTTACTCCTTGATTTCTTATTGTCAACATTGTTGTAGAAACCCATTTCTCGCCCCAGCAATGATTCGCTTAAGAAATGAATGTTTTCTTGATGTTTGAGAATCAAATCACAGGCTTCAATCCGACAGAGCAAATTTCTTTCTGTAAAAACATATGGAACACATATGTCGAGTTTTGAAATTAAACCCAGGAGGGGCAGCTCTAGGGTCGGACAAACCAGACCCTTGCCCGGGGTAGCAAATTTTAAGGGTGGCATTTGGATCGAATTTGAAATTTTTATTTATTTATTTATTTTTTTGTTACAAAAATTTTATATATTTTCTGAAATATTATTGGGTGGGAAATTGGTATGTTATTTAACATATCTTATTTCCTTATTTTGTTCTCTGTATATTTAATGCTAATTTTCTTTTCTGTTGAAACTTGTAGGTTTCGAGGCGGGAGTACGTGTTAAATCATGAAATTTGATATGTTTACACATCTTTCACTAGAACTTTCTTCCCAGCCCAGAGCGGGGTCACAATGGACATTCATTTCACACATACGATGTCCGGTTTCAGCTATCCAAAAGGGGACAAGGGTAATTAAAGATTTTTGGTTGAGAGAGAGATCCACACGTTTTATTTTAGTCTCGAGTGCAGTTACTATAAGTTAAAATAAAAGCTTGTGATCTCCACCATCAGTAGACTCTTTTTCAAAGAAATTGTCTTGCTGAAATGGCCGATTCCTTCTCTTATATTTTATTCGTTTCAAATAATAACGGGTAATCATGTTTTTATTTTCGAATTATTTTGTACTTTTTGAGACTGAAAATAATATATATAATTGTTATGCTGCCTTTTTGTTCGCAAAAATTATTCTAGTTTTATAAGTGTGTATCTATGTGAACAATTCATCTTTTTTAATAATAATTTTTTGCTTTAAAGAAAGGGGCGGCATGGGGAAAAAGGGTCCATTTTTGTCCGGAGTGGCAAGATTACTAGAGTCGGTCCTGAACCCAGGCGTTTGACGTGATCGTCAATGGTCAAATTCGATCAGATTAATCTCTTAGTGATCTCAGGAGCTATTATTCGGTGGTTTGTATCAATCAATGCTTTTATTTTGTCTTCATTAGCTTCAAATGACCTTCCAGAATGTGGTGCATTTTCAACATCAAAATCGCCGGAACGAAATTTTGTTAGCTAGTTTTGGCACTGTCGTTCTGTCAAAACATCTTCTCAAAACGCATCAAATAAATTTTTTCCTGCTTTGAACAGCATACCGAAAACACTACTTTCGACTTTGCATATTTGACAGAGCACCAAACAAAAACTATTACGCAGAATGAAACAAACTTTTCTTCGAACACACCTTTCTACATCATCTGTCAAAATATATAATGGTATTGGGGCTTAAGTGTGAAGTTGGCTGAGAAAAAATGCAATTACACCCTCTGTTGGGAAAAAAAACGATATTACTTTTCCAGCAAAACCAATGCATGTATATTTTTAGAAAGATTGCCAAGTCTAAAACATTCAGAGATCTATCTTATGAAAAAGCATAATAACAAGGAGCAGCGGCATGTGCAAGGAGGGGGAGGAGTTGAGGGATCACCCCCCCAAAAAGAGAAGTCTGTGTACGAAGCTGACTAACCATAATTACCCTTTTTAAGATCGTGTTTTCCATACCAGAATTCTCTGTTTTAAATTTGGTGGTAATTCCACTTGTAATTTATCTGTTTCCGGCCAGAGGTTTAATACAAACAAATCCTTTATTATGTCGAAGGTAAGGAATGTGTAGCGTCTTAAATGCTATATAATTTTGTCTTCTAGGAATAGTTTCAAAATACTTTAACAACTTGTTCAGATGAATGCACAAATTCATCATGAACTGCTCGTTCTAAAAGAATTTGTAATGAGGCATAACCGTTCCAACCGAGCGAGTGAAACCATTTCGAAAAGATCAGTTTATACAAAGAAGATTTTTCGCCGTTATTTAGCATCTTTTTTTTAAGAATGCTAGGTAAAAAAAAAAGTTATTCTAAGGCAATCAACAACCCTGTTAGTTCTGAAGATAAACATTTTTTTTTATCATCTCGTTTTCAGTCGACTGTTAACTTTTCATGGTTTGATTCTGCAAAAAGTAAGCAATTGTATTTCGGTTGATTTCGCTCGAATCTTTGTTTCAAATCTTGTTCATGCTTCTTATTTTACACACATGTAAGAGGAATGCACAATCAAGTATTTTTTTTTTCTGTTGGACTGAAAAGAGTCTCAACATACACACACATATGTTTGTGTTTGTGCAAGCGTGCGTGCGTAATGATTATCTATTTTAATTTTCTTGAAAGAGATTTCTTTAAATTCACGATGATCCTGAATCCCAAGACATCGCGGAATTCTTCTTTTCATTTATATCCTCTTCTAATAGGAAATATAATTTTAACTACAACTTGAAATCTTAAAAAGACACGTTTTGCGGTGAGATGATCCAGAGTTGTGCATCAGCTACCGAATCTCACCAATCAGCGTGTTAAAACCCAAAAATTGCATGACGAAAAAAGATTCTAGAACTTTGGGTAATAAAAGCATATAAGCTGTTTGAAATAAGAACGCTTTTGTGTGTCTGCTAGTCGTCCACGTGTTGTGTTTTGCTGCAGCTAGCTTTATGTGTGTCGTGTTAAAATAAAACGTGTAACTGAAAAAGTTTCATTTTTATCTCAACTATTACCACATATCGATGAATTAACTGCCATAAGTTAAATTTCAACAAGCTAAGCCATTTCAACTTAAAATGCTTCCCTTAAGATAAAATTTTATGTAATTGTACACCAGTGGAGCACAGAAGGGGATCCTCAGGTCCGGAACCCCCCAAAGCCCTTGATTTTTTTTCGATTATGATCCTATGTATATAATACGTAAAATTGAATTAAGTATTTGTTATTAATATTTAATTTTATAATTAATGCTAATTATTCATTCAATAATTAATTTTTTACTGTTTCTTGTTCTCGAAAATCGACAAAATCAAAAGAATATGTTGGTAGAAATGTTGAAAAAATATGTTGGTATGAATAGTGAACTTTCGACACTGGACCCCCATCCTCTTGAAAAATTCCTGTGTGTATTAATGTTGTATACATATATTAACTACTAATAGAAATTCAAAATAAAGAAACAAACAAATTAAGCAAATTTACTCTTCTATAAATAAGAAATCGATTAGGAGAAAAGAGAATGCAATTTTAATATGGAATCTAGCATGTCAATCAGGGGCGTAGCTACCGCCGTATCAGCCGTATCAATGATACGGGGCCCCCAAACTATAGGATCCCCAACAAAAAACCGTTATATGTTAAGAAACTCAAAAAAGGGCCCACAAGGAATTTTTGACACAGGGCCCCTTCAAGACTAGCTACGCCACTGATGTCGATAGAGCTTTACCGGGCTTTGGACTTAATAGCACGGTTACCATGTAACTTTTCTTGTAACTCCCATGATGTAAGGTGTCTAACTTTTATCAATATACTGAACAGAAAAATATGAATAGAGAAACAAAAACATAAACTAAATAAAAACAATAAAGATTTAAATTGAAATAAGAGAGACACATCATTCCATAATGTGGAAATTACATTCGAACCTCTATATAACGCACCTCTATATTACGAATTTTTCTATATAGCGAACTTTTTCCTAGAACCATGAACATTTCAGGATTTGTTTCGTAAAATAACCTCTCTATAGCGAAGTGCATTTTCTATATAACGAACTTTTTCTTTTGTGATTCAATTTTTGTTCTCCCTTTTTTTTAAAGTATTTCTGAAAAAATTTCAAGTTATTCTCTCTTTAATACATTTTATAGTGGTCATAAATCTTGGACTGGTTTTATTAGATGCTAACTCGCCGAGAGCAATAGTTCTGGATGTTTCATCCAAGAAGTGCAACCTTTAACCCCCATTGCCCAGTTCACTGTAAACATCTTCGATATCCTCTTTCACCCTCAGTGGAGTTGTCCCGTGTCCCCGTGTTCTAATTACAAAATAATGTATGCTTAATATTACTTGTATGCTTTAAATTATAAAATGTCCTTCGAATTCATTCATTTTAGTATAAAATTATTATCTTAATTTGAAAATACAGTGAATTCTTCGACATTCTTTTTTCTTGTTTTCCTTGCAGTTTTTCTTTCTTTTTTGAAGGTGAAGATATATAAAAAACATATATTAATTTTAAAAAAGGTGTGAATAATTGCTTTTTTAGTATATAGTGTTTATGAATTTAAAATTTGTTTTATGTGGTTTATAAAGAATATTAAAAATGAACCTCTATATAACGAATTTTCCATATAACGAACTTTTTTCCAAGATTTAGCGACTTCCGACCGTACTTTCGAAAGTAAAGACCGAAAGAGTCGTGATATATGTGTGTGTATGTATAAGGATGTGTGTGTGTGTAAAATTCTGCAGGTGAGAAATAATAAAATTTTGATATTAAGGTATCCGACTACGTTCGGAACCGTGATTTTAAAAAAGCGCATAAATGGATAGTTTTCATGATATTTAATGTCTCTTAGATTAGAATACATGTATAAAATTGCTTTAAGGACATTTTGACAAAACACAAATTATTTAAATACAATATTTTGGCAAAAAATTAACTTAGAATAACCTTTTTTCAAAATGTTCTCCTTTTGTGAAAAATACTTCTATTATAATAATATTTTCCCTGTATATAGATCAGACCTCTGTACAGAGGCTCAACTACGATTTTTGAAAAATTCACATTATTTTCCGAGTTACATCTCATTGAAATAACTATTGGCGTTTTTTTCTTAAAATTGCTCCTCTGTTATCGTATAAACGATGAATAAACCCACTTCTAAGTTATATATTTCAAAAATTCTAGTTGAGCCTCTCTACAGAGATCTGAGCTATATACAGACAAAATATTATTATAATAGAAGCATTTTTCACAAAAGGAGAATATTTTGAAAATGGGTCATTCTATGTTCTTTTTTTGTCAAAATATTGTACTTAAATAATTTTTTATTGTATTACTACTCTTAAAACAATTTTATATACATTTTCTAATCTATATATGTGACACTAAATATCATAAATATTATTCATTTATACGCTTTTGCAAAATCACGGTTCCGAACGTAGTCGGATACCTTAAAGATTATTTAAAATTCTCATTTGAAAAAATGGATGCTACATTACCTATAAAAATAGCAAACTGCAGATTGCTTCGTGTGGGGGGTTAGAACTAGTTTTGTGCTTTAATAACCTTCACTCTTCTGTTTAATAATATTGAGCGAAATTTTGTGGAATATAATAGATAGATGTACTGAGTCTATTATTAATTAACAAAGGTTACATTCTAAAATAATAATAATAAAAAACATTCGAGAATGTGCTTAGATCATGCTCAAATCAAAGATCAATAAACCGGTTATTACCAAATTGAATGATCTAAATTCAAAGCCTTAAAAAGAAAGGTCTACTTGTAAAAAATTTGTTAATTCTAATAGATTACAGGGGAAAAAATGATAAACTAATATTCGGTAAAACTAAATTTATATATTTTAATGTTAAGAATATTTTTATAATTTTATGTACACATAAGAACTATTAAACTAATAACACATAAATTTCAAATATTATTTTCAAGAACTAAAATATCACCATCTGTGATTAGAAAAGGGAGCTTTTTAAAAAGAACAGAATTTTTTAAAAACAAGTGAATAATTATGTTAAATTTATATTAAAATTTTAAAAAATGGAAACGCAACAAAGATATTCAAAGTTTGTTTAATATTTCATATCTTTTAAGTTTGCTTAGGTGTTATTCAAATGCACCTTAAATTATATCTCCTATACTTTTAGTACTAAAAATTTTTAACACTGCACTTTTTTAAGAAGAGTCTCATTTTTACATTATTCGCTTCTTATTTCTGTTGCTTTGTTTCTGACAATTTTGGAAAAATGGTCTTGCCCTTAAAAATATTCTTTTGGCGCTTATTTAGTCATTTATATTTTTTTACAAGTGCACGTTGGAAATGTTCTCCTTTTAAATGTTAAATGTAGGATAAAGAGAAATACTCATTGTGAATGTTCGGCGTACAACGCACTCCTAAACTTTCAAGCTACCTTTTTTAATTTTTATGTATATTCGCCGTGTAACAAGCGCCCCCTTTTTTACGAAGAAACCTAAAATGTATGTATGAAATGATAGTATGTTTTGAAGTCGTTTATTCGAGGTATTATCCCAGACTTTTGAAAAAAATATAATACTTCTAGAACTACAACTCTTTAAGGTATCCGACTACGTTCGGAACCGAGATTTTGCAAAAGTGTGTAAATGGATAATATTTATGATATTTAGCGTCACTTAGATTAAACAATGTATATAAAATTGGGTTAAGAATAATATTACAATAAAAAATTATTTAAGTACAATATTTTGACAAAAAGTGAATATAGAATGACCCATTTTCAAAATGTTCTCCTTTTGTGAAAAATGCTTCTATTATATAAAAATATTTTTCATGTATAAAGCTCAGACCTCTATGCAGAGGTTCAACTAGAATTTTTGAAATATATAACTTAGAAGTGGGTTTATTCATCTTTTACGATAACAGAGGAGCAATTTTAAGAAAAAACGCCGATAGTTATTTCAATGAGATGTAACTCGGAAAATAATGTGAATTTTTCAAAAAAAAAGTTCAGACTCTCTGGAGAAGTCTTTACTTTATATAAGCACACACACACACAAAATATTATTATTTTAGAAGCATTTTTTATAAAAGGAGAACATTTTGAAAAAAGGTTTTTCTGCGTTAATTTTTTGCCAAAATATTATACTTAAATATTTTTTTTTTTGTCAAAATGTCCTTAAAACAATTTTATACATGTATTCTAATCTAAGTGACACTAAATATCATGAAAATTATTCATTAATATGCTTTTTTAAAATCATGGTTCCGAACGTAGTCGTATACCTTAAGCTCATTAAAGGTATGCCATTTCTTTTAAATAAACAGTACATATTTCGATTTATGTATTAAATTTCTTTGCGACGCTCATCTCTCTCTTTTATTTTATTTTATTTTTTTTTTAAAAAAAGCAGAATTTTATACCCGGCGTATAACGCACACGCGTAAATTTCGATCCTATTTTTTGTGTTCAAAGTATTTTACAGTATTTAAAGTGTAATAAAAGAAACATTTCTCGTTAAATTACACGATATTCTTTATTCCAGTTTTGTTCGTATTTGTGCGAAATGTGTTTTTTACTACATTCATAGAATTATATCCTTATCTCAATTTTATGAGTTTTAGCCTCTAAAGTGACACTTTCAAATTGATATACTAGGCATATAAACGAGCGTATACCTCATAAATCTATGATCTTTCTAATAACATTATTTATGCAAATATCATTGCCACGAAAATAAGTTACAAATTACATTAACACTTCGCATCAATTAGACACAGAAAGTTTTTTTCGTGAAACAGCAGTACTTTCTGTCCTTCACTACGTACTTGCTCCTTAGCAACGAAAATAAAAATAATTTATGAGAATTCTGTACATACATTTCCAACCAGTGCGCCGCAACATTCTAATGCGCTGTACTTAATCGCAAATGTGTACCGTAAAAAGTCTGATACAAATAATTTTCATTATATAATATCATAATATTGTATTATTTGTTCTATTTATAACTATGCACAGAAGATCCTCGTTCCTAACTTCAGGATTGTTGGAATGTTCCTTCAGGTCTCCTCGGGCATTATTCTTTCTAAATTTTTTCTTTAAGAATGATTTGCATTTAAGATTGGTATGTCCTTGACTTGTAATTTAATGTGACACGTGAAGACGTATTGGTTGCAGACTAATGTATCCATTTTTTTACTCATTTTTGCGTTGATAGTCATCATTTCTTCGGTCAAACTACATATGCACTATTAAATATGTACGTCTTGACTTATGACCTTTACAAATAAGCCATGGATTGGATTTAGCCATGTCAGTAATAGTATAATATATTTGGCTTACGTCGGAAATTTATTAAATAAAACAGTAAAATCAAAAATTTAGCTATATTTCAACACTGATACATGTATGCTTATTGAATTAAAAAACTCCTATCTATTCCTTCAACACGGGGAACTCAAACAGGAATGTGAAATGTACCGTAAAATCCGGGGTATAACGCGCACCTATACTTTCAAGCTGCACTTTTTAATTTTTAGATATATTCGCCATGTAACGCGCCCCCCTTTTTAACGAAGAAACCTGAAATGTACGTATGCAATGTTCTTAGGTCTTGATGTCATGTATTCGAGGTATTATCCCAGGCTTTTGAAAAAATGGTATACTTTTAGAACTACAACCCATTATGTTTATAAAGAACATCATTTCTTTTAGACAGTATTTCAATATATGTGGAAAAATAATTTTTTTTATGCTCATCGCCTTTTTTTTTTAATCTTTAAAGTTGTCATTTTTATACCCGTCGTATAACGCGCACCCGTAAATTTCGATCGAATTTTTTGTGTTAAAAGGATTTTAAGGTAATTTTATATATATTTGGGGTTTATTTATTTTAAGCTAAAAAAAGAAATGATTCTCCTTATTGAGAAGGCAACATATTTTAAAACTGTCCGTTTACAGCTCATAAACTAATAAAGTTTACCTACTCGTATCATGGGGGATATAAATACCAAAATTTCAGCTTTCCAGTACAAGTGATTTCTTTATTTGTATTATACTTCTTCATACCATAAAATGTTCGGTAAATACGCTTTATTCCCAGACTAATTGTTCATGAAACACAACTAAAATTTTAAAGTTGGAAATATATTATCAATAAAAAAAAAAAGAAAAAATCAAAGCATATGATATGTAATGCCCATTATGAATTTACCTTAATCAAAACGTATGTGCGAAAAACAAAAACAAAAAAGAAAAATTATTGGGAAAGAACGAAGGACAGCACAACAAATTAGAATGCAACTTTTTAGAAGGAAATAGGTATTACAAAAACACTTTCGCGTTCAGTGAATTAAAACAATTGGTAATTAATGTATAGAAAAATTAAATTTTGTAACGCGATTTTCGCTATGGTCATAAAAGGATTTTTATTTCAGTTGTTAGAAACGTAAGCTCTTTGATTTTATGAATCATATTTAATTACCTTCTTCAATCGTTGCTTTTTTAAGGGATTCAAATTTAATTACTACAGTTGATAAATTTCAAGGCAAAATATAGTACAATCGAACCAGACCAAAACTGAAAATGATTATTCGGATATTGGGCAAACCGTGAACAAAAAACTGTGGCCATGTTGGAATGTATGATTCATGGTTTTTAAAAATTATAGATTCAAAAGATTAGTCAAATTAATAGATTAGTGATAGCCTTAATTGTCTCCATTAAAACACTTTTCACAAATTAAAAAACTTACGAATAATTTTAAGGGACAGAATAAACTCAAAGATTTTAAGAATCAATTTTCAATGAGTATTGAAATAAAAGTTTTTTGACTGTTATAAAATCCATTCTTTACCTAGTTCATTCAGAGTCCCTTTTTAGTAAACTTTTCTTCATCGTGGATTATTATTATTTTACTTAAGCTAAGTATAATAATTTTATGTGGCCTCACGGAAAGTCAAGAAATTAAAATTACCTTTAGGTGTGAAGGAAATATGCGGAAGTGTATTGTTCTTAAAAAATTCTGAACGGATTTATTTAGATTTTTTAAGAAAAGTTTGAAGCTTTAATTGTGTCTTTGTGATTTATTTTTCTCAATTGCTTCTCTGCAACTCAAATTGGTTATTTATTTGATAATCAAAAAATAAAAAAACGTAGAGAAACAAACGCCTAGTATTTTCAGTAAACTTTTAAAATAAGCGAACTTCCAGTATCCTGTTAAAAACAAGTAACAATAATAGTAAAATAAACATTTAATTGCGTAATTTCCTTTTTAAATTCAGAAACTGTTTATTAAGCCCTAAGTGAAACTAAACATATCTAAACCAGAAAAAAATTTATTAATGTATTTTTATTAATTTTAATTGTTTATAGCCTGAAAACTTCCTTATTAAAGTTCTTTTTATTTTGCTTTCTAACATTTATTACAATGAATATGTATTTTTAAACGTTTCTCAAATATTTCAGATTTTTATTATTCTAAATAACTATGCGTAATGGAATTTTATCATTTTTAATGAATCCTTGTTTACCATTTCTCAGGGATAGGGTCACTGTATGTTACACGCAAATCTTATCATTCAGAAAAAAGTCTATAATTCTATTAAAAAGTATTCAGAACGGAAAATGGAATTATATTGAATTAGGATGCTTATAAGATATTCTTAATTATATAATTAAAACAGAATTTGCAAAAAAATATATATTACCAGGAGTTTAAAATATTTTTAATATTTTATTTTCTTTTAGTTACAACACACATTTTTTACTTATTGCTCAATATTTTTATAAATTCAATGCCGCTTTTAATAAGACTCTTATCCTTATCTTGTATTAATTAACTGAAATTTATTTTTTTTAATGTCGTTTGTCACAATTCAAATTTTAAATTATCATATTTATGTTATCATAGTTTATTATTATAAATTGCTCGATAAGGAATACATAATTCTTTGTGTTCTTGGCATATTATCTTATCCTTCTCACTTCTAAACGTATACATAATTATAATTTTTATTTCCTTGTATAAAATAAATATATTTGTATAATTACACTGGTGTAGCTAGTCTTGGCCTGCATTAAAATTTCTTGGACGTCCTTTTTTTGGGGCTCCATAACATATTACGATTTTTTTGCTTACGTATTTTGATCCCGTGTAACTTGGGGGTTCCGTATCATTGATACAGCGGTAGCTAAGCCCGAGTGTAATTAAATTAATAATAACGAGCTAACGTTCGAAAGAATATTCTTAAAGCAATTAGATGTAAAAAATATTTTTTTGAATTAATTTTAATTTAAAAAAATTATTTTAATTATAAAGATATATTTAATCCCATAGTGAAAAGATAAAATTAATAAAAAAAGTATAAGTCCTTTCTGGCTCAAAAAATTCAATATCCATCTTTTTACAAGTTCATTTGATATAATCAAACTGCTTGTTGTGAGATCCGAGCAATTTGAATTACATTCTGTGCAATTATGACTACTTAAAAGATGATTACATATAGCACATGAAAAATCAACTCAAAATATATTCTAAAGATTAATAGAAATTATGATTCTCAATTACTTTGATCCAAAGTCTTATATTTAAAGTCTGATTTCGATGTCATACTTTAATGTTATTTGTTCCTATTATTAAGGTGACCAACCGTCCTCCTTTAGCTGTCCTTCCTCGAAAAGTGTTCTATTTGTCCTCCTTTTATAGGTTCTGTCCTTCCTCAAATAGTGTCCTCCTATTTGTCCTCCTTTTCAATATTTTAAAAAATTCATCTATTAATCTCTATTCAGAGATGAACCAAACATGTTTCCAATACATCGAAGAATGGTCTGAAACAAATAGCAAAGGAAATAACAGTTTTCAATGGTAATTTTTTTTCATTTCATCGCAAGTAAATTGGACAGATATAGAAAATTGTGTTGAGTTTTTATCGAAAGAAATGCCCAATTTTAAAATCGATGCAATTGTCTGTTTGAAAAATTAGAAGGCTAAATGTGTATATGTAAATTTTAATAAAAAGGAACAATTGGAAATTCAGCATGCTGAAATTGGCAAAAGATGGGTGGAAATACTGAACCATTTCAAAAATGAACACTTTCCATATGATACTTTAGTTATTATTGTTGAATTTACGTTATGCTGCTCTGGAACTAATGCAGAAGAAGGAAAAGCTTTTTCATTTGGAAATGATTTTTGGAAAAGTGAGTTGATATTTTAGCTTCAGTACTTAACGTAAAATTCAGTATGAAGGATATTTTTTTGCTTCGAAATTTCCAATGTATTAGAAAATGATATATTGGCAAACAATCATTCAATGAGAAAATACTCGTTTAAGTAAATAATTAAAACGAATGCAAGTGTAATTAGTGTATTTTTATTTGAATTTATAGAATGTTCTATGTATTTACGTTGTAACTTGTTCTTAAATTTTTCGCGCGCACGCGTCCTCCTTTTCATTGTAAAAAAAACTGGTCGCCCTACTATTATTTGGTGAAAGCTTTTCAACTATTCAAAAATGGTGAATAGTCATTTATAGAAGACTTTCATTCGAGATTTCGGGTAATACAAATATTGACAATATGTTCGTATCCTTTTTTAAATACAAAACGTTCATCTTTAAACGACGGTCTGATTAACAAAAATTAATTGTTAGAATATATTTCTAAGGCTGGATCCTAAAAGATTTAAACAATAGTAACAAAAAATTATTAAAGAAGGAATAGAGCACACGTGCATTCTAGGGAATACATTCGAAATCCTCCGCATATTTCTGTTGAGGTACAATACTCCGTCATCTATTCACGGAACAAACATTTTTAACAAAATAGATACACTTACTTCGAACATAATGATAACAAAAAATTTGAGTAAAATTCAATTACATTAAGTAGATAAGAGTTACTGGAAGGCAGACAATACGTCTTCTAATGTACTTTCTTGCATTTCTAAGAAGCAGGATTTGTTATCTGTTGCAAACTAACAGCATGAGATGGACCAAATGCATTTCTTTTGTGCAGAATTCTCTGTGGATTAAGCTGTCGGTTCATTTGGGTCAACCACAGATAATCATGCACTTTTTGAAGGTGTTTAAAAGGATGGCATTTTCCCCTTCCCCTGGCGATAAAGGAACAATGTCTTTGAACAAAGATTTCGGCGCCAGTTTTAACGACAGGTTCTGTCCTGCCCAATCTTGTTTGCTGCCAGCATGTTAAAATTCTGTGTACGGTAAACTTTGGACATTTACTGCCTTGTAGTAGGTTTAAAAGGACAATAAGTTTGGTAATGAAAAAAATTCACGAGTATGTTAGAGTTTGCAGTCCCGGGATCTCCAAATCTCGAAATTCCAGCATTAAAATAACTAATCCCGGAATTTAATTTTTGTCTAAATTTTATTTTGGAATTTTTTTTCTCATCAGAATTTTCTGAGAATTTAATTCTCAGAAAATTTATATATATTTTTATGAAATATGTATATGGAATTTTGTGTGTGTGTGCAGTTATTCTTTCTGTATTGATAAATACAGTCGAACCTTTTCATATTACGAACCTCTATATTGCGAATTTTTCTATATAGCGAATTTTTCTGTGGAACCAAGAAAATTTCACGATTTTCTTCATAAAATAACCTCCCTATAGCGAAGTGCATTTTCTATAAAACGAACTTTCTTTCTTATGATTCAATTTTTGTTCTCTATATTTTTAAAATATTTCTAGACCTTCGTATGTTGAAGTGATAAAATTACTTGAAATAATTTAACGTGGATTACAGTGCGAAGGAAATACACCTGAAAGGGTGTTTAGGGCATTGCAAAGATGTGAGGCGTGTTATGAGAGAAAAAATTCTTTCAAACAGAAAACTCTAACAAGATTAATAGACTTTACCAGTAATTGAAGGATACATCTGCTAATACATGCTTTAAGTTACAAGTTATAAAAAAATGCATGTTTAGAATTACTTTTGGGCTTTAAATTAGAAAATGTCCTTAAAATTCATTAATTTTAATACAAAATTATTTTCTGAAAATACATTGTATTTCCCCGACATTCTTTTTCCTAGTTTCCTTTCTATTTTTGATGAGTAAGATATATAAAATAAATAGATATTAATTTGCAAAATGGTGTGAATAATTACTTTTTATAATACCATATAGCGTTTATGAATTTAAAATTTGTTTTATGTGGTTCATAAAGTATATTGAAAGATGAACCTCTATATAGCGAATTTTCCATGTAACGGAACTTTTTTTCGGGATTTAGTGACTTCATTATATAGAGGTCCGGCAGTTTATTGAAAAAAATAATCGAACGGAACAATTTTAAATCCTGAGTACTAGACTCTACTAGACGCATTTTAATATTTTTTTGCATTGATATTCAGTTTACAATGGACTAAATTCACAGTCAAGCGGTGCCAGGTCGGAATCCCGAGATACACTGGCAAACATTTATTTGCACGTGCAATGCGCCGTAAATTAATAGTGGATCTGCTTCTTGAAAGACTTGACGTTTCAAATCCTACTGCATTGACAACAGCTCATGCAACTGGATCTTCTATTTCAAACGAGGCAGCACTTGAAACTGATTCACATTCTGATTCAATAATTGAATCAATTTGTACACAAAAAACATTAAGTGTGTAGCAGAGAGAGAGAGAGAGAGAAGGACTAGATAAAATTATCAAAGAGGGATATATTAAGGTGACCAATTTTTTTTACAATGAAAAGGAGGACGAAAAATTTAAGAAAAATTACAACTTAAATATATGAAACATTTTATTAATTCAAACAAAAATACGCTAATTAAGCTTACATTCTTTTTAATTATTATCTTAAAAGAGTATTTTTCCATTGAATGATTTTATTCATTTATTTATTTTGTCAACATATTATTTTCTAATATATCGGAAAGTTGGGCAAAAAATATCCTTCATACTGAATTTTAGGGTAAGCACTGTAGCTAAAATATTAACATTCAATTTTGATTTCTTACTAGTCACTTCACGAAAATCTTTACCAACAGAAAAAAAAACTTTTTCAACTGCTACATTAGTTCCAGGGCAGCACAACGTAAATTCAACAAGAATAATTACATTTTCATATGGAATGTGTTCATTTTTGAAAAGGTTTAAGGAATTTCTCAGCATGTTGATTTTCCAATTGTTCTAATTTATTAGAATTTAAATATACATTCAGTCTTCTTTTTACTTCAAACAGACAATTGTCGTCGATTTTAATATCAGGCATTTCTTTCGATGAAGACTCAACGTAATTTTCTATATCTGCCCAATTTACTGGCGACAAAGTCAAAAAATACCATTGAAAACTGTTATTTCCTGTGATATTTGTTTCAGGCCATTCTTCGACATTTTGGAAACATGTTTGGGTTCACCCTGAATACAGAAATTAACAGATCAGTTTTAAAACATTGAAAAGGAGGACAAAACGGAGGGCACTTTTCGAGGAAGGACAGAACCTATAAAAGGAGGACTGTCCTTCCTAAAGAAGGATGGTTGGTCACCTTAGATATGTTCACCAATGCAGCCTATTAGATTTGAGGCACAGTTATTCAAAAAGAAATGTCTCTTTTTGAAAATGGAGGGAGACATGGTGTGACTACCTGGAAAGAACATCCTCCTAAAGCCCTCTAGTGTAGATTCTGAATGAACGTTTTCTTCGGCAGGACAATTTGTAATAAAAGTAAAAAGCCGTTTAAGGTAACCGACTACGTTCGGAACCGTGATTTTAAAAAGACGCCTAAATAAATGATTTTCATGATATTTAGTGTCACTTAGATTAGAGAGAGAGAATACATGTATAAAATTATTTTAAGGACATTTTGACAAAAAAATTATTTAAATACAATATTTCGGCAAAAAATTAACTTACAATAACTTTTTTTCAAAATGTTCTCCTATGGTGAAAAATACTTCTATTATAGTAATATTTTGACTGTCAGACCTCTGTACAGAGGCTCAACTATGAGTTTTGAAAAATTCCCATTATTTTCAGAGTTACAACCCATTGAAATAATTATCGGCGTTTTTTTTCTTAAAATTTCTCCCTCTGTTGCCGTAAAACATGGATAAATCCACTTCTAAGTTATATATTTCAAAAATTCTAGTTGAGCCTCTGTACAGAGGATTCTTTAATTATTATACCTCTGTAATATTATTATAATAGAAGCATTTTTCACAAAAGGAGAATATTTTGAAAATGGGTCATTCTATGTTCATTTTTTGTCAAAATATTGTACTTAAATAATTTTTTATTGTAATACTATTCTTAAAACAGTTTTATGTACATTTTCTAATCTAAGTGACACTAAATATCATAAATATTATCCATTTATACGCTTCTTTAAAATCACGGTTCCGAACATAGTCGGATACCTTAAGCTTCTAAAACTGTCAACATGAGTGAAGAAAACGTGCACTTAAGACACTGTATGTTGTTTGAGTTCCAAAAACGGAATAACGCGATGTAGTGAAAAAGAAACTTGAGCGACGTGTTTGGAGAGGAAGTAGTAACAGCTCGAACATGCCAAAGATGGCTTGTGAAATTTTGCTTGGGTGGTTTTTCTTTGAAAGATGAATGCATATCAGAAAGACCATCAGATGTCATTAACGAAATGCTACGCAGTATGATGAGGAGAAATCCTACGTTAACTTCTACAGAAGTGAGATTCAAGCTTGGAATTCATCAAACTTTTACTTTCTATTACATTAAAAGGTTTGGTCTCGTTACCAAATCTTTTGTTTGGGTGCCACATGAATCAAGCGAATAAAATTTAATGGACAGTATTTCAATGCGCTCTTCAAATCTTGCTCGTCTCAAAAGGGAACCGTTTTGGGATCCCTTGGGGATTGGAGAGGAAAAGTGGGTACTGTACAAACACGTGGTTAGGAAAAAGTATATGTTTACAAAGGGGAGACTCCACCATCCACATCCAAACTGGTGTGCATCAAAAGAACATTATGTTGTGTTGTTGAACAGTCAGGAAGGGTATCGTGCACTATGAGTTGTTGAAAGAAAATGATCGATGTTCTAAAGGCCGTATCACACGTACACGTTTCAAACAATTTTTCGTCCAATTTTTACTCACAATCAGTTGCTATAGCAGCGGCTTTCGAACATCTTTTTGCTAGTGAGCTCAAAAAATGGTTCCAAATAAAAATTGCTTGAAATTATAGCCAGTGGGGTTCTTGGGCGCCCCACGTCATAAACAAGATGGCGGCTTCGGTTTCGTCTAACACATCAGATATGCAGCATAATATTTTAATGGTGTATAATACTTTTGGTGCATATAATACTTTTAACAGGATGGTGCTCAATTTCTGTTTACGCTCACCAACAAAAGCGCAAGCGAAATAGAAGAAATAATTTTGGATGTTCGTTTTCCCAAGCTGAAAAATCGGCGAGTAATTTTTCAATGTGGAGATAGAGCGCGGCTGACGTCAGAGGATGTCGTTTTGCTTACGGCAATCCTTCCCTCTCAGATTAGGCCAAAAATTGGACGAAAAAGTTGCATGGAAAATGTACGTGTGATACGGCCTTAAAATAAAGAAATTCAATATAAACGTCCATCTTTGGCCTACAGAAAGGGTGTGATTCTTCATCACGACAAAGCTAGACTACACACGGCAAGAAACACCGCATACAAAATTGCAGAGTTGGGTTGGGAAACTTTACCTCCGCCATCATATACTCTTGATATTGTACCATCTGCTCAAGTCGCTGCTAAACATTCTTGATGGAAATAAATATATACTTTATGAGAGTGTCTAAATGGTATCTGAAGAATACTTTGTCTCCGAAACAAAGAACTTCTGTTCCGGGGTTTAGATAAACTGCTAGAACGCTGGCAGACGCAATTGTAACAAATGACATTATATTTTAGATTAAATTTTAAATAAAAAGTGAAAAAACTGTTTTGTTTTTTCTTTAGAAAAAAACGACATACCTTTTCCCTAACACCCAATAAATATTTTATTCTCCTGTACTTTTAGAACAATTATGATAGTATTGCTCATAGACATTTATAATATTCTCGAGAAACAGATAAAATAAATTAAGAAATGCTTAATAAAAAACAAGTTGAAGAGTAAATGGAAATTCTGAGTTTTAATTTACGACAAATAACTTTAAAAAAAGCAATTGATGGCGATATGTCAAAAGATAATGTAAACAAGTCTTCATCGTAACGGAAGACCGATCATTTTCCACGGTTCATCGAACAAAACGGTTTTCAGAAGAAAAATAAACCAAAGAAAACTCCTTAAGTTATTGCAAAAAGAGTATTTAGACAACTGGAGTTGATACCAAAACAATCTTCAAATTGTTTTTCTAAATCTTATGATAAGAATCCATATATGTGTTTTGGTTGAGTATATTTATGATAAATATTCCTTTGTAAATATATCTGGATTAAGTGTAGCGGAACCGCTAGTATATCGAGAGTTCTTGAATAACTAATTCATAGTGGATGCAGGAAAGTAAACTTCAAAATTTATTATTCATATTAATTTTTTTTTAATCATATAAATATCTTATTCTGAGAATAAATTTATACAGTACACACGAAAAAAAGAAACTCATAAAAAGAACATAGTGAAAAATTAAAAGCACACGATGAGTTTCTGATTCAAGGAATTGAATTATTTTGAATAATTCATTTAATCAAAAGTCCAATTCTCGTAAAGTAGATTTTATTAGTTTTAAAACAATTTTTTTTCTTTTAAAAAACAAATAGTACATAAACGGAAGATTTAAAAATTATAGTTAAAAAGTTTATAACTATAGTAAAAATTATAGTTAAGTTATGGTTATATGAAATAAAATCATAACCATACACAAGTAGGCATATATCTCATACAATCTTTATCTTTCAAATAAAAAAAATAAATTAATTTCTATCTTCATATAAAAAGTTTACGGTATTTAAAATTCAACGTTATTAATCCTGTGCATTTTTAATATCTACAATTGTATCACGAATTAAATGATTGTAATTAAAGACAGCTGGCTCGAGTCTTGAAATCACCGAGGACCTGTCGTGTAGAGCAGTGCTCCGCAAAACCATTTTATCGCTGCGGACTGGTCGACGATTGATAATTTTACCGCGGCCCGCTGAAGGTGGGACACGTTGATTGTTAATATTTTAGATTGTTTTCATTTAACAATTTTAATTTAGTTACATTTAAATATGCCTTCAGAATAAAATATAGTTACACCAAAAATGAATAAAAGTGATTTAAACGTGGAATATTAAGTGATTTCCGTGGAAAGTTGCTCAAATCCGACAGAAATGCACCACTTTAAATAAAATGGCAATAGTTTAATGTTCTTTAGGTGGCCCGGCACCATGCTTAATATGACGTAGCTCAAAGTCTTCACGTTGGGAAATGGGAGGGAGGAGGGTTAGGAAAGTGGGGTGTCGATCCAGGTGTCATCCTCGTCACTTGACCATGGTTCAAAATTACAAAATCCGTCGCCACCAGCTCTCGTGTCTATTAAGACTCACTCATTGTAATTAAAGTAAAGCTATTCGTCCGTTTACTAATCTTTAGTACTCTCAAACTCTGAGGCGCAACAGCCCATGAAGGCCAGGGCCTACTGTGCCCATCCCAGCATACGTGACCGTTGGGCGCTGAGGTGCATGAGCAGATGTCGCGATCAGGTGGTCAATCTGAAGCGAGATTAGTGTGAAGATCGCGTAAAGATGCGTCACAAACCAGAGTACATTTTATTTTCATAGATATGTATATTTGCGTAAATTGAATGAAAATCAACGAAACAAAAACATTTACAAGAATTTAATAAAATTTAATACAAAATTTTCAATGGGGGAGCATTCTGAGATATCGCTTGTTTGAACCAGACAAGTAAAGCCATCTCTAAATCGTCGTGCGTGGTCGATCTCACCCGTTTTCGCTCGGACTCAAATATATTCCGTTCAAGCAATTCCGACATTTGCTCTATTTTTTTTAAAAAATTATTGTTGATAATGTAGAGTTGGCGATACCAAAATATTAACAGATTTCCTTTTCCATCTTCTGTTTTTGATCAACAGCCTTAAGAAGCTCCATATATTCATTTTAAGCGAGATAGCAGTTTGCTTTCTCCCTGAGCTCTTTGTCATTGTGCTTGTAAAAAAATTCTTTTAAAATAGAACATTATAATAATGTGAACCAAACTTACTGGGGTTTTTACACACACTGCAATGTAGTCGCCACCGAATTCCAAAGCCAACTGATCGTGATCGACGTAATGCCCACCCCGGGTTTAAGGGATTGACTGTCTAGTCGCCTAAGGACCCCTTGCGGGCCACTTTGGAAAAACATTCTAATCTCGAAGGCCGCATCTTTATATTAGATTTGGACCCATTACAAATATTTATTGGTGTGAAAATTTAAAACTGAATGAGTTGATATTATTGATTTTCCTTACTTTTCTTGCGTACAAACATAGATAATTTAAAAATAATTATGCAATGATCAAATATGCCAGCTCTAGCAATAAACAGCGCGATATAAAGTTACAGAAATCAAGCGGGATGCTGTGGGGAATCGCTGCAATTCAGTATTGCTCACCAGAGCCGTCAGCACCCCTCACCTTTTTAGAGATTTTCTCTAGAACTAAACACCAGAATGAGACCACTTGGATTAGCTCCCCAGAGCATCATAGGTATCAGTGTTCTCGTCCTGGAGGCTCTCTGGCTCACGGTTTTACAAGGCAGGATCAAACTCTTCTAGCCCGCTTTCGAAGTGGCCATACAAAACAATGAAATTTTTCGAAGGATGCAAGAGCTTTGAAATGTGCACGAACTGTTCCTTCTGAGCCGGCCTTGCCTGCTCATAGCCTCGAATGCCTAGGGCTCACCAAGCAGGATTTAAAAGACGATCCCTTGCAGGTGTTGGACTTTCTGAAAGTGTACGATGTCATGGACCTGGTCTAGCACTGCTGACCAATGGGGGCGTGCAACAACAACAGCATTGCTCACTTCTAAGTATGTATAAAAACAGAAGCAAAGTAATAAAATAGAAACAGTTATGGGATATAATTGCTACAAAACACTACACTAAAAACAAAAAATATTGCACAAAATAATAGTATTTTGTAAAGTTCTAGGTAATTCCGCGGGCCGTGGCTTGGCCACCCCTGGTCTAATCCCTTACTTGAAGACTTACCCGTTTCCAAAAATGAGATAAAGTCGAATGTGTCTACCATTATCTGATTTACATAATGCAGCACATTTTTAGTCAACTGTCCGTACGGTGAAAGAAGATATATAAATGCTTTGAAATATTGAGCAGAACTGATTATTTAATGTTGAATGCTATGAATTGCTACACATTGAAGTATTGCGATCAAAGTATACGAATGTAAGAGATCTTCATGCAGAAAAGCTAAATTAAAGTTGATTTTGATGTTTGTAATATAGTGAATGTATTTTGAAGTTTTTTTAGAAGTTGCTCAAAAATAATTCTTAAAAGTTCCAAAAATATTACAAAAAGACGAAAGACAGAAGGATTTTTAAAAACATTAGAAGACTGTATATAAAAGAAAACGGTACACTAACGTATTATTCCTGCCTAAAATTTTTTTTCAAATCAAAAGACGTTGCCAAATGCCACGAAAAGAAACTAATAGTGGAAAAAAAAATTCCTTTGCATGTTCAAACTCTATAATAATAATGGTATAAGATACTCACATTACTCTGTAATAATAACGCTTTATAATAATAATAAACTCTTCTATATATAAACAATATATATAGCAATATAAAACAGTAGCGTACCCAAGGAGAGTTAGGGTTCAACCCCTATAAACCAAAATTTATAAAATTTATTCCATAGAGATGACCTTTTGGAGCTTTCATTTACGGGTTTTTTAGAATGTCCCCCCATCCAAGAGGTCGTGCTAGTGAACGCCATTGCAAAATTTTAACTTAATAATAATAATGACTTTTTTTGAATTGACAAAATGGGTCGATTGTATAGCACGTAACATATAACGATCGAGAGAAAAAGATTTGGTGTATTTATCTTACTGACAACTTATATGGTATGTTAGATAGTCAGCTGGCACAAATCGGATTATATGCATTTTTTAAATCAGATTAAAATTCAACATATCCACAAATTGCATTGACTGAAGAAATTGTTATGCTTACAGCTAACTAAAAAGAAATCAGCTCAACGTATCTTGCGAAATTTGCTGCAGACTTTAGAGATAAATGTGAAATTCCACAAAGTCTTAGAGAAACTCGAGAAAACCCAAAAAATTTTTTTATAAAAGTCTTTTTGCATCTGCGTTTCAATTGCTATTTAAATGTAAAAATCTAACTCATAAATTTTCAAAATTGGTAAATGATAACTAAGAATTTAAATTTTTGTGCTTATTCACTATAACTTTTTGATTATTTTCTTACGTTAATTTGTACTGAAATATTTATTATTTTTTTTAAGCAATAAGGTGTGTATAGAAAACATTTAAAATAAATATTTAGATGTCCTAATTTTTTTTTATACTGAACGCGTAAAAATTACTCGAACAGTATTTTTAAAAGATTAATTCAAAACTGAGCATAAAAAGGCTTTTTTGGTGTTAACGTTTCGAATAAACACACTTTTAATAAGTAATATAAAAAAAAATTAAGTCAATATCTACTTTGACCAACAAAGAAAAATTTCCTTTAAGTTATTTTTTATTAAATATATATAATTACAATTTCTATAAATATGTATACATATGACAGAAACACAAAAAAAAGTGGCAAACTAGAAAGCTAATTTCCTTTCGATACATGGTGTTGGACCATTATTTTTGTTTGTTTTTATTCATTCATTCATAAATCACATTCTCAGAAATTAAACCATCCCGGATAAGATTCGAACTCACAACCTTTGTATTGAAGTCCAAAGCGCTATCCATTGTGCTACAGGGACACAACGAGCAATTTTCCTTTTTATGTATGGTGTTGGACTATTATTTTTGTTTGCTACTTTTTATTCATTATTTAAATTTAATTAATGAATTAACATTTGAAAAAACTGTATTAAGTGTCATTCCACTACAAATTTTAAAAAAATTATTTGAACTTGAGTGGATGAATAAAAAGCATTTTATTAACGAATGAAAAATTTGAACAAATATATATTATATATAAATAAATACACAACGGGAGAGTGTGAACTAATAGCAGGAATTGAAAAAAAGAACTTCTGAAAAAGGGGACATCATTAAAAAACACATAAAACTTGTAATTTCTTACTAAGATATAAAGAAAGATTATTGTGAGTAAAACACGAACCCACTTTATTATGGAGGGAGGGGGAGATAAAGATTTCTCCTTAGATACATAATATCCAGTGCAATGAATACTACTGAGCGACGCTGATTGATGGATACAGCGAGGGAAAAAATGATTTGTTACTAAATTTATAACAGACAAAAAGTGTGCTCACTAAATCATCAAACTTTCAGCACTGTTATCTGTAACATGCCCTTGAGCAATCAGGTAGAACTGCTGAACAAACCGACAAACATACAACGTTGGATGCACTAACATAGTAGTTTGCTTTCTTTAAAGGCTTATAAATCTTATTACTTTCTCTTAGATCAGAATAGATTAAAAACCAGGTGAAGTAATAAAACAGAGCTAAAAAACATCAGAGCTAGTGACCCAGAAACAATGAATAGGAAATGAGAGAGAGAAAGTCTTTAATTGAAAAATTACTTTTCTATACACAAATTTTATGATATAGGGCACGAGGCAATTCTAATAATTCTTTTTTATGTGCATTCTCAAACTCATAATATATTACTCGAGGCAATGGAAATATTTTCTTCACATCCTATATATTAAAATAGGATGAGGATAGTTTATATGAAAATTGAATCACTGGACCAAAATAACGTTGGCAATTTATTGCTGTTTCAAAACAAGAAAAAAAGATAAATTGCATTTCTTTCTAATTACAACTAATGTTTTATTCCAGAGTTTTCTAAGTTATTGAAATTTCACAATATTCATTGGTTATTTAGTATTAAAAATAAGAAAATACATCAGTGTGATGTTACATTAAAGCTATATCAAAGTTGGAAAAAATGACTTCCATATTCCCTCACATGATCTCAAAATTACCGATATAAAATAATTTCATGCATGCCTCATCACATTGCTTTTGCCAATTAAGAAAGTGGCCGAGGTAGCCGAGTGCTATAGGTATCGGACCGTGGCTTGCCTTGTCACGAGTTCGAGTCCAGTACCACTAAAGACCCGCCGTGTAGGGCAGCGATGCACGTTAAATCTGTCAAGAGCTGAAACGTCCTCCCGTTGGTGTGGTGTGGTAGTTAGGAGAGGGGGGTGCCAGCTCAGGTGTCGTCCACGTCACTTGACCATGGTTCAAAATTACGTGGTCCGTCACCAAAAGCCCTCGTGCAGCTGAACAGTGCGACGTTAATATTCAATCAATGAATCAACCAATTAAGAAAACAATAAAGAATAAACATTACACCTAAATAATAATAAAAAAATTATTGTTGATGAAGAATGCAATAGAAAATATATGTATCAACAACAAAATAATAATCGTTTGACGGATTAGAAGCAAAATAATTCTTTATCATATCAATTTTTAGCGAGCTTTTCATTTCACTATCTGTTCATAAAGAAATAAGAAAACAAATAAATCCCATAACTGTTATAAATTTCCATTTCGAATTTTTATAATAATTATTTTAGTGTTCTGTAAGCAATATATCTTAGAATAATTTTTTTATTTATAAAAAGAAAGAACATACACAAAACAAAAATAAAATTTTTTGGAATTCATTAGAAAGTTAAATATACAAGTGTATTCAATCATAAATTAAACTCTGTTTCACTATTCGATATTATTTATATTAATCTATATTATTAATTTTTATCAGTCGATATGCGTCATTATATTATTCCAGGCCATTGTTAGAGCGACAAGATTTACGGAGAATTACATGTAGGAATTTCCAAAATATCTGAATATTCCACAAATCTCTCTTCCCCCCTCAAAAAAAAATTTCAAAAGGGGAAAAAATAAAAAGAATGACCCCATATGACTGTGAAATGGAAAACGAAAATAACTGCATTTGGCTAAATTAGCAGTCTCCCGATCAGTAATCCTAAGCTGTTTCGAAAGAAAAAGAAGATATTTGATAGACAGCCTGTTCGACCAATGGTGAACAAGAACATGACGTCACGAGATGGGCGTGTCAACGAACGCAGGGTGCCATCGGCATCGGCAGAAAGCAACTTATGTTTGACGTGTGTTGATAGTTTTCTCTGTGTGGAGCGGAATATGGCGATGGACTGTAAGGAATGTATACAAATATCCATTGTGCTCATCCTAGTTTTAACCTGCTGCAGCCCCATAGCAAGCAAACAAGGTAAGACACCTGCTTATATTTCGCAAAAATGACGATCTAGTTAAGTCCGAGAGCCCTTACTTTAGCTGTTGTTCTTGGTAATGGCCGTAGTAGAGTTCACTGTGCTTTGCTCGGCGTCTTGCAGTTCCGAGGCGCACTCTAGCTGTCAGAATCGCAAGCTTTTCTTTTAATACAGGTACTGCAAGAGCAATTTTAAAAACTATTATAACCATCCCAGTAACTGTATATTCAATTTCATTGATTGCTCACGAAAATACTTAAAAGACAAGTTTGTTATCCGGTTGTTTTGGTTTGGCTTTCGGAATGTGTACCTGCTATACTTACCTTGCGGCATTTGACTACCTGCTGTTATAATAAATATTTACTAATATATAGAGTTCTAAGTTCATTTGAAGTTGTTTTAATAATTATGTGGCATTAGTTATAAGGGGTGTTAAATCCCAACATAAATGTGCAAAATTTTATTGCAACACAGCACAACCAACACAACACATGTTTTTATTCTAAATCACAGTATGAAACAATATGAACTAAAATCCGTTGTTTTAAATTGTTTGTTCAATAAAACTCAAGTTTTATTTCTTTAATAATGCCAAAAAGAAAAAAAGGCGACGAAAGAAATACAAAAGTTATTACTTCATTTAATGTTTATGTTGTTTACATTTCAGAATGCTTTGCAAAGATCTTAAAACGCTATAAAAACTTTACTGAGGTATACACAAAACTTCTAAATGTTGAGAATATTATCACACCTGGAATTTAGTTTCCTAAGTTATCGGTACTATTTTTTTCCGATGAGTTTTTTTTATTTAGATTTTGAATTTGGCCATAACAGAAAATTATTGTTCAGGGTATTTATTTTTTTATATCTACAGAATCATTTATAAAAGGTAAAATAATAATACAACATCCATTTTTTATAATGTATTCCTCATTTTAGTTTTAAATACTGTTTGCTTTTCTGTGTAAAAAAACATTTGCACAATTGAATGTTAAAAAATTTTCTTATACCATTAATGTAATCTCCAATTTTTTTTTTCTTAATATACACAATTGAATCATTTAGCAGAATTTTGTATGAACAGATCATATAAAGAAATTTTATTTCAAAATATGAATATTAATTATTATTGTAAATAAGTATGAGCAATTTATTGAATCATATTTTTAATAGCATAAATTCTTAAATTTTTGTTTGTAAATAAGTATATTTTTTAAAACTATAATATATCTTGATTTAAAAATATAGCTTATATTTGTCGTTATTTAAAAAAATCATTAATTTCTATTGCTAATTTTTTTCTTTTAGTTTCTTATGTCAATTATTGTTTAATATTTTATATTTCCTTTATTATTTCGAATAATATAAAGTAGACTGAATACTTTGAATATTGTAATTTGTTACAAAGTGGTTCTTAGAGTTAAATATGTGTTGTCTGTTTTTTGTAATAAATTTTAAACTTATAGAAACACGTTAAATAATTTAAGTATTAAAGCATTAAGTATGTTCATAATTAAAATATAATTTTTATTAATAGCAACAATTTGTTTATATCATTTAAACTGAATAAAAGAATATCTTACGTTTTTTATTTTTATTTGAATAAAAATAATTGCAAGTTCGTGTTTGTTATACTTATTTATTCTTTATTCAAAAAATGTTTCAATTTTCAAAATATTCCCTTAATTTAAATTGGAGGAACAAATTCAATTTGAATTCAATTTTCTTCTAGTTAACATTTAAAAGAAGTATTTTATGTCTCTTGTAACTTATTTTGAAAATGAATTTCAAAGCAATCACTTTTCATGCATGTTTCCTCTTAGTTTAAGATTACAATTAATATTAACTTCACATAAGTCTGTTATGATTTTTGAGTGAATTTAGAAAAAACACCAATTTAGCTTGTGAAAAATAAATCAGTTGGTTTATGTGTATCATAAAACATCCAAACAATGTTTTCATTAATTTTGTATTTTAATTCTTAAGAGTATAAAATTCTAGAAATATATCCATTCTCTGTCCCCACCCTATAACTGGAAAAAAATCTCTTTACTTTTTAAGAAAATAATTCAAATAGTAGATACTTTAAAATTAAGGTCATAAAATTAATTTCTTTTCTTTTTATATAAAGCTATTTTTTTTTTCTTTTTTAAAGATATAGTGTTCTTAAAACAGTATTTAGACTAAGTTTACCTTTAAAAAATTCTGTTAAACATTAATCAAATGTATAAATTAAATTTCTGAAACTCAATATATTTTTGAGAAAATATCTGTTTACAATATAAAAGTTGTATGTTGAACTAAACATTCAAGTTTAAAAACTTGTAAATTGGCAAGGCGAGAAATTCAAATGAAATGTAAAAGTAGAAGAGCAACATATTGTTTCCATTTCCTATTTTTATATATTTGTGTTTGTTTTAAAAAATAAATAGGACTATAACTATATAAAATTAATTGTAGTATGATAATAATTTAAAAATAAGATTGAGTACAATCATTGTAAATTTCATTGGTTTTGTTCAGTTTTTAATAATTATCAAAGTTAATAGTTATGTATACAAAATACTACAAGCTGTGTTAGTAAATGATTTAATATCCCCAAAATGTGTAAAATTTTCATTAATCCTTTAATTTTTATTCTCTTCATATATATTTTTTTCTATATTTTATTTTTTATTTATACCTCTTTGCAAGAAAGGACTTTAAATACATAAAATTTTTTCCTTGGATTATTAAGATGATTGCATTTACTCATTTTTAAAATTTCTGTTAATGTACTTATAAAAGACTGATTATTCAAGGTGTCTAAGTTTGTCAGTTTTATCTACAAAATGTTTATTTTATGTAGGCTCATAAATATTTGTGATTAGATTTATATTTTGTTTTATAATTGTGCGTTTAATTGATAATATTGTAGACATTAAATAATTTCTAAATATCCCTTGGCAGAAATATACAAAAGTTACTTATTTAAAGTAAAATATTAGTGTAATTTTTTAAACTTAAAGTATTTTTGTATTTATAACTATAATTTCATTTTTATTGTTAATAATTCCACTGCAATAATATTAAGTAATGTATATTAAAAACAGCATAATTGTATATGATTAAAGTATTCCATCATATATATTTTATTTGATATTTCCATCATAGTTTAAGTTGTTATTTATGGTATATTGTTTTATAAAAAACCTTTTATTATAGTTCCAACAATTATTAAATATATTCACTCTATCTTTTTAAAAAATATTTTTTCTTCTGATCTTTTAATAAATTCTTTTATTAATATTTTTATTTTGAAATATTTCTGAAATATAAACTTTGATAGTGAAATATTTTAATAGAGTTTGCTTAGAGATAAATCAAAGAAGCTAAAAAAACTTGAAGATGTGATGTGATAATTAAGTTTTTTCCCAAAAATTTGGTTAGTTATATTAATTAAATTGATTCAGTTTTTATTTCTAATTATTTGTAAAGGATATTTTTTTTGTTGCTATAAATGAAATTTTTATTCTAGTGGACTTAAATTCAATATTTTATTAGTTGATAAAGCTTTACATTAGCCATTTATTCTTTATTGCCAAAAATTTATAATTTAAGCTATTAAATAAAAAATGAAATAATTTAAAAAATGTATTTATATAATTTTTTAAAATTTAAATATATTTTTAAAAAATATGAATAAAAACTATTTTCTTTGATTTTAAATAATCATTGTAGTATTTTAAATAGGTCAGTAATCAGTTTTAAAATTTGCATCAGAAGATATTTATGTATTTATTTTTTTATTTCCTTTCCTTTCTGACTGTATACAATTAACAAGGATTTTGCTTGAATAGATTTGTAGCTATATCCAATCTTCTCAAATTAAATTTAAATATGCTAGATGTGATCTTTTAAAAAGTATATATTAATAAAATAGTTATGTATTCACTAGTAAAACCATGCATTACCGACGATATTTTTTTCTCCTTTTAAAAATAAATGTTGTAAATTAGACATCTTGTATGTTGTATCAGTAGTATAATCAAACGATAATTTTATTCATTCTTCTTTATTGTACCCACATGGCCTTTTTATTTGAACTTATTAAAACCTGATGTATAAAACTTTAAATGAAACTCAAAACATCGATGTACCATTTAATTCAAAGCAGGTAATTATATTTTGCGTTTTTAACCAAATTATCTTTCCTTTCGTAAAGAGGGGAAAACTAATACAAATTTATGATAAAAAAAATTCAGGCTAAAAAGACTAAGTAAACAATTCAGGAAATATTGCCATGCAGAAATATTTTTCGGTTTTAAAATATTTATTTTACTTCTCATCCCAACTACAATCAATGGCAGTGCGAATTGATAATGCATGATTCACGATTGGTATTTGTTGATAAAAGCTTGAGTGTGCTGGGCGGTCTTTAAAAGATGCTTTAAAGGAAATAAAAGATAAGAACTGTCAAGTGTTACAGAGTTTTTAGTGTTTCTTTTCTTGCTGGAGGGGAAGAAAGGGGGACAACTTTCATAAAACAAACGACATCAACATTTGTAGTTTTCTAATTTGGGGACTAGATAATATACATCTCTTATGACGATATTAATGTTTTATTGCAGTTTTGTGTTTAAATTGATGCATGTGTTCACGTTGTTGTTTACTGGAACGGAGTTTTAACACTGGTTTTAGTCGTAGCATTGTGGAAATGTCTGTAAAGTAAAAATGTTTGTGTTAAATTTAGAATTTCTAACAAAAAGATGTACTTGGAAAATAAAATTTTACGAGTATGTTAATGAAATCTTTTTTAAGTCTCAAAAATGTTTGAAGAAATATGGAAGAGATTATTATAATTCATAAAAGGCTCGGTTTGTTAAAAATTATCAAACGCCAGTTTTTATTGTTTTATCTGTGGAATTTTTAATCAATTAATAGCATACGTAAATGACGGAGATTCCTAAACGTTCCCCTCAGTAACATTTGCAACCAAATTTAAAATTGTGCTTAAATTTTTGTTAATTGTGTGTGTAACAAAGTGTGCTAGGAAATAATTTTAAAAAAATGTTAAGAAAAAAATTATTTAAAAGAAGTAACTCAGAATTTACCAAAATTAATATGGAAAAAAAATGCTTTAGATTTGCAATTGATAACATAAAAAAATTATTTGTTAAATTTTAAAGCATTTTAAAATTAAACTGGGAATTAAGTTCTGCCTCAATAAATTTTGTAGAGAATAAAGCTTAAGAAGCGTCTCTCTTTTTCTCATTACCTAAATATTATCTTTATTAAAGTGTTTTTTTAAATGTTTAAAGAATTTTTAGTATAGTAACAATATTTGAAAATACTTTTAAAATGCAGTTAAGAATTCAGATTTTTATTGAATCAACATTTTATTTACTGGGTTTTCATTTTACAGAAATATCCTTTTGAATATTTAATGTCTCATTCTTTATTAAATAGTATTGTCTTCGAAAGAAAACATGCTTTAGACGTATATCTGAAGAAAAATATATATTACTGTTTGTAATTTTTATTTTACTGTTAAAAAGTTTTTAAAGATCTAGCAAAAATATCTGCTAGAAATATAGTGGATAGATTAAGTTTTCCTTTTTGTAACTAAGAAACAAAGTGTACGTTTGTGCTTAGTATTTAGTACCTGTGCAAAGAGAAGTTATTTGTATCTTTGAAAAAATCAATATTAATAAAAAGTATAATTAAACCTTATTTTTAATTTGTATCTGATGAACACTCTAGCGATTTTTGTATTCCTTAAAAAATAGAAAAGCTTTAATTACGAAATATAAATTTAAAAAAAAATATCCTAATGTATTACATTCAATCTATTTTCGCTTGAATATGAATTCCTTACACATCTATCATCTAAAAAAATTAATCTTGTTACAGTGTAAAAGCAGTTTCTAATAGAATATTTTTTTAAAAATCTTTAGTAAGAGCTTTGTCACCTGTGAAAAGGCTTCAAAATAATATTTGAAAAGCAGTTATAGAATTGCTTTGTACTGTTGTGTGATAATTTGAAAAGGTACTAGAATGAATGCTTTCGTGATGGCAAGATTAACCGACGACGAATTGGTTCAACGACTTACATGGACCCCTTTCGTTCTGTGATGCTTTAAAAAATTAGGAGGGATCTTTATAAAAAGTTGATGGAATATTCCTTCTTTCTTAACTGTTTTTTTTTATTTCAAAGTAATAAATTGTTTTAACGTTTCGCCAATTTTTTAAAAATTTGTTTGGTATGAGTTTTTTTTTATTTATGCTTCAGGATTGTATTTACGATTGTACGAATTTATATATTTTTTATATTTCTAAAATTCAGGATTGTTACTTAACTCCTCCCACAAACTTTTAAGGTATGTCTGGTTTAGTGAAAAGTTTTTTTTTTTTTTGCAAGAAATTGTTTTGTTTCATAGAGAAGGCTCCATTATGTTTTTAACCAAAATTGTTTGGTTTTTCGAAATAAAAGGAATTACTTTATTTTTATTTAAAGTTTATTATCACATCGTTGTTTTAAAATACAATTATTTGTGTATTATCTCATTTTTTTTTTTAAATTCAATTCTTTTGAATACTAGTCTGTAGTTGAATAAGTTGACATTTGTTTTATTAATTAATATTTACAAGACACACATAAAATTTCTGATTCGATCTTTTTCTCTTTTGAGCCCTTCTTTGCATATGTAATATATAATAATCTCGTATGTTGTTTAAAATGTCTGCTAAATAACACGCTTCTTTTAAAAACTATTTTCAACATACACCGTAGCAAATTAGTAATGTGATCTACTAGTGGATAAAGGTATTATTATTGTTTTTGTTCTGAATTTATGAATAGTATTTTCCTTTTACTACTACTGATTTGTTTTCGTCATTGATCGATGAGAATTTTGATGGATGAAAACAAAAAGTTATCTCGGCAAATGACTTTTATGAAGTATTTATTGCTTATATTTATTTGTGAATTGATTGTATTCTGGGAGGGATGATTATTTTTTTAAAATTTGAAATTCTTGTTTGGAATATTTCATTATTTTGAACTTGTTTATGTCAAGGGAAATTGTGTATTAATAGATATGAATAGTTGAGGGATATTTTTTTTTATTCAAACTTCTTTGAATTGAGTAATTACCGCTAGCCAGAGTTTTATTTATTAAATAGTAAGAAAAAGTTTAAAAAAACTTTTTTATTATTTATTTTAATTGTTATTGACGTTTTTTAAGCGCTAAATCAAATGGTCTGCTAAACTTTTAATTTAAGCAAAGCAATGCAAAGAATGAAATTAGAGAAATTAATGCTAATCTTTTGTGTGTGGGATTGGGGGATATATCTTGTGATCACAAATTTTCAATCGTTAATAAAATACTTCCTATTCATCCATTCAAGTTCAAATACTTTTTTTAAACTTGTTGTGGAGGCATTTGATGTTAATACTGTTTGTTCAAATATTAACCCATTAATTAAATTAAAAAATGAATAAACAGTAACAAGCAAAAATAATAGTTCAACAGCATATAAAGAAATGAAAATTGTTCGTTGTTTCCCTGTAGCGCAATGGATAACGCATTGGCTTTTTAATTCAAAAGTCGTGAGTTCGAATCCCACCTGGGGAGGCCTAATTTCTGAGAATGCGATTTCTTTTTTTACTATACTATTTTATTAGAATAATTTAAATTTTGTTATTGAATAAATAGTAAACAAACAAAATAGTCCAACACTCTATATAGAAAGGAAAATTGCAAGGACATTCGCTTTCTATTTTGTCACTTAATATTGTGATTCTGTCATATGTATATACATATTTATATTAATTGTAATTATTTAATAAAAAGTAACTATAATTAAATCTTTCTTTGTTGACCTTAGTAGGAATTGTCTTAAAATTTTTTAATATTACTTTTTTCTGCTTCTGTTTCCATTTAGTTAAAATCTATTGAAATAATAAGTATAATGTTTATATACGATAGTCATTAAATATTCATTTTTCGATTCTGTTTTCAGAATTTCGAAATCTTTTTAATATTTTCTTTTTGTAGTAGTTTTGTTTTGATAATTACTGAAACTATATTTTATACCTTTAAAAAGGCTATTGAATACCTTGTTATTTTCAGTGATTATTAAAATTGTATTTTGTATTCAGTTTTTTTCTGTTATTTTTGAATGAGGTCATTCAAATTATATCTTTATCGTATTTTTTCACCTTTCTACTTTTCGTTCTTTTTTTTTTTTCGATTAGTTGAACTAAAAATGTCAACATTTTAAAATATTTTAAAATTTGCTTATAAAATGTAAAATAAATTCAACGTAAAAATAAATAGTTTTTATGAAGCATTTATCTTGAAAACAGTAAACTCGCTCGAAGTTTCCCAAAATATTTATTCTTTTTTAATATTTTTCTTTAAGATCTATTCGGGTTACAATGCATTCTTTTCTTTTGTTTTCACTCATGCCATCCCACGTTTTTTTTTTTTTTTCTTGTTTTTCGAAGTCTTATTTTTCTTCATGCTGAGATGTAAAAAATAAATTTTTTGCCTTTAAATAGAAAAAAAGTTTCTGTGGGTTAATCTGCAGTCATTTTTTTTTTTTTTTTTTGCTGTAATATATTGGGATGATTGATTTCATGTTTTATAAATATAATGTGTGTAAATGTTAACTTTACTAAAATAGTATTTTAAAGTGAACGCAGAACTGCAAATATTTTTTAAATAATTTTATTTTCCGGCAGATAAGATTTATCAATAGTTACTTCTCCATCTTCTGAAACAAAATATTTTGATATTTTGTTCAAAAGAGTAGTTTTGAATTATTATTTAGAAATATATTTCGAATAGCTTATCCACAAAATGATTTTGGATGTATTATAATTGTTTCTATTTAGAATGCTAGATTACATTTTTTTAAAATTTTTTAAATTTAACTCTTGAGTTGAGAAAAATTCAGATGTACACGAGGCTGAATCCATGGTTGTTTCCCTAGACCAGGGGTGGCGAACCTTTATGGAACAACGTGCTCTTTTTTCCAAAGAAATGTTTAACGAGGTATGGACGTGCCGTCTTAATTTTGTCTTGCGATTATCGGGAAAATAATAAAAATGAGTACTAACAACTCAAAACTCTTGATTTCGAAAAAAATACATTTTGCACCTTATCAGTAGAGCACACAAAAAATTTTCCAGGGGGTTCCAGGGTCGAAAGTCTACCATTTTGAAATCATGCTCCAATACGCCACACAATACATTCTTTTGATTTTGCTCATTTTCGGGAACAACAACAATACAAAATTAATTACTGAATAAATAGCATTAATTAATCAAATTAATTATTAGTAACAAATATATAATTAAATTTTATGAAATATATGCATATATAGGATTATAACCCATCGAAAAAACCCAAGGGCTATGGGGGGTGTCCGGACCTCTAGGATACCCCCTTGTGTGCGCCACTGCACCTTGTAGTAGTTATACGTGTGATTCAAATTAAAGTAACATTAGTGTGATTTCTGCTGCTGATGATTAGACACAAAATAACTTACATTAGGATTGTGTTACTTTTAGCAAAATGCATGCTGAATTGGAGTCATCTGTCAAACAGTTTCTAAGCGAGTTTTTATTGCTATTCATCTCTGAAAATAGAGTAACTCGCAGGCGTGGGTAGATGAAAATATGGTTAAAATAGCATGACCCAGCTTCTTCAAACAGTTAAATGTGTCTGGAATCGAATTTCATGTTTCCGAAATTTCATTATTAGCATTTTTACTTATATTGCTTGTTAATCTTTGTTTCAATCAATCCCAACTTTCTCCTTTTTTGAACAAGTTTTTAAATCCATTTTAAACTAGACTGGAAATTAATCAGTTGCATTTCAAAATTTTCAGTTTCTAACCAATCGAATTGGGACAAGTTCAGTTTATTAAATGAAATCACATCAGGGTACATAAAAAAAACTTCAACGTTTCCTATAATTCTTTCAACTAAGAAAATCTCGCTGAAAACTGCGACCGATTACTCGCGTTTGTTCGTAATACTTTCATACTGAACTTTGTTATTTTGAAATGAAATGCAAACCGTTTTGATCGGTGGCGTGCTCAAAATATTGTGTCGCGTGCCATCAATGGCACGGGTGCCAGAGGTTCGTCATCCCTGCCCTAGACAATTATTTGTTTCTGTAAAATATTCCTTAAACTGCGAATATCAAAAATTTTCAAAAAAATCATGCGCTAGTCTCTGCTGTGTATCGTAATCCAAATTCATTTGCTGATGTTTTTGAAGCTCTAAAACGCGCGACATAAATTAAACTTGGTTATTCAAAGCAAATTAATATTAAATCCGTTTCCTTTAAAAAAAATTTTTTTATTCAAAAACTTTTGGAAGAAATGTATTAAAAATCGATATAATGGACATTGATTAGCTTGAAATAAATTGTCTTTATGTTAGTTTTTATCAATATAAGATAGAGGGCAAACAAAAACAAAGTTTTCAGATAAAAAAAATTAGGACATTGATTGCTACTCTAGGACATTTGACTTATTAGATTAGAGTGTACAATATTGCTTCCTATTGTAATGATATGGAAAAATTTAAAATTTAGAAATTTTTTTTCAACGGAATATTTTTTATTTTGGGGAGGAGGGATGGGAGGATAAAAATTGCCCTAAGCATATTTAAAGCATTGTAAAATGTTAATTTTTAAATGTTATATATGCTTATATTTTCAAATAATATATAAGGTAAGGTAATAACGATAAGTTATGAAACGATAATGTTGCCTTAGGATACTAAAGAATATAATAAATACTAAAGAAAATTTTCTTCGTACGTTTTTTACAGGTTCAATATTTATTATTTTTTCTATATATACATTGTATGATAAATTAGTTTGTTTTTTCAATGGATTTACTAATATTTATAATAAAATAATAAATTATAATTTTAAAAAGGAATGTGTGAGCAATACTTTTTAGAAACTTAAAATTCCTACACTAGATTGCTAGATTTTATATTATAACATATTTTGGTCCAGGATATGTCAATATTTATATTCTGGAGTAATTTTTTTTAAAAATTTTTAACTCGTAATATTTGCTTTTGCCCCCAAGTCTTTCCAAGCAGTAAAAACCAGTTCGCAAATATTTTCGAAAACTGAATTGTGTTGAAGAGCTAAATTCCCTCTTCCCTTATCTAGATTCAAAACGTATCGGCCATCAACTCGAAGGTGTTTATGCAAAGGATCTTTGCAATCTGTTTAAGTACGTCGTTTTCGCAAGAAAGTAAAGCTGGGCCTACCCAACCTAACTTGAACCTTGAGGATATGGAGGAGGGGAGAAAAACTTTTCGGACTAAGCCCCCTCTCTTTTGATAGCTAAGCGCACTCGTTCGTCTTGTAAAGCTCTCCTTGGAAATATCCTTCTTTCTATTTAAATAAGAAAAGAGCACGTTAGGGGGTACCCTTATCCTTAGCTTTAAGAAATATTTCGCTTATAGTATAGGCCTGGAGCATTAAAAAAAATTCCAAATTGGGGTCTGCAGTTTTATTATTTTTTTTATTTTACTTTTTGAAAAGAAATGCCAGGGGTTTTCTGGAATGGTTGGAAGATTTTGAAGGATTACGGCTTCCTCTCAGGGTATGTTAGAATACTAGATGATTTTCCTATCCGAAGCGTATGATATTTAAGAGGGAAAAAATTGTAATAGAAAAGTATAGTCCTTCGGATTTTATACGGGTACTCTCTTTTTTTAAAATTCATATAAAGCTCTTTTATAGATGTATTTATATGAAAAATTTAAGTTTTCTAAGGTATAAGTATGTGAGGGCTATTCAGAATATTTAATTGTAGTTCATGAAATAAACGATTTTACGTGTCATCCTCACGTTTATCAAAATATTCATTTTTAATTGCAGAAAATAAAGCAAAATGTAGAATAATCGAGAGTATAAATTTAACCCATTATTGGTACCAGTGGCGTACAGAGGAATTTTTCAAGGGGGTCAGGATCGAAAGTTCACCATTTTCTTATCTTGCACCAATATGTCGCCCAACATATTCTTTTGATTTTGTCGATTGTCGGGAACAAACAATAAAAAATCAATTCTTGAATAAATAATTAGCATTAATTTATAAAATTAATTATTAATAAATATTTAATTAAATTTTACGTCCTATATACATAAGACTATAATAAATCAAAAAAGATCAAGGGCTTGGGGGATCCGGACCTGGGGAACCCCCCCTCTTGTGTGTGCCACTGATTGGTACCCATTTGTGACGTGAGTAATTCGGAAGTTTCCATTTAAATTTACCGAAAAATTCTGAAAACAATACATTTTTAATAGAGTAATACTTCTTTTAATTTAAAAGGAGCTTATAATCGATATTAATGGCAAATTTTGGGAAATACTAAAAATAACTTCTCTATCCTTCCTTTTTGAAATTTAAAAAAAAAAAAAATCAACATCCAAGGTCTGTGCAGTGGCGTATACAGACTTCTCTTATGGGGGAGGGAGGGCTGTTACAGTCTAAAAAATACATAAATGAAGGCGCCAAGCGGTAATCTCTGGTAGAAATTAAAAATCTGTTCGTCTATGGAAAGGGAGTTTGAACCTCTCCACTCCCTTGTGTACGCCACTTGGTTTGTGCCTACAAATTTAATCAAATTTGTTCTTGGAGATAAATTTAATAAAAAAAATTTGAATAATCATATTGATATTAAGCTATAATAAAAAAAAAAAATTCCAGTAAGGATATCAGAAATATAACTGGCTGTGGTTGATCTGAAAGTATAAACAAAAATTATCCAAATGTGCATATTTTCCCCTAAGAAGGGAAATTTCAAATTACTGCGCTTTTCGAAGAAGAATGTGTTGAATTGGAAGCATTTTTTCAGTTTCTAATAATGTTCAGAAACAAAAGTGTCCATTTACAAAAACCAGATGCGGAGTTAACTTTAAGGTATCCGACTACGTTCGGAACCGTAATTTTGCAAAAGCGTATAAATGGATAATATTTATGATATTTAATGTCACTTAGATTAGAAAATGTATATAAAGCTGTTTTAAGAATAGTATTACATTAAAAAATTATTTAAGTACAATATTGAATTGACCCATTTTCAAAATATTCTCCTTTTGTGAAAAATGCTTCTATTATAATATTTTGCTTGTATACAGCTCAGACCTCTGTACAGAGGCTCAACTAGAATTTTTGAAATATATTTTTGAAGTGGGTTTATCCATCTTTTACGACAACAGAGGGGAGAAATTTTAAGAAAAAACGCTGATAATTATTTCAAATGGTTGTAACTCTGAAAATAATGTGAATTTTTCAAAAATCACATGGTTGAGCCTCTGTACAGACGTCTGAGCTATATACAGGCAAAATATTGTTATAGTAGAAGCATTTTTCACAAAAGGAGAACGTTTTGAAAAAAGGTTATTCTAAGTTAATTTTTTGCCGAAATATTGTATTTAAATAATTTTTTTTGGCAAATGCCCTTAAAACAGTTTTATATACAATTTCTAATCTAAGTGACACTAAATATGAAAGTTATTCATTTTTGCGCTTTTTTAAAATCTCGGTTCCGAACGTAGTCGGATACTTTAAGCATATAACTTTTATAAATATCCTTACTTACCAAATGCCATCTCACGATTATAATCTCCATTGAAAGCATCCGAAGTTTTCAAGTTGTGCTTCTTGAACCTCCCGGGCGTTTGTGTGCGGGAAGAAATGCCTCTTTTTACAATAGTGAAGTTCTTTCCTTCTTAATTGCAATTTTCAAAATAAAATTTCTGACATTTTGATTTTTTTTAAAACTCTTTGTCATTTTTGAACTTTGTTTTTATAAATTTCACTTGATAGTTATTTCGTTATACTTTTTTCCCCAGATGTGTTATAGAATTTGTGATTAAAACGCCGCGAAAGTACTTATTTAATTTTTAGATCTTTTCCGGTTGAATTTTTTTTTTCTCTTTAAGAGATGTTTATCTTATGGAAGAATGTTCTTTAATGCATGTTTAAAGTAAAATAATTTTGATTTTCACTTTAGATTTTGTCTATTCTTTTTTTTTTAAAAGATGTTGCGGTGGAATAACCTCGCATTTTTAGCGACACCCGTCACTTTGAAGAAATAGTTTTTCTTTTTGGATTGTTATGAATTGCCGTAATAACAGGTACTTCTTGTAAGAATTTCTTAATATTTACAGAAAAAGATATGTTTTATTTTAACTTAAATGTATCGAATGAATAAATAGTAATTTAGGAAATAGTTTCGAACTGATATGCATTTTATTTAAATCTTTACTAGTACTTTAATTCGGGTTTTTCGTTCAGTGCTCCGTGCAATATAACTCTCATATTTATTTGTATGAGGTCATTTTTCTATGAGTATTCTAATAAACGTAGAATATTTTTGTTTTAAAAAAATTAAGTTTTTGTCGCC
The DNA here is from genome assembly GCA_019973955.1 of Trichonephila inaurata madagascariensis. NCBI lineage: Eukaryota > Metazoa > Arthropoda > Arachnida > Araneae > Nephilidae > Trichonephila > Trichonephila inaurata. Next base: position 419,823 of record BMAV01024409.1, on the reverse strand, counting down.
TTCCGGGTCTGTATATAGTTATTGTTGGATCGGGGTAAAATACTGATTGTTCGAATATTTGTACGGAAAGTTTTTTAATGCTGCAATCGACTTATTAAGAGTTCTTATTTTCGGTTTTTGCTTGGCGGTAACTAAGTGCTGAAAAATGATTTGTGCATGGCTGTGTTATAAAACGTTTAAATAAGAAATGTAAATATTAAAATAATAGTTTAACAACCGGTATCCATTAAGTGAAATTAATCATCAAAAAGTCGTATTTTTGATTGATTTTATGTAAGTATAATCGGTATTTTTGAATACGTGTGTACTAGCATGATATTTTTATTTTGAAACAATCAAAACCAGATATACCAATATCTAAATTAACTATTTCTGAATAATTAAAATGCGAAGTAATATTATTAAATCTACAGTTAGAAAAAAAAGCATATTGCCTATAAAAAGACAAATTACTTGAGTGAAATTAAGATTTTTGTGTTGAAGGATTTATTTACTTTTTTTAATGTAAAGTATTACGAAAAATATTTCCACCGTGCTTCGAATAATTAAAAATCGAATCATTTTTAGTTCAGAGTTGTCTATCGTCGTTGTCAAACCAATATCTGCCATATGCAAAAAGTGTAACTTGTCATATAGCAATTTTTATTTGACAATATTATGGCTGATCACATAGCACATTTTTTTTTTTTTAGTGACCACAATTCACCGTATAGTGCTTAGAGTCAACATTGGTTTACATAGCAGTCTTTTTATACGAAAATTTGACTTGTAAGCTTGTCAATAGCCCAAATGTCGAAAACTCTTTGATGTGCACTTAGTCAGGGACATCTTTTGACTTTTTGAGGCCCTGCGCCCAGAGATATCTTAAGATTTGAGACCCTGGGTGCCTATTTAAAAGTAGGCCCTACCTGTGACCTTAAAGTAGACAGCATGCAGAATATGTACCGGAATAGTTTTGTAATATTAAAATTATTCAGATCATGATCTTGTTAAGGATGAGTCGGAATGAAATGAGGGCCCCCTCCCGAGGGTGAGGCTCTGGACTTGGGCCCAGTTGGCCCATGCCCCTTTAGACGTCCCTGCACGTAGCATATATTGGTTTTAAAACGACGATATGCACAAATAGATCTGTGCAACGTGATTGAACCATACTAGATTTTTTATTTAGTAATATTTCTTTGCAGTATTTGTGTGTGCTTTAGTTTTTGGAAAACTCTTTCCACAAGAAATTTTTTCCTAGAGAAAATGCGTGAATTTTTCGTGAAATTTCAATTCTCCCATAGTTTTTATTATTTCGGTAATCAAAAGTAATGCAGGTAGCTTTTGTTCAAAATAAACAAAATTTCACAAGTACAAAAATATTATTTTTATTTTCTGATTTTTTTCTTCGCGTTGACCATCCTTTTGAACATTAGATGCTTACGCAATCGAATAAGAATGTCCTTTATTTTCCCCAACTCCGGAAGGGCTACTATTCGTTGTTTACATTTTTCGCTTGGAAAGAAATTCGTTCTAACACCCCTTATGTGTCCTGCACTCTCTTGGTTACAATACAGCCCTCTCCTATTTCTGCGTCATTCTTCTTTTTCCCTGTCCTTCTGACTCACCTTATCCCTGTCTCCACACAATCCCCAGGGGTGGTCACTGCTGCTCACATATAAATAAACCGAAGGTGATGGAGGGGGAAACAAAAGCCTCCTTCTATTATTCCGATCCTGTTTTGTTATTTCCAACCCTCCCTCCCTCTTGCTGACTCCTCCTTATCGGCGAAAAGCCACAAGAAACGTCTCTGGATCCCTCTGCTATATGACAAATTGGGTCCATTTTTCCCGCACCCTGCTGGTGTCGCGAGAGAAAGGTGTGTGTAGCAATTGCCATTTTTGACGGCCAGCCTTTTTGCCTTCCTATCCCGAATTTAATACCGGAATTATACGGTTTTTTGCTCTTATCTCTTAACACGCGCGTACGGAAATTGGATCTCATCTTTCTATCTTTTGTGTCCCTGAAATCATTTTAGAGGACATAAAAAGATGGGTGCTCATATTTTTAAAATGGATGTTTGTTTCCCCTGAGAATTTGTATGTGTGTAATTCGGATAGGGAATCTGATTTAGTGTCCTGGCATTGTATTTGATTTCCCGTTTTGAAATGAGTGAATAATAAAGTGAAATAGGGTAATTCCAGTTTTATTTAAGTCGATATGAATTCCCTTATAGTAAGTTTTTAATCTAAGTACTTTCGGGATGTTTTTTTTCTTTCTTTTTTTGCGGTGAAGTTGCTGTGTAAAAAAACATTTGTGGAGAAAAAGACTCAAAAAGAATTTAAATGTATTACATTCATCGAATAATTATAAATATTTTCTGGAAAGAAAATAAGGGCTGAGCACAATTTCCAATTGCAGCCACGGTGGCCTAGTGGTTATGGTCACAAACTCGTGGCAAGAATGTCGTGAGTTCCAGTTCTGTAACTACTAAAACCTGCCGTGTAAAGGCACCCGATGCGCTTAAATCTGTCGTGGTTCGATGTCCATCCTTAGGGTCTGATGTAGTAGTTAGGAGAGGCAGTGGCGTAACGTACACCCCCGCATTGCGGGGGCAAAGTTGACTGACACTAAGTACGTATTTAGGCTTGGGCGCAAAATCTGAGTTTGGTGGGGGGGGGCTCTAATGTTCTCCGTTACGCCACTGGGAGAAGGGATGCATATCTGGTGTCGTCTTTATTTGACCGAGATTAAAATTACGAGGTCCGTCTCCAATAAGCCCTTGTGTTGCTTTATAGTGTGACGTTGATAAAGCTCACAAACTCCACTTCTAATACTTGCATATATTTATATAGCGAAATGTGTGTACAAAACTGTTATAGATGAAATAACTATTGGTTTTTAGCTGTATATATGATTTGAATTTCGAATTTTTAAGCTGTGTTCAATAACTTATTAATACTTAAACAGAGAAATTTTGCCTTTTCTAAAAATAAAAATTTCTTCTTTCGGAACATAAGAATTTTTTTAGTTCACGCTTTCTACATGGCTGGTAACATCTTGGGCTGAATAAATCCTTAGAATATATTGCAATCTTGTATGATCTTCTTGAAATCTGAAATGAGATTTCAAATCTAATCTGCATTACAATTTGATATAATAAAAAATAATGTCTTTATGTACGTGGTGTTGAGACATATGTATCTAGGGAAAGAAGTCTTATCTTTACTTGGCAATTAAAACACCACTTCTTAGGTTTTTGTTTTTTGATTTTTCTCAAATTTATTGCATTCAGCAACATGAGATTTGGATCCTTCCATTACTGAATCAGATACCAAGAAATTTATTTCCTCTTCTCAAAATAAAATTTCATCGGAAAATAAATACTGTTGAAGAGAAAGTATGTTTTATCTGTTGATCAACTTGCTGTTTTATTGAAGCGACTTGGCTTGTGCGGGAAGTTGACAGGCACTGAACTAAATGGTGGTGTGACGAAGATAAAGTGCTCTCTGTCTTCTGCGAACTTCTGAAAAATGGAACGTCATTGTGCATGAGGACACGCAACCGCTGTATTCATGTCACTCTGTTTAGAGTGACTTACTGTGTTTTTGTTTGCAAGACATTGAAAAAGAAAGAAAAAAGAAATTGTAGCTTAAATTGGTTTTCTATTTTGATTGCCTGTGCTTTTTTTTAGGAAGGGGAGGGGGATTTGTCATTAAAAGTTTCCTGAACTCTTTGCCTTTCATCAGCCTTCAAAGTGTATAGGAAAGTATTTAAAAAAACCTGCCATTATAAATCTTATGCAATGCAAAGTATAAGCGGATTTAAAAATTTGGGACACACAGGTATGTCTCCCCCTTCAGAAATTTGATGTGTCATGTCAAATTCCACATAATTGATTTTGCACAGTGGCGTGAGTGAATATTAACTCCCTGTTCAACTAGATCGGCTTTGGCGACGGACCCGTATTTTGAACCAGGTCAGGGACGTGGACGACACTCGAGCTCGACCCCCCTCCTAACTTTCCACACTTACACCAACGGAAGGACGTTTGAGCTTTCTCGACAGATTTAACGTCCATACGCACACTAACACGGAAAGGGTCTTTAGTGGTACTGGGCTCGAACTCGCGACGCCAGCCACGATCCGATACCTTGGACCACTCCTGACAGTGGCGTAACGGAGACATTTGGGCTTCCTGAAAGTCAGGTTTCGTTCCCCAAATTGAATTGTCAAAGAGTGGAGGATACTTGGCAGAAGTCGGTGCTTTTTGGTCCCCCGCAATGCGGGAGTGACGTCCATTTCTGATTTTGCGTTTGTTTGTAGTTCTTGGTATATTGCTCATTCTATTCTTGTAAATCTTTTCACAAAACCACAAATATATCTCTTAAAAAAAATTCAGTGCTTAGTGTTTAGTTTCAGTGTTTAGTTCTATTGTTTTAATAATCTGGAATATATTTGGAATAATAATTTGGTATGCAAACAAATTTTGCGGAAACCATTCTGCCTGGAGCAGCCGACTGGTCATGATCGCGAATTTTTGGCTGACATTATTTCTGTCAAGTTGTGTTTTCTAGATAGCTATTGTGCTACAAAACACACACACACACGCGCCGTGTTGAGGAGCTGATGCCCATTAAATGCATCGAGGTTCAAAGTACGTACGTTAATATAGTGGGAAAGTTTGGAGAGTAGAGAGAGAGAGTGCTAGAGCTCATGTGTCGCCTTGCCGACTTGATGGTGGTTTAAAAGTATGAGAATTCATCGCCAATAACCCTCGTTTTGTTTCATATTATATGATGCTTATAAGCAATCTATCAATTCGCTAGAGAACAATAAACTTAGGATTTTCCCTCCTGGAATAACCGTGGTAGCTGAGTAGTCATGGTCACGAACTCGTGGACAATGAATTATAAGTTCAAGCCATGGTGCCACTGAAGACCCTTGACGTTAATGAAAAATCAATCACCTGAAATATCCTATGATATTCTTTTGTGATATAGAACGAGAACTTCAGATTATTTTCTGATATGTACTTGTGATTATAAATTTTTTTAATTTGCTGCATCTGGAGAATGCGTTTTTTCCCCCATAAAACATCGCTTTTTATCATTATTTAAATTATACGATTTGTGAAGTTTTTGACAAGTGTCGAGTCTCAATCGTTGTTTTACTAATTAATGATTTTGTTAGATTAACCATAATAATGAAAAAATGTCGAATACAAAATTTTATCATTTAGTTCTGGACCTCTTTTTAAAAGCTACGAACCGTTTATTACTTTTAATTTCTGTAAAATGTTTGGATTTCATTTCTTAGTGAAATAAGTGTCAGATTAATATTTTATACCTGTAAAATTTCTAGTATTTTTGTGTTTTTCTTAATTAAATTTAGAAAATTTTCCATTTATCGTTAAACTAAACTAAATTTTGTATGCATCATATTTCTTTAAAATTGCCACAGTAAAGGTAATCTAACAGAGGAAATAAAATTGTGTGTTGCATTATTTTAGTTTTTCATTTACATTAACCTTATGTATTCTATCTTGGATAATTTGTATATTTCTTAAGATACCAATTAAATTTTTTTAAAAATTTGCCAAATACAAAGCATATGATAGTGGAGATGAACCGGTGTAGTGGAGTTGAGCAGTGGATAAATTTTACATACCATTCGAAAAATTTGATTTTTGAAATTTTACGATACAGATTTATTTTTGATAACTTAATAATTATTTTTTTTTTAAAAAAAATCCAACTTTTATTAATATTTAACCAAATTTAAAGCGTTTCATTTTTTTCTTCATGTATAACCAAACAGAATGTTTTTGTATAACGGGCAACAAATAAGTAATTTATGAGAAGGAAACATTCTATTTGTTTTAAAACCATAAAGTTAGGCATCTTTCACTTTACCACATATCTTAAACAAATCTACAAAAAATGAATTGTAATAGCGATCTGCTAAAAAAAACTTCTCCATCTGGATGGAAAAGCGATTTCTAATGCAACTTAGAATTCTTTGTATTGTTTACTTAGTAGCAATTACGAGGTACATGATTGCTGTTGCAAAAAATACCATTATTTCTATGAAACATGATTTTGTCTAATGATCCTGCAATTTTGCAATGGATAACTGTATTACCCAGAGGCCATATCGTAATGATTGTATTCATAAGCCCAGGTGAAAACATCTGTGAGACTAGTTCCGTTTGTTTCTAAGAAAGCGGTGCTAAAATCGCAAAAACGAACATTCCATCGAATATTTCTGTTTTTAGAAAGAGGAAATGGATCACAGACCCCCCCCGTCTTTCCCCCTACCTATGATTTCTGAAAACATCATTTAAATTCTCAATATATCCTTGGAATCTTATTTTTTAAAGGCTATTCCTCATTAATTATATAAATGTGCTTCTCTATTTTTTCCTGTCTGTATAAAAAAATTGCTGCTTTATTCACCAATTTTTAGTTCCGTAGTTTGTTCGTGGAGTTCTTTCCCCTCGGAGTAGTCTCCCAGATTGGCTATGCTTTATGCATAAATTTTTGGAACCTTTTTTTGAAAGAAATTTAGAATAAGATAATTTATTGCTGTTTTGTTAATTATTATTTGACGTAATTTTTTAATATAAGTTTTTTTTACCCATTTGTAACGATTTACTATTAAAACTTGGTTTGAATTTTATCATTTTTAATATCAACTAATTTTCAGTCTATCATTAGTGCTCGTTCTAGATGGATTTTGCAAGCCGATTCTGCTTATTTTTTAATACATTGACTACCAATTGAGAACTCATATTTGGCATCTTAGACAATGTAATGCAAACTACGAATTATCTCATAGTTTATATACATTATTTGTGCAGCTATTAAGAAATTCGTCGCATATCAGTGTTAATATGAATTTTGTAATATTATATAATAATTTGTAAATGCTGATATTTTTAACACCAAAATCCTTAAAAGTACCATGACAGTCAACATTAATCATTTATTGGGTTGTTCTGAAAGTAATTTCGTTTTTTTTGTGTGAAAAATGAAAGATAATTTTCATATAATGAATAAATATTTTTAATTATATATTGTCCATTCTGGCCCAATACCTTTGTCATCTTTTTGGCAGTAGCATGCTTTTTTTTTCTTAAACTATGCCTTCTGTAAATCGAAATTTATTTGGATTTTTCACTGTTCACTCCTCAACACTTTGATCAAAGAAATATGAAAAATATAATTGCTCTGTTACTTCTAAAACTTTACTAATATATCGTATTGTAATGTGTAAAAATTATTCTGTCAAAATAATTAATTCATCGTAGATAATGATTATTAAAGATTCAATCTTACAAAGAAAGATGTAACATCTTATATGAAGATGTGACGCAAACCTAAAATTCCCTCGCATTATTGACAGCCAACCCAAATGCTTATACATGTAACGATGCAATCTCTGCACGAATAAACAAGCCCAAATCTCGATAAACTGAGTTAGCAGATTATACCCATAATCCTCTGAACCACCGACATCTCTCACGATCATCCACTCCACTCACTAACACTTCCCTTAATTACGAAAATTAAATTCATCATCTCGGCGAAAACGGGATAATGAAAAGATTATCGAACGGCCACTGTTTTCGGTGCCGGGGTGTGCTTTTCGTGGTTTTAGGGGATCGGAGGGGGGAGGTGATCTGCAATAATGCACACTCCCACTCACTGAGTCACGAACGACAGATTTTAATAATACCTAGGTGACTGACTGCATTGCTATGGTGTGCTGTGCTAAAAAGAGATTGGAGGGAGGTGGGGAAGTGTCTAGAAGAATGACAAATAGCCAGTGCACACTCATTTTTAGGAAGTGTGCTGGTATTGTTGACTGAAGGTGAAGGATGGCTATTCTGGAAATAAATGAATGTTGTGTATGAAACAGTGGACCATTGGGGGAATGGCCATAACGCATTTATAAAAATGGATGGATTTAGAAGAGAGGATTTATTTCCTTATTTTATTTGCAATTTCTTTCTGGAGGAAAACGAGTATGAACGAAAGTGGTGTGTTGCCTTATATATAAAATGAAGGGTTTCATTCTATTTGAAATTAAGTTTGGGGGCGGGGGCAGTGATGTCGGTCGCTGGATAGTAACTCTTGCTGATGATGTTGAGTCGTGGGTTTGGATCTTAGTACTACTAAAGGAGAGGAGCTAATGCACGTTAAATCTATGGAAGCTCAAAGTTCCCATGTTGACGTGGTGTTGAATTGTGGAGAATGGGATCACTTGATCGAGGTTCATCACCTCGCCTTCGTGTTGTCGTAGAGGATGATGTAAATAAATGCCAAATCAAATTGGAGGAAAAAGTCTTGCAGTTTTATTTTTCGATTACGTACAGCAAGGTAGGGATATATTGAAACTCTCAATATACTTTTATCAACGGTTAGTGCTTAAAACTATTAATAATGCTATTTTAATATTATTAATGGTATTTGTTGAGGGTTAAAATTGTTTGCGTTTCCTATACAAGTATATGATGTAACATATTGCAAAACAGTTTCCAACATTTTGAGAATCCCAGGTCTTAATATCCATAAGATTAAATAAAAATGTTTTTTTTTTAATTGTAACATGGCCGCATTAGCCTGGTTGTCAATGTCACGGATTCGTAGCTGGCGTGTCATGAGTCCGACACCAGTACCGCTGAAAACCTGCCGTGGGGAAAAGGCCGATGCATGTTAAATCTTTCGAGGTTCAAACGCCCTCCGTTGGTGTGGAAGTTAGGAGAGGGCAGTGCCAGCTCGGGTATCGTCCTTGTCATCTGACCATGGCTCAAAATCATGTCCGTCGCCAAGAGTCTTCATGCTGCTTTACAGTACGACATAAATATAACTCACTCAGTTTCGATCGTAAAATATATATTTTTTGTAGATCTTTATTCAAGCTCTTAAGGATAAAAAGGACCCACCTCCTTTCCGTCTTGTACTTATTTGAATATCTAAAAATCTTCCAGTTTTGCTATAAGTTGATCTTGATTATATCCTTATAAATTAATATTTCATGTATGCAAATAAGATTGCTTTGTAATTTGAAATGCTGGTATAAAAAACAATACTATTTTCTTCTTGCGTAATTATCGTAGTAAAATTTCAAAACAAGCGCATACTGAATTGGAATAAGTTTACGCTCTTCTTCGTCCTAAGATATGCTTTTTTAAAGAAGATATAAAAAAAAAGAGCTTATATAGAGTTGAATAACTTTCTTATCTCTTTATTTTAAAATTTATTCATTTATTTTTAATGTTGTGATGAATGGTTTGTGAAGGAAGCAAAAAGATCTTCATGTGCCATATCATTTAAAATTTGTGTAATTGCGGATGAATTAGTTATTATCTCTTCATGAACAATTTCATACCACATGTGTTTACTGGTAAAGATTTTTTTTTCTCTTTCATTTCTTAGTTTTTGCTTTTAATGCTAAATTCTCTTCCTACGTTTTGTTTGAAGGATTATTTTGCGTTCCTTTGTATAATTTTGAATAAAAACCTGTTTGTGGAAAATCTTTTTTTTTTGTGAAGGCTCGATTTCCTTCTCGCTTTTGGTCTTTTATTTTTATTTTATTTTTTGAAGCCAAAATTTTAGCAGCGGAAAATTCCTCTGAAGTTATTCATCTTCTTGCACAATGTTAGACAGAATGTCTAATTTGCACAAAGTTAAACAATTCCACTGTGTCATGTTTGAACCAATACAAAAGCTTTGATACAGAGGAAATTCCGTACTTAAATGCATTGTAAAAAACTTTAAAATCAGTCTTGCTTGAATATAGAAACATTCATTTGATTGGTATGTTAAACAATTTGCGGAGGAATGTTATAGGGATGCACGGTTCATTTTGTATACATGCGTATACTTTTTTACACTCATTCAGTTTCTGAATGATGCCCACACACTCTAAGGCATGGAATTAAGGTTTTGTTTAGACAGAATTTTGTCGCTGACCGTGACCGTTTTGATTGCATGGCGGATCTATTACCCATGTTTGGTCTATAGTTTTGGCCTCGTGTGTCTGATGGAATCTAATTGTTGCTATTGATCTGTCCAGGCGTAGCGCGTTTCCGGATCGTTTAACATCAAATACCTAGAATATCATCCATGTTTACTTCTTTGTAACGACAATTGTAACGTGTGTTGCTTGTGTCCTCTTTGATGCGACAATTTTTTCCGTTAATGTTATATATTTAAAGTGTTTTCTGGATGTTTTACCACCTTGTATTATTTACTTCTGAAGTACTGGTGTAAAATTAGTAATCGGAAGAATTTTGATATTGCTAATCGCTATATTTGAAATTAAAGCATTATATTATGCATTTTTAAAAAAATATTTATGTGTAATAAATACTACTAGAGTAAAAAAGAGAAGCAATCTCTCTTCTCTCTCTGATCGTAATTCATTACTTTCGAAAGCATATGCAATGAACATCGTTTAATACGAAACTGAATGGACTGCAATATTTCTTCGTATTAAATAATGAAAAAAAAAAAAAAATCAACAAAATTAAGTTTATTAGAGTACTTTTCGTTTACGTAGAAATGTATATTTTATGTATTTAACAAAATCAATAAAACAAAAGCATTCACAAAAACTTAATGAAATTTAATACAAAATTAAGCAATTCTAAAATTTTTACAGATCTCCGTTTTCGTCTGGTTTTTGATCAATCGCCTTAGGAAAAGCTCCATCTTTATTTAAGCGAAATAAGTTTACATTCCTCCGAAACTATCGTGCTATTGTGTCCATGTAAAAATTCTTCTAAAATAGGAAGGAAAAAAATCGAACGCACTGATTTTTATTCACACTGAGATGTACTCGCCATCGAATTCTAAAGCCAACTGATGAAAGATGAGATGTTTTTGTGGTTGTAGGGTGGAGCTTGAAAGTAGCTTAGATAAACAAAATTGGCTCGTGTCACAGGCTATTCCGTGGATAGTTCAAAACCAAGAGTTAGCCTCCTTTATACAAAACATGTGAAACCACCTCTCTTTCATTTCATACTCAAACTCGGTAGCGCAACAGCCCATGAGAGCCAGGGCCTTCTGTGCCCATCCCAGTATACGTGACCATTGGGTGCTGAGGTGCAGGAACAGATGTCCCAATCAGGTGGTCAGTCTGAAGCGAGACCCCCAGTAAGCCCCAAATCCCCAAGTCCTCAAGCAAGTTTGGTATTCATTTATCGACCCACTCTTTCATTTCATACTCCTCTTAAATTTCCCCTGTGCGACTGGTGTTTTCCGTATTTTGTTCATTCCCAGAAGGGAAATCTTTTCATATTAAACAATTTATGTTTCATGTGAATTGGGAAAAAAATAACTGCATGAAATTACATAGTAGTTTGGCAGGACTGTTTTTGTGTTAAACGTATTTCATGTGTGAGTTATACTTGTAAAAAAATGTTTATCAAATTAAAAAGTTTTGTTTGCATCTAAAAAAAATGGTGCTTTGATTTGAAATGTATAGTATTTACAAGTTACTCAAGAAATTCTATTTTAATTCTGGAGCATAAAGATGGCTTGAATGAATAATAAAATATTGGCTATATTAAATAAAATATTGGCTATATTATATATGGGATAATAAAATATTTATTTTTTATATTAAGTAATGTAAAAACATTTTTTCCTTTTGCTTTAAATAACAACATGTTTGCAATTTTTATCCTAAGACTCTTCAGTAAATTTGATATTAAAGAATTCAAAACATTTTTTCAAACGCTGAAATGGGAAAAAATTGTGTTTGTATGCGAGCTAAATAGTTGTGCTAGAATGAATGAATGAATAATGCTTAGAAATAGAGAAAATAATGCTTAAGATTAAAAGGATATTGTCTCGTCGTTGTATTTTTAGTTCAAATTTTAAAAATTCGAAAAGAAAAAGCATCTGGAGAGAGAAATGAAATGACTTTTTTTAAAAATAGTTTTCATTTAACATACGTGATAATGACGTGTTTTTAATTTGATTGATAAGCGTAAATAATTAGAATTTAAAAGGGGAGTTACCCTCTTTAACTGGTGTCTGAGCGTTAAGGACAGCACATTAAAACATGCCAGTATAAAAATTAATGTCTTATATTTTTATATTGCAGATTAAAATTTCTATATTATATGAAAAGAGTCGTATATGTGTTGTAAAATTATGTGTAAAAAAACAAAACCGTAGAATGTGCAAGTTAAATAGGTTTTTTCATTGCATCTTAGTTAAAATATTAATATTTTTTTGTTGTGCTTGTGGCCTTTTGAAATCGATTATTTCGTTTTCTAACAATAAAAAATATATATATATTTTTCAAAGAGCTATGAGTTTTCAGTTTTTCTTTACAATTTCCGAACTAAAATTTAATTTTATTATTTTTTTAAAAGGAATTGAGATTTCAAAGAATCTAGGAATCACAGTCTATAATCTCATATGTATTCTTTGAAGATATTATAGAAGACAAACAATAAAACATAAACAATTACTTTTTATTAACGTTATTTTCGTGTAATATTAAAAATTGACTCAAACTCAGAACGCATTTTTTGAAGAATGTCTCGATATTTTCATTCATCCATAATGTTTTTGTAATTTAAGATTTGTTGTGAATAAACATTTGTTTTTTATAACAAATAAAAAAAATCGTTTGAAATTGAAGAATTTGTCGAAAGGTGGAGCATGTATTTTTAGATGAAAATAAGATTGAACACGCACGCACGGTATGGTAAATAAAAGCATGGGCCTCTCTATTTATTGGTGGAATCGATATGTGTTAATATTGAAGAATTAAGCTGTTTTAAAAATTGCTACGATTTAAAATTTTATTTTTAATGCCATACATAAAATCATAAATATAGCGACTCATTTAAGCATTGGCTTTTTTCAATTCCTACACACACACCATTAGCTCATACTCTCTATATATTTATTTATCTTGGTGGAATTTTCAATCGTTAATAAAATACATTTTAAAGCGCTCAATTGAGCTGAAATTTTATATACATGATTATTTTGGATGATAATACAATATTTTAATTATAATTAATAAAAATGAATTGATTAAAACCAATTATTTAAAGAATTACAAATACAGCCACGTGGGCATCATTTTTGGTGACTTAGCGACCCTTTTGACGACTTGTGTCAAATCTTGAAAAGCTTTTTTCTCACGTTTTAAAGCATTCATTTGAACTGAAATTTTATGTACACGATTGTTTTGGATGACAATACGATACTTTAATGATTATTAATAAAAATTGATTACCACTCAATGTTGTGATTCTGTCCTATGTATATACATATTTATATTAATTGTAACTATTTAATAAAGAGTATCTAAAATAAAATTCTTTGTTGATCTAAGTATGAATTGACTTAAAAAAATTTTTTTTTATATTACTTGTTTTTACTTCTATTGAATTTTTGGTCGAAATCCCAGAACATTGTATCAGCAAGTTTCGCTTCAAAGCAAGTCCTATGTCTTATTAACAAGAAAATTAATCAAGACTTATTCAAATGGGGTTCTTTTCTTTCTTTTTCTTTTTTCTCCTAGAATGAAGGTCCCGATCTCTACGGCACTCAGAACTTCTTAATCAGCCTTATTGCATTATCAACTGCTCTGGATTTCGTCGTGGCATTTTCTGTTTGCTTTCCCCAATTCGAGCAGAAATGCTCAATCCAAGTCCCATTTTCGAAAACTCAATTCTTCCCATCCCAATCACCCCCTTCCTCCATCAAAAGGATGCAAATGAAAATTTCATTTGCCTCATTGTGTCCTCATCCTTTGGTACACCAATCACGATTCACTTTCCCTCTTTTGTTTTCCTGAAGAAATTCAATTCGCGTCTCACGTACCCTTACCCTTCACTTAGATATAACCTCTAATTTAATTTAGGCTGCTGATTTGATAAGGCTAAGTCGTAACTTTGTAACCTAGCCCACCTTCCGCAAGAAATCTAGTGCCGTTGGACGTGTATCAAAAGTAGGAGGAACTCGCCTAGAATTTTTCTAGACCACGCAAGACACGCAGTTTGCGGTTAGTGTGGAAAATTAAGGAAAGTGTCATTAGCTAGATTTTATGTGAAGCGAGTAGATCTAATTTCTCCGCCGGTACAATGACAAGAGTGCAAATCTAATTTGACCCTAGATCGTTTCGCAGTATGTTTTTTTAGAACGAGAGAGAATATGCACTCTAAAAAGAATTGGCCCTGTAGCTTTTTCGCTACGAAGGGCATGCAAGGAAGTTGTGATGGATATTTTATGTAGCTTGAATTTTAAGTAAATCAAATTATTATTAATTGCACAATTTATATTTATTGCGTCGAGTTTTTAATTTGAATGTGACAATTGCTATTTGTTTTATTAATTGTATGCAATGCTTAGAGTTTTTTAGAATTGTCTGAATATCGTAGTATAGTTCTTTCCAGTTTTAATATAATTTGATAATGTCTTTTTGAAACGATTCAACAACGTATTTTAGAATTATTCTAGAAATTTATGCGTAGATTATTCTTTTCACCCTCTGTCACACTTGAACTCGGATTTGATTTTTCGAATTCTAGACAATAACAAGAAAGCAAAATACACGTATTACAGGAGTTTTAAATTTTTTATTATTTATGAAGAAAGTTGCAAAAACAAGTGTTTCCTTGATGCAACACTGGGTTAAGGGAAGGGGGCAAAGTCTATAGTACGGCAGCATATGTTGCGAAAGTTGGAAGTTTCTGAAGCAATTCTTGATTTTCGTACAGCCTAAGGCCACCCAGTATTTTCTACATACATTGTGGCAAATCGAAAATACTTTGGAAACTTGCTCCATCTTGTAGCGCCAAGGTAGCCTTGGTACCTCATTGACCTTGTAACGCCATCTAGTTTTCTTTGGTACTAGTTCGTTTACACGGAGTGTAACCCATGTGTTACCTTGCATGATTACGTTATAAAATAAATTCTATGTAGTTGGCAGATGATCGAACTGTATGTCGCCTTTAGTTTGTACTATGCTGCAGAGGGTTAAAGGCAACCTATGCTTGTCATGAAATCCTTAAAGTATTCTTTGATTATTTAATCAAAGATGTCATGTTATTAGAAATAAAATTGAAAGAGAATATTTCTAGCCTTTACATGATAATTATTAATTTTTATAAAATTGATGGCTGCACTTTATTGTGCTTTGTTTGTATGTACGTTCGAAAGTAATGAAAATAATGCATACATTTGTGTTCAGTAGTTGACACAGGAGTTTTTGAAGGGGGTAGGGTCGAAAGCCCATCATTCTCGTATCATGCTCCAATACGCCGCCTAACATATTCTTTTGATTTCGTAGATTTTGGGAAAAAACAGTACAGAATTATTAAATAAATAATTAGCATTAATTAATAAAATTAATTATTAATAAATATTTAATTAAATTTTAAGTACTTATATACATAGGATAATCAATCGAAAAAAAATCAAGAGCTTTAAGTGGGGGATCCAGCCCCGGGCACTCCCCTCCCTTCCTTTTGTGCGCCACTGAATTTGTTTAAAGAAATGAATTTATATATTTTCAAACTACAGAAATTTTTTTATAACTTTCAGTATTAATTCTTTATTAAATCCAGACATTAAAAAAATAAAGCTTATACCAAGTATTCTCATTGCATTCAAATTCATGCAATGAATTTCACTGATAAACTCAATATCACTTTCCGCAATTCAAACAAATGGTGCCATTTATGCCTGTACTTCATTCCCTTCGCAAACCCCCGGCAAATTCCCTTTTACATAAACTAAATCTTAACCTTAATCCCTACACCTTGTTGGAGATCTCCTGTTTTGGCATGCGCTTATAAACAAACAACAAAATCCTCCTATATTTCAGGTTTAACATTATATCCCAGTTTGACACCAAATCTATTTCAAGTTTCCCTGCAGCTGGCACATATGTCATCCTCGCAAAATATTTCATGGCTAAATCATTCCCGCCGTGTGATATTTTAAACGCCTAATAGAACATTAAATTTGAATGACACATTCCCCCCTTCCTGCGAAAAGGCAATGTTTCCATTTGGGTAAAAATGTATCGAAAATGGTACATAAGGGGGTGGCGATGTCATTACCGCTTTAATTTTCGAGTGGCGAGAAAACTTCGAGGTTTCCAGCGTCAGCTGGTACACCCTCGTCATCCCTGTGTCAAGGGCAGCTGTCCTCCACTCCCATGTAGCTGGAGGGGCCCCCAAGTGGTAAAAGGAGAAGCTTGACATCCTTTCAATTATATTTTAGGGACGGTGATATTTTTCATTATGTCAGCGGATCTTCATCGAACTGAACTTAAGACTCTCTCTACGCCTCCATGGTCTTTTTCTTTTTATTTTGTGCAGTCCTTTTCGAATTTAGAGTTGCTCTCTTGAGAAGCTGTGACGGATAGTTTTGACGTTTATTTAAGAGTAATTTAATGTAGTAAAAGATTTCGTGTCTTTTTTTTCCTTTTATTATCTAGCTTCCCCTCTCTTTTTATGGGTATGTGTATAAAAAATGTGGTATGCGGAATATGCCTTAATGCTAATGAAATGGTTTTGAAACTTGAATCCTTGAGAAAGCTGTAGAGAAAGGAAAAAAATATCTTGAAGTGTGAGGTATTTAATTTTTGTGTGTGCTCTTTGCTGGTATTTTTTATATGGGATGTTTTTTTTTACGTTTGATCTGAAATCTCAAGAATGTTTTTTCCGTCCTCTCCTTCATTTTCATTAACTTTTTAAGAAAGGAATTTCTGTAAAATTGCCATCTGAATGTTATAAAAGGATATTTATAAATAAAAAAATATCAATGTGTGCAAAAGCAATTTAAGTCCTCTGATTTGATAATTTCTGAGGAAAAAACGCGACTGTCGCGATTGAAAAAAATGTTAACTGTTAAAATTTTTTTTAAATGTTTGAAGATTTTGTTTATAAGTTTGTAAAGAGAGAAGTTGAATTCCTTTTTCTTGTTGAGGAATACTTTTTACCCCCACTTCCGTAAGTTAATAGAGTGCTAGTTATGAAAAAATTATTTTGGTACTTCTAAATATTTTTCACTATTTCTGTTTAGCTACAGTTGGAGAATTAGATCAGCAACATTCGTACAGTTATTTTTTATAAAATCTTTGTTTATGTATAATTATATGCGGTCAGGTGTATTAATACTAGCTCAATTTCTTTTCAACATTCCTTTAAGTTTGAAATTCTATTTTTATATATTTGTAAATCGCATGTATTGATGTTTGTATATTTCATCTAATTTATCACAATTAATTTAATAAATTGTGCTTATGAAATCATTAGTTTTATCGTTCTAAATTTTTCCCAAAATTTCAGATTTTTTTTTTATTGAAAAAAAGATCGAGTTATAAATTTCTGTATTAGTATATCAGTTCATTTCTTTATTTTTCAAAATGATTACTCAAGATGTCCGTAACAACGGTATGGGTATTAAGAACAATCGAATCAAGCTATATCCAGTTGGTCTTAAAACAAAGTGATGTCAATACACAAATGGGGGTCCCTGATGAAATTGTAGCAACCAATAGTCCTAACATTCGTCACTAATGTCCTTCTCGTTGTTTAAAGAACAATCAACTTGAATAATACTGTGTCAAAGTCTTACTAACTCATTAAAAAACAAATTAAAATGTTTTCCTTCCCTTTCTGCTTCTTTACAGTTATGTTCTCAGAGTTGCTAGATTTATCAGTAGTGATTATATTCACCGAAAGTATTATTTCCCGGTTTGAGTACAAAATATTGCTTCCGAGTAAGCTGTAAGAAATGTTTGCTGATTGATGTAATGGAAACGTTTATTTGAAGGAAAAATATTGTCCTGTTACATTTCTTAGAATTTATTTACTATCCACACAGATGGATAATGAATTTAGATGGATAATTGTCAATTTTGTTACAAAACATGTTTATAAGATCTCTTTTTAATAATCTTTTTAATGTTATGAAAAGTAAATTGCTTTTTAAAAGCTTAAATTAAACTGGATTTTGTATTATAGGAGTATTCGAGTACGATCTACTAATAGCTTGTGAGATTTTTGAAAAGTCATCTGCAAAGCTGATTTGAATATTGTCTGGTGAATTGCTTCATACGGATTTTAAAACCATTTACTTTTTGGTTGTATCTATAATTGTCTTCCATTCGATTTTTATCAAGTTGTCCCCTCTATTGAAAAATGACACCTGTGATTATTATAAGAAATGGCCAATTATTTGAATTGCTTTATTTGTACAAATTCTTTTTTAAATTTGTTTTATTGAAAAATTACTGTTATTGATGTGAAATTTGCAAGCTTTAACTTAAATATCAACCCCTCAAAAAAAATTATACATCAGCAAATTACATATTGACTTTCCTATGAAATTCAATGAAGGCACTCCTCCCCTCCCCCCGTTTGCTTAAAAATAGTAGGGAGGGAAAAGAAACCCGCGTGATGGGGGTGGGGTAGTGGATGAAATTTCAAAAATTGGTATTTTATTAACAAAATATTATTATAAACAAAATTAAAATCCTTCGAAGTCTTGATGAACAATTGGATTAAATCGAATGACATAATTAAATTTCATTCTTGAAAAACCTATATTTATCACCGGCTATCAGCAATAGTAATCGGGAATCATTCGGGAATATTTTAATAAAATTACTTGATTTAATCTTTTTATCTCAATTTTGCACTAGTAAATATGGAATTTAGAAAAAAATTATTTGGTCGTCTTAAAATTATCAAGAAATAAACATAAATTTTAAAATTACATTCGGGAAGAAAGTGAAAAAAAGGACACAAGTTGTACAAGTGTTTTTTAAATTGACATGACAAACAAATTTACTTTCTAACGCACTTTTTATATTTCGTTTCTCTATCGAAGTACATCGATTACTTCCCTTTCGAACGCTTTTCCCAAAACCAAAACTTGCACTCTTGATTAGATCATTAAATTCTTCATCTCGAAATTCGCACTAGTGAAAAGTGGAATGTTGTGAAAAACCTCTGCATTGTTGTCGTCTTAATGAAATTTACGAAAGTAGCAACATAATTTATGTTGTGAATAGGAAACTGTGCAGAGAGAAAGAAAGGGGAAAAAAAAGGGACTTTTCCAGCGAAGTTTGCTACAAGTCGTGTCGGTGTTTAATTGTAAGTGACAAGACAAATTTACTTAACGCACTCTTTTCATATCGTTATTATATCGAGAGTACATTATTATTCCTTTCGAACGCTTTTCCAAACCGAAAAAAAATTGCCAATAAATAACAATAATAAAAAGTCTTTTACCCCCCGGTATGTAAAGCGAGATCATTAGAGTTAATGAATGTAATTAGGCTTGACACTCAAGCGCCATATCATCGTGTTTTTATTAAATTTATTATGATAATGGAGGCGAGAGAGTCCGCTAAAAAGTCCGCTTGTATCTACTTGTAATGAGTAATCATTATTGTTTATCGAATGGAAAGTGAAAACATGCTCTTTAGTTATTAAGTTTTTCTACCTGCTGCTGTTATACTTTTCGCGATCTGGTTATATTTTCTTTAAAATTTTAGAAGGGTGCTAAAAGCGATTTATGGCGAGAATTGTTGAAGCAGACATTTTTCGCTCTTGTGTTAAAAGGAAGGAATTTTTTCATCCCTTTTTGGATTGATTTTGATGGAATTCTTTTTAATTTGGAGCCGAAGCATTACTGGAGAATGAACTGTTATTTAAAAATTTTACTGTATGTTTTGTTTCTGGCAAATAATGGAATTTATATGCTTTTAAAATATCGATCTATGTCACATTACAGCTGCTGCATTGATTATGTGTGGCGATTTGAAACAAATCTTGAGGTAAAGCTTCCAGTTACTGGAAAGGGAATATTTCACTGAAGGATTATTCAAAAACATTGTTGGTTGTTGATGTGAAGAAACAGAACGGGGGAAATAGCTCCTACCTATTCTGATGTCATAATTGAAACTATTTTAAATAGTACTTGTTGAGAAGTGCTTAAAATATCTTTTTCTGGCCTTTTTCATTTTTTTCAACTATAACACTGAATTTACCGACGTATCATGTATTATCTTGAACAGTCAAATTAGTGATTCAAGAAGAAACAATATGGACCATGATATAGAATGAGATTTTAGAAAATTGTATTGTGAATAAAATATTTTTTTTTCTTTTCTATTTAGAAGTGTTTTATTTAACCTTTAAGCCTTTTCAGCGCATATTTTAGAAGTTGTAATGTTTTGAATTGCATGTTTTCCATATTTTATACAAAAAATATATTATTTTTTACATTTCGCACAATTTTTGTAAGTTTTATTGACTTAACAATATTGTATTCGGCAAGGTTTTTGTTCAGATGAGTCTGTTTTTTCATGGTTATGCTCATTCAAAATTTAAGTGAATCGTCTGCAGCAATATTTCACCCCCAACCACTAAAACCACAACACAAAGGTAAACCGTTTTTCCACCTAATTACTTTTGACATCGCTTTTGCAATCATTGTATATTGCAAGCTTGTTACTGAATCCACCCCATGCAGAGAGAATCTGCTTATTTTTGTATAATTAACCGGAAGACGCTTAAAAAGCAAATAAAACTCATCCTATATCATTAAGATCGCAATTAGGTGAATCACCAATGCTTGCGGTTTCTAGTTATATTACCACAAGCTTGTTAACAGTCGGATACACAACCAGAACAGACTTTCATTGTATTTTTCGTAAAAAGTAAATCTTAAAATTATTTAGTAGTGAACTAGACGTCAAATCCTTACATCAGGAGCTTTAACGTATAAAATTTCAGATTTTGAAACTATATACAAAATGAATGGCTCTTAGTTAGGGTCCTTTTAATGTATTTTTTTTTTAACTTTTAGATTTCTTGTCGCAAATGGATGTCTTTTTGAGAAAAGCACAATCTATGTCATTTTCATATCGTTGATAGAAAAGAGGCAGAACACGCGAATGAAATATATTGTTACCAATTTATTTCCTAACCACGTACATCCATATGGAGTAGCTGCCATATATTTATGCAATTGATATGCTTTATATATCTCGGGAAAAGCTTTCAATTGTATAATTCTTATTTTAATTAAAGGACTTTAATATTATAAAAGCGCCATTATTTAAGCGCCATTTTTTATTGGAAATACTAGGTCTGATATGATAGGTCTACAACTGGTATGATATTGGAAGTCTCAACTTTTTTTCTCTTTACACCAAGACATTTCTAGTTCATTTAAGTGTATTTCAAATGCATCTACCCATCCTAAAAGTATTCTATGTGCGCCAATTGCTCTGTGCAATGAGAAATTACATGTTCTGAGAATTTTCTTTTAATTATTTGATTGATTAGTTCACACATTTTTTAAATGTTGGGAAATATGTAATAATTTTAATTGCGACTCTTTTTCTGAAGCAAACCAAAATACATGTTGGGGAAATCCTGTATTTATTACTTGACTCTTGGAAATTACTGCATAACACTTTCCTTTATAAGTAATTGTCCAAAAGAGATGACTGTATCGCTTTGTGTACCTTTGAGGAATTACTAATCCCATTTAGTATAGCCACCAATCTATCGTTCAGCCTCATTTAATTATATTGCCGCTGAAAGGTGGTCCAATTTTCTGTTCATGGTATTACCAACCCTTGCTTTTCCCTCGGTCGCAAATAAAGGACAAAAGGATGGGTTGAGGTACCTACAGAAATTGTCTTGCTAATAGGGGTGGGGATTTATTACCAGTGCTAAGCCCATATTACCCCTTTTACTGTTGTATCCCTCTCCGAAATCCAATAAAGGTTTCGTTGTACTTTTCCCTTGTTCCTCACTAAAAGGGAACACCTGGTCATTTGGTGTGGACGGGTTGACAATGGCCGCCCTCATCTTCCAAAATGACGCTTGGGACGGGTTGGTGCTTAATCAAGCATAAGTCCTGGGGAGTAGTTCATGTCACGGTTCGGCCTGCTGTAGTTCATTACAGTATAACATCATTTGGTTTCTGATTCTTTAGTTTGTTGGATCTTAACTGTTGTGTCAACAGATATCAATATGCCTTAACTGCCTTGACTGATTGTTATGTAGAACTATATCTTCTTGTTAGCTTTGTTATATTCAGTCTATTAAGTGGCTTTATTATTTAGAGAATCAGATGTGTGTTATAGGTGCATTAAAAATACCAGTGTTTTAGTAGAATATGCATTTAATACTTTTTTTGTGTGTATCTTAATTGTCATTTTCCTTCTCTGGATAACAAATCGATTCATACTGATTTAAAATCGAGAATAAGCTCGATAACTACAAACACGTTTTTCCAGCCAATAAGTTCAGAAATTTATAAGACGTCATAGTCTCATGATAAATGCAATCGTGTTTTCACCCAATCAGTTCACTCGCTTTGCTGTTGCCAACTTCTGCTTTCTTCCGATTCTGTGAACTATAATAATGCACATAGGAAAATAAAATGCCCTCTATTTAAAAGTTCACGTTTTATTTATGTATTTTTTCATGGTTTTGAAAAATTTTAGAGATTATTTAGAGGTTCAAACTGACTTTTATTTAAAAAAAATATTTAGAATTTTTGGAATGTTACAGTTTTGTATTAACTGTAAACGTGTTATTTTTTAATGTATTAATATTTTGGAAATCTTATCCTTTTTTTCAATGCTTTAATTTTTTTTCTTTTTGCTATAAACTTAAAAGGTTCGTATCATATACTTTTAAAAAAAAAAACCTCTCGTATATCTTAAATATTGGATGTATCATTTATGATATAAAATAGCGAGAGGATTTATAGTCTTAATATTTCTTTATGGACATTAGAGAGTTGCTGCTTTTGCTATTCATTTTGCTGTAATGGAATTTGAAATGAGATAAAAAACTGACTTCAGCGCAAGAATTCCAAAATGGGGAGGGGGGAAAAAACGCAAAATATAAAAAAATCAAGCAAATTCAACTCTTAAAACCAGTCATCCCAATACCTCAAACTTTTTTTCTTCGTGAACCACAAATTTCTGCGTATCGTAGCTTAAATGAAGGTTAATCGTATTGTAAGTATATACAATTATTGTGTTCTGCGTATTGATTGTTTGAGGAGTATTCTGAAGTAAAAACGACTTCGTTTCAAATACTCTAGTGGCTTCATTAGGCGTAATACCTGTTTCCAAAAGTCCCATTCTTTTTCTTTTATATTCAGTTATCCGTAAGTTATTGAATGTTCCGATAATTATAAATCCGTTAAGAAAAATTTCCTTGCGATTGAATAGGGGCCATCCTCGATTTACGTAAAACGATTTCTGTTCATTTTAGAATTTTCCTCAATCCTCAGAAGAGCACGAACAATAAGATTATTGAGTCGGTAGTTAAACATTATTTTCAGATTTCTTTTTTAAAAATTTATTTACCTTCGATTTTTCGGTCTCCAATCATGGATCTACCTTTCCCCAAACTTCCTTTCCATTACTCCCTTTCATATTGGCTCATAAATATCTGTAGATTTTTTTCCCTTTTTTTTCCCTTCCCCCTCAGGTTCTTTTCAGAGTATTGATATCAAAGCCAGTTTTCTGTTTGTTTTATAATCGCGTAATTATTGGCGTTTTTCTTTTTCTTTTCCCTCTCCCCACCTTTAGCCAATCCTTAATGAGTTTTACACAGTGTTGCAAGGAAGCTAAATTCTTTTTAGTCTGAAACTTAGTCATAATTTACTCACAATGAAGGGAGGGAACGTAAAAAATAATAGCTTATAGAAAAAAACTTGGTTATTGTTATTGTTACTGTTTTGTGTTATATTGTTTAAGATGTTTTTGATGAAATTGGATATTTCCAATTCGCGATACTAATTAGATGTTTAATGTTTCAGCCTATTGCTTTGGTTAGCGTCTTGTTTATGAATGCTTGAAAATTAATGTGGTCTTCTGCCAGTTGCTTATAAAAACACCGTTTGTAGATATGGTTTTGGCTATAATTATATACTTTGTGTGGGTCAAGAGATCGCAGATTTCTTTTTGAGAAAAAAGTTATATGAAATTTTAAATTTTAAGGAAGTTGCACGGTTTGTGTACATGGATGCATCATTTTACAGCATCATTTTTAAGAATTTAAAAAAAAATAGTTTTACGCTCTTTTTTAAAATAAGAAATTAACCTTACGGCTAACGAGGCTGAAGTTTAGAAGCTCTGTGCAGAGATTAGGAAACTATTTTTTTCACTTTTTTATATTACACAAAAATAGGGAATCAAAATATACTTTAAAATTAGGAAATAATATATTTCTGCTTTTAATTTAATTACCGTAAAATCCGGCTTATAACGCGCACCTATTACTTTCAAGCGACTTTTTCCATTTTTTAGGTTTATTCGCCGTATTACGTGTACCCTCTTTTTTATGAAGCAACCTTAAATGTACATATGCAATGTTCTTATATTTTCAAAACATTTATTAGAAATATCTCAGGCTTTTGAAAAAAATAGTATGCTTATAAAACTAACTCTTTAAGTGCTTAAGTTATATAATTACTTTTAAATAAACAGGATTTCGATACATGTAGAAATCTAATTTTTTTTATGCTCATTTCTTTTTTTATTTTTAAAGCTATAATTTTTTTTACCCGGCGTATAACGCGCACCCGCAAATTTCCACCTTATTTTTTGTGTTAAAAGTGCGCGTTATTCGCCGGATTTTACGGTATGTCTTTAAATACGCTTTGAGGAATTGGGGGAAAGGATTTATTTTGAGCAAAGCATGTATTTTTGTAAAATTTGTTTTTAGTTATAGCAGGTTTTTTACTGGGATTTCTTTGTGAGGTTTACTTTTCGGAAAAAATAACCGGCAACATACATATTTAATAGTTAATAATTCAATTTTCTAAAAGCGTTTAGTCTTTAAAATGGAAATATACGTGAATAATTTTAGTTTATTAAAGGTTTTCATTTATGAAAATTGGAATGTTTAGAACTATAACTTGTAATTTTCTTGCAAATGTTATAATATGAAATTAATGTTTTGATAATATTGAATAGCTTGTGTGTAATTGATAAAATATTTTTATTGATTGAAAACAAATACTTTTGTATTCATTGCTTGAATCTTAATTTAATAAACTATAATAAAAAATATAGAATGGATCGCTGTCGAGTCTGAAATCGTTCTAGAAAACAGATGACTCTAAACCGGATTTTGCAGTATTTTCAAACATTTACTTGCTATCAAGAAAGTAAAAGCTTTACATACATTTTAACTATTAGTATGATAAAAGAATTTTAAAACCTATTCACATTTTGCTTGCTTCTTTCGATCATTATTCACTCGCTCGAGGTATGGAGAGAGATTTTTTTCCTAAAGAATCTCTATTCCTATTCTAAAAACGATTAATCCTTTTCTAGTTAATGAAATGAATGCGAATTGTGCGAGACGTTTTTACGAGTCGAGACTGATGAAGCGAAAGCTTTTAATAAAAACTAAAACACCATGTCTTCGCCCCACGGCCACATGAACATTTTTGCACAGTCTTCATTTCTAATTACCGCCTTACAAATCTGAGTTACGTGACGCTTTTTATGAGTCCCCGGGGCACACGAAGGCTCTTCACAATTTCTTGTAAGGGGACTGAATTAATTTAGCAGTTTGACTTAAACGAGATGAAGAAGTAAGAAGAGGGGGGAGAAATTTTTTTTTTTACTTTTAATCTTTTATCTCTATCTTTCTCTTCCCTCTCATCCCCTCCCCGTTGCCATCAAAAGCCGGGATATCTCCTTCCTCATAAAAACCGTACCAAAGACCACCCGGTCGTAGTTTATGCAAGTTTCGTGAAAAGTTATTTAATTCCTTTCTTGGGTCAATCAGCCTGGTTCAATTGCACAGACAGACAGAAACAGCTTGTCATGCAACCCCATTGTAGAAACAATAAGAGGAATGATGATAACGATGAAAGGAAATTAGCCGAGGGCTTTTCTATAATTTTGCGATCCATCATCTTGGAGGATATAAAAAAAAGAAGAGTATTCTTCATCTTCTCGAGTATTGGTTACCGATGTTGACATTGCATTTAGATAATACCGGGGCCAGGGGTTTTTTGAAAAATGTTTTTGGGCGCCTTCATTTTTCAGCTGTTGTTGATTGTAAAATGTTACCAGTTGAGGTTCGGCTTCACGCATTTTATGCAGCAGCACGCCTTGATGGTAATGCAGGATTTCGGGTAGTGTGATTAAGTTTCTGGTTAGAGAATGTTGGGATTGCTATGGTGTGTGGCACTTATTAATTGCATGGGACTCTTGCTAGACGAGTTTTACCATCTGATGCTCGCCGTGATTCAAATGAGAGACTAATTTGTTCGCTCAGATACCTTTTATAGGGTTAACCCTAGGGCTTTGGATTCAGCCATTCGCGCGAGAGAGATGGGCGGTAGTTTAATATTCGTAAGGATAATATTTCCGACTCAAACCGTTTAATTTAAAAAGATTTATTGTGTGTATTCGGTCGAGGTGACTCTTGATTGCTGCTGGCTCGTATAGGAATTTTTGGTTAATTGTTAAAAACATTATTAATTTGGCTAATAGGCGGATCCCCATAAACTCTTCGAGAGGGGACTCGTGTTCATATGTCAGTGCTCAAGATCTTACGAATTGTATTTAAGTATGAGAAATGTATGTATATTGACTTTTCTATTTTGGAATTTGAGCGCATTGACCTTCCACTCCTCCCCTTCTAGGTCCACATGTAAATGAGATGAATAGATATAGTGACGATGTAATTACATAAAAATATATCAGCGTCATTTCTATATTCAAAATTTTGTTTTATTGCTATTTGAATATGTATAGCACCACAAATTGAAGCTTATGCAAGTTTTGACATAATTTGCATGATATTGTTCATCGTTATTTACTTGTGGCGTTATACCTTATGATTATTTATAATTGCATTAACCTGCTTTGTAAAATGTAGAGAATTTTTTTGAAGGGGAATAGGATCCAAACATATTAATGATTAAAAGGTGGATCGATGTAATCTAAGTGTAATGTCAAAGTTGGGGTAATAAATGGAAAGTAATTTGCTTCTGATAGATCGCAAATGATAGATGATAGATCGCAAAATGATTGAAAACCTATGGGTAGGAAGCCCTGTGAATGATTTGTGACTTTATTACTTCTGCTGAATGATTCTGAATTTTTTTTAAACTAAAAAAAAATGAAGAAAACTAACAATATATTTAATTTTAATGTAAATTTTCACTTAAAAAAAATCTGCCTAGAAATATTCTCATTTTTAAAGCAGCTATACTGGTAGATTCGACTGTATTTAGTATTTTCAATTTTATATGAAAATCTTTTTAAATTTTCTGTTTAGTTTTTATGCGAATAAATCTTTTTTGGACCCTATGTTAAGTTTAAAAAATGCCATCCTTTCCAGTAGATATAGAATTTATTATACACTTTTATATTTCTTGACTTAATATTCTAATTTTACTATGTTTTAGGAAATCATATTTTATGCATTACATTTTCATATAGTTATAAAAGTTTTTTTTAAAAAAAAAATTATATATCTATTCAGAAAGGAAAAAGGTCAGCTTTGTAAGTTCTATCTTTTATTTATCTAAAAATTTAAAATATAATTCCAAAGGCTACTTTTTATTATAATTTCCACTTAATAACTTTCCATATTTCTAACATACTCATCTGTGTATGAAGAGAAATCATACACAGCTAAGCAAGCTCTGATTAATTTCATTGCTCTTTTTTATCTATAAATGTCTTTTCTTAATCATTAAATCGTATCAGGGTTGGAGATTCTTTTATGATAGAAGGTCGCATCCTAGGTTAATTGTAATCTAATGATACCTCATTAAATTAGTTATATTCCGATGCGCTGCTGCATTAAATTAGTTATAATTTAATGAGAGCTCGTTAAATTAGTTATTGTCCGACCAGACTGCAATAGAAGTAGTTATAATTTAATGAACCTAGACTCGGAAAATAATTTCATCTATAGTACTCTTACAAATTTACTCTGCTCTGAACATTTAATAACTATGTAACCATTTTCAAAAAATGAAAAGGGTTCTTTCTGAATCTCTTTCGCCAATGAGCGTTAGTTATATTTGTGGGTGGGAAAATGGTATTGTGTGGGGAATACAGTTGAGAACTGTTGTGTAATAAAATGCACTTTAAATTTGGGTAAAAATAGTACTTTAGTTTTGGTGAGTAAAGATATATATTTAGTTACTAGTTAAAAAAAATTATGAAGAATATATTCCTATTGCGTTAATTTTGGTTTCGAGCATTAATTTAAATAAATCCACTTTCGTTTTCTAAAAATTTTCCAATTTCATTTTTGATGTACAAGATCAGTGCTTCCCAACCTTTTTATCGCTGCGGACCTGTCAACATTTAATAATTTTACCGCGGCCCGCTGAGGGAGGGGCGTTGGATTGTTGATTGGATTGGATTTTAGATTGTTTTGATTTAATAATTTTAATTTAATTGTATATATATATATATATATTATTTGCAATTAAATACAGTTACATAAAAAAAAATGAATATAAAGTGATTTTTATGGAAAGTCGCACAAACCCGAGAGAAATGCGCCACTGTAAATAAAATAGAAATAATTGAATGTTCCTTGGGTGGCTCGGTACTATTTGATCCACGGACTGGTGTAGGTCCGCGGCCCGGGAGCTCGGAATCACTGCACAAGATGAAATAGTTTCTGAAAAAGGAATCCCCTAAAATGCATACATTTACAAGATTTAACATAATAGGTTCCCGCGCTTTTTGATTTGAACCGTAAAACCATTACTGTACCGAATAATTTTTCTTCTATTTAATCTCATCTGTATGGATTTAAAAAAATGCTTTCATTAATAAAACTTCAAGGAGGAAAATACAATGGGGGTGGAAATGCATGTAGGTTTAAACATCTAACAATTGCTTGATGGATTTAATGGAGGTAAAACGTTACTCAATTAAAATACTTGACCGATTTTTTATAACATTAGTCTAAAAAAATCTTATTCTCATTGGTTTTGTTAGTAATTAAAATAATTTTATTTTGCTGCATTGTTATTCATTTTCTTTGTTGTTCATTGAGAAAGTGTATTTACCCACGCCCTGCGGAAAAACTCGACGAGTTTGCTGAAAGTTTAAATGATTGATGGAAGTGTGTGTACATGATTTGCTTCTTGATGTACAAATAGATGAGCGGCTGTATTCGGGACAGATTAAAGAAAGAAGTGTATATGTCGTGCTAGCAATTTTAGAAACTCGTTTATTTTCATCTGTTTGGAAAGAATTGTTCTTTTAATCTAAAATGCTAAAAGTAATTTTAGGTTTTGAAATTCAAAAATGAGGTTACAGTTAGACATTTTCTTATTGAGTTTGTCGTTTAATTGTCTTACATTTATTTTTTGACAATTTTTTGGGGGTTGATATTATGTGCACATTGTTAGGAAACAAAGTTTATACGTTTTATAACAATTTAATTTCTTGATCACATTTTATTTCAAATTATGTGCATCTCAGGCTTTTTTTTAATACAACGATTTTTGAAAAGCTATATCTTGTTTATACATACGTGAAGCTCACTTTATGGGTGATCTTCATTTGATTTGTGTTTTTTCACATTAAATTTGTATTGTAATTAAATATTGATTGTGTATCTCTTTAAGTTGAAGAAATTATGTGAACAAAATCATTAGTCTAAATTTTGTTTCTGTTTTGGTTTCTTTCAATTGTTTGATCTCTTCAGTCATATTTTTGATTTATTTAAAACGAAATTAGTTTTTTTTTTTTTTAAAGTTCTTTGAAACGTTTTAATTTATTGTTATTTTTGATTAAAGGTGTTATAAGTTGGTATGCGTGCCGTTGTTTCATATAATTACATGCTGGTTGTAAAATGCATTGCATTGTACAAATTATTATTTTTCAAATATTTTCTTTGCTTATCGCAGTTGCATGTTATTTTAAAGTTTTGTGCAGTCGTTTCTAGAATATTAGTATTGATTAATGGGATCAGTGGCGCACAAAAGGAAGGGGGTCCGGCCCCCACACCTTCAAAGCGCTTGATTTTTTTTCCGATTGATTATAATTCTAAGTATATAGTACGTAAAATTTAATTATGTATTTGTTAGCATTAATCAATAAAATTAATAATTATTTATTCAACAATTAGTTTTTTACTGTGTTTTGTTCCCGAAAATGGACAAAATCAAAGAGCATGATACAAGAATGATGAACTTTCGACCCGGACCCCCTTGAAAAATTCCTGTGTGCGCTCTACTACTATAAACATATAATTAATTACTAAAGAATTGATATATGTTGAGTGTGTATTTGTGTGGTAAGGAATAGTATTTTCTGCCATGCTAGAATAGGAGTTTCTTGTCGAAACTTGCTCTTCTAGGTAAACTTGACCCTCAGAACTTTATCCTGCCCGCCTACGACTTCATATATTTAGTTCCCATACAATCAGGGACGCCAGGGGGCCTCAATTGCTACCACGGAAGTGAAACTCTCCATTAGGGACCTAATGGGAGAAACGGAACAGTTATTTATCTACAAATCCGACCGCTCCTTCCGCGAGGAGGAATGGTCTGAGACTCCGCTTGGGCCACAAAGTTTTCCCCACGATCCCTCAGCGATGAGTGGGTCGAAGAGGTCAATGGCTACGCAAGTGTAATTATCAGAAAGAAAACCCTTTCTTGGAGAGAATGGCCTTTTCTAATGGCCTGACAGTCGGATTCTGTGCCTGTCCATGGGGCAGACGGTGGTTGTAGATCAAATACGATTTATGGCCTCTCTTGGATTCCTCTTGGGCACTCCAAATCCGCCGTGACCGGAATGGCTGGATTCAGCCAAGTCTTCCTCGCCAACCAGCCTTAAGAAGTCGTTTTCTCCCGAGACGTTGCACACAGTCGCTTGTTTCTTTTGCTTCTTTGTTTTGCAAGGTGTGGAATGAGAGGAAGGTTATATGGCTTTAAAGATCGCTTTGCAAACCATAATGATTGCCGTCTCCCAGAGATAGGGTACATGACAGCCACATAAAAATGATGCCGGCCTTTTAGGCGAAGGTCGTGGACTTGAAGAGCCTTATCTGCTTGGTCGATGTAAACATTCGGCACACCTTTGTTTGCAGATCGTTGACGCTTTTCCACACCCTTCACTCTTGCGTGCTGTGTTCTTACAGACCTTCATATTGATGACTCGTCACTGAGGATGAAGATTTTTAATTAAGAGTTTGTAATAGCCTTAATTAAACATTCCAGTTTGGTCAGAGGGGAAAAAGGAAACATTATTGGAGGGGATTGAGTTTTGAAACATGCGCGTCTTGGTCTGTTAAAGGATTGAAGTGTCGTATTTTTGTTAATAATTGTATAACATGATTTATTTCTTTTTTATTTTTTGGATTTCGATTGTTTAGTTCTTTTTTTATCTATCTTTTTTTTTTTTATCTCGTTTGGTTTAGGTTAATCTCGGTTTCCATTTTTCACTTAGAATATTTTTGATTCGGAAAACAGTAGGTTATACTTTTTGTAAGTTTAAAAATAATAAATAATTTTTTTTTTTCAGTATTGAAAATGTGTTAAGAAGGATGTATGACTATCATCAAAAGAAAATTTTTTTTTTAGAAAAAAATCCAAGTTGAAAATTTGTATCGTGTTAATAAAATGAAAATAATAATAAATAAATAAATAAAAATTGTCACATGTAAAATTTTGTTTTAGTATAATAAATTTCTTTCTTTTTGTTTGAAATTGAAATTTCACAACAAGAATGTATGTTGAATTGTTATGGTCGCGAGCTCCTTGCCCAAGTGTTTTCTGTCGATTCCGCCAAAAATTTGTCGTGTAGAGGGGCTGATGCATGTTAAATCTGTCGAGGCATTGGTGGGGTGTGGAAGTTTGGAGTGGGGGCAACTTGGGTGTCGTCCATGTTACTTGAGCTGTAACTTCGCCACGGGCTTAGAATTACAGGTTCCATCACCAACAGTCCTCTTGTTTTTTCGAAGTGCAATATTAATGAGCAATCAGTTAATCCATTAAAATTGTCTGTATTCTGAATTAATAACAAAAATAACTGGTTATTAAGTAAGAAACGCCGTAATTATTTTTTCCACATAAATACATATTTTTTTTAAAAAAAATGTTGAATTGGGTGCGAAAAAAGCCGGGGATATCGAAATGTTTATCAATTTCTAATAAAAGTAAAAACTCGTATTTGATTTTAAAAAATTGTGTACAAAGACTTTTAAAAGCATAAATTGAATATGCTTGTGTGAGTGTATTTTTCTAAGATTATAGTTTATTTTAAAATTTAAAAACAAAATTTTATAATTGTACGTATAAAAAAAATGATTGAAGCCTTTTCTCTTTCGCTTTAAGTTTTGATTCAAAGCAATGCTGAATTTGTTACACATTAAATTTTATGCTTAGCTGCGAGTTTGAGATCTCTGCTCTTTTAAAAATTTTCTCAACCAAGTCATCCTACATAAACTCCAATTGTAACAATAAGGGGGCACAGGACTTCACATAACTCCTATTTGAGAATGGCACCGTAAAATTTTTTTTATTATATTTTAGTTCAACATTTTTAGTTATTTTTCCAAAAAAGATGAACAAAGGCCCTTTTTAAAAAAGCCATCGGTCATTATAAGGCATTTCCGCCTAGGCGCCAACCAGACATAGAACCACCACCGAGCAGAAACTCGAAATTCGTTCTCCACATTTTCACTTCTTTTTCCAGAAATAAATGGATGGTATATCCACTTCCTTCCCCCAAACTGACGGCACTACTAAGCCACTTAGCAAAACATTAGGAAAGGGAGGCATAATAAAAAATATAAATAAACAAAAAAAGAAGTCAACGAATCTGGGGAATTCTGCAGAGAACCGCAAGTAAACAAAACAAACAGAGACATTAAAGCGTTTTCCGGCTTTTATGGCATCGTACTTAAACAATGAAGGGGGGAGAGGTACTCTTTGGTTTAAAAAGCCCTCTTTGGTCGCGGAATATACCGGAGATGTGACTTTTTTCCGTAACAATTATTATGTATTATTTTGAAAGCTAAGAGCATTTTGGAAGCTACATGAAGATAATTGTATGTCTCCATTGGGACCCCTTTTTTTCTTTTTTCGAGATTCGTTGTTAAGTTCATTTAGTTTTAAACGTAAAATGTAATGCGAGGTTTTTTCGTGTCAAACAGTTGTCCGAATTCTTTTTATTTGTAATATTGTGCATTCATTTTAAATGCAATTGTGCAAGTTCTGTTGTGTTGTTTTCAATTGTGTAACGAAATTGTTCAATGATTATATTTACTGATTGACTTTATTCACATAGCTTAGTTGTTATAGAAAATTTAAATTTTACTTTTGGATTTATATTTACTAAATATTCTTTTTTGATGCAGTAATTGATAATAGCTCTAAAAAAGTAGAGCACCCTTCCCAATTAATTGTTTTTATGTCTGCTTATGAAATAATTTCTTCTAATATATTTTCGTTGCTTTTAGTTTTCGCTGGTGCAAATCTCGCCAGATTGGCGTTATTGGCGACAACACAATACACTCATAAAAATATTAATAAATATTATTTCTCATTGATTTTTCATTCATTTTTAATACATTTTGAAAGACGCCATTGAAAAAAGAAAGACAGACTTGTTTTGAAAAAGGGCCGGTAAAAGGTTACCAGTGGGAATATTCCTTTTGGCATCGGTTGTATCATTTTAGGCGACTTATCGCTTGCGCCGGCGAAATGAATAAGTACCTTATTTTTTCTATAATAAAATGTTTTTATTTTCCTTATATTTATTTTTAAATGTTATGATGAAACTGTGATGTAAATGAGTTAAAATTTCTAAAATTCTGTAGATATTGTCTATTGAGTTCGGTTCCATTGTGAACAATTAAAAAAAAATGATTACTATGTAATATATTTTGTACAATAAAAGAAAGTGTTTACTGTAGCATACGTTTGCACTTTTACGCTGTCACATCCAAGATCTTAATTTATTAAAAAAATTGCATGAAGTTAATGTTTTTTGTTATTTATAATAAACAAAATGTTCATTTTTTGGAAGAAACAGTCTCTCTATATAATTATTCATGTTTTTAATAATTTAAGCTTTTTGGTTTTTTTTCCTTTCAAAATAAATGAAATATTTACATGTATGTATAAAAAAAATGTCTCGTATTCATACAGGTCCAAAGCTATGAATTATCTTGGGTATCATTTTTTTTTTAACTTGTAGTGTTGAATACAAGTTATGTGCTTCAATCATTATCTATACTTCACAATCAATCTCTTCAACTTTTTTTTCTCTTCCCACTATACACAGTCTTTTATCTTCTATTTTATTATTATCCCCACTTTTACTTCGACTGGGTACCTCGTACGTCGTATAAATCTGAACTAATTTAAAAGGGGATCTAACTCGCTGCATCATCACCACACCAATGCAAAAGAATTCTTGGTTTCCACCCTAGAAAATCCTATGCATTCTCCTTAAAAGGGGGAGGGATAAAGCTTTCCTAAAATGTCTCTCTTCCTATTCGCGCTCCATTTCTCTTTAAACACTCAATCACACACGAGACCCTTTCGAGTAATCTGTTGGATTTTTATTCTAAAGTGGGGCTTGTAATTTATCCAGACTCGACCGCGCCCACCCCCCTGAAGTTAAATCCCTTGTGCACCCCATTCCCCGTTCGTATTAGTGTTGTCCCCATGCTCAAGTGGATCTTGCGTCTCCAAATCTCTGGCATTATCATCTGGGGTTGCATGTTGCTTTGAAGAGTACTTAGTGCCCGTTTGTATTTATTCGCAGTAGGACCTGCTGCGACTAGTTTGATTAGAGCCTGGTCTCCACTCTGCAGGTTTTAAGCCGGGTTAAGACCACTTAAGTAAAAGCTCTTTTTAAAATTCAACTCGAGGTTTTTCTTTTTTATATTTACTGGATGTTTGCAGTAAATCTGGTACACCAGATTGTTGTTGTATGGCGACGCATTGCGAAGTGGAATTTTTAGAAGATAGTATTTACCTACAAAAAAAATTGTGTGTTTTTTTCCCCTTTTCGTTTTACCACTTTCTATAATCATACTACTCTTATCCTATATTATTTGATCGGCGATTTGAGGTTTGTTTTTTATAGGTTAAAATGAATTTCGGGCAATGGAAATTCGATTTATTTCAATATGAGGCTCAAATATTGTTTTGTCTGTAAATAGGTATTTGTGGTAGCCTTTTTTCTTATTCATTTCGTATTGGCGAATTATACGTTATCTGTGGCTGTGGTTTAAACGTATTCCGTCAAAAAAATTTTTTTCCTGCTAAGAAAAGTTTTTCTTTCCACACTAATAATTTTGAAGAGGTTGTAATTTGCGGAAAAGAATAGAGAATTCGAAAATGGGATGTTGAAGTGCTTGGTAATGCCTCCTGTAAATGCTTTGTGGTTTATTGTAACTTAACTTTTAGAATTAATATAAATTTTTAAATATTTTTTCAAGTGAAACTGTGTTTAAATGAGAATATTTTTAGATTACTCAACATGTATAGATTGCTTTTAATCTTTCTTAGACGTTTGATATTCTTGTGAACTTCGTATTTCCGATTTCAGCAAGTTAATGGATAATTATTAATGAAATACATTTATGAGATAACGAATACTAAGCGTTCGAAGTAGTTAAGTTGGCATTTTTTTAGTTTTAAAGCATTTTTATTTTTTTTTAAAATTGATATAATTGGCACGTTAAGTACTGAAGCGGGTTTTTTAACGCTTGAAAGTTTTAAAATTTTGACTTCGATTTTTAATGTGTTGAATTTCTTGTAATTTTAATTTTTTTTTTCACGAATCAATTATAAATGTTTAGGAATACGATTTATATTTGGAAAAATAAATCAAAAAGAGAAAAGAATGACACTTTTTGGGAAAATATGTAGCTTGTTTTCTTTGAAAACGTACTGTCCTGAATTCGTAATATTTCAACATGGATCCAAAACATTGCAAAGGATATCATAATATTCTCGGAAAAAGCCATTGAGGACAAATTATGCGGAAAAAAAATTACCTTGTTTCTTATTTTGAAAAAAAAATGTCTACTGCTTATTTTTCTTTAATGACACCAATAAATACGAAAAGAGATTTTCAAAGCACGCTTCAGTAACCATAAAAAATGAAAAGAGACATTGCGAAGAGTTTTTATTTATTTAGTTTAGAGCTTTTCAAAAGAACAGAAAACTTGAATCCTCTCAAATTTTATTTTTCGGAAGAAGTACCATTGAATCGAAGCAATAAATCTAACGGTATTTCCAAACCTATGCAATAAGATACAGGATATCGATCTACGTATGTGGCTATTTCAATCTAACCTTGTTCCTTCAATTGTCTGGCGGTACAAATAAAGCATGCGGCTGCTGGCCATATAAATAAGCAAAGGATATGGCCTGGTATCAAGCAGATGCTTCGTGCTTCCAGCAACAAAAAGGGATGCCGGCGGATGTGCGTTGCCTACGTATTCACGAAGAATTGTGGACCATAAACAGAACGTTAAGGCTAGATGGATTTATGCGACATCGAAATGTTACTCGGGCGTTCGGTTGCGTGTTGTTTGCTTGACCTCGTCTCGTATAAAAATTATTTCATGCCTCCTTTCCATTTCGGGATAGCTGTTTGTGTATAGTTACGCGTGTTTACGAAGTGAAATCGTTGTCGGGTTATGTAGTTAACTGGCTCGCGGCTCTGTCACGGTATCTGATGCAAATTTGCTTGTCAAACTATTGTTTTATGCATGTAATGTCAAGGGAGGGATTGTCTTTTTTACTGCTTGTGCGTGATTTAAAAAAAAGTCACATTAGAATAAAAGGCACATACTTTTATAAATTGATTTGTTTCGCGACATTAACAGTTTTTAGGAAATTTTCACTAAAAAATAAGAAGTTGTTAGCTGCTTTTATTTGCTAAGTGCTGAAAGTTTTATTCAATTAGTTAGTTTATTGTAACCTCTACAATGATAAATTATTGCTTTTCTCTAAAACAGTATCTACTGAGGGGAGGAGTTCACTGTAGTGGTGAAGGAGTCGACCCTTCCATAGACTAACAACTTTTTAATTGTTACCATAGATTACGGTGTTTTTATGATGTAACCTCCATAATAGAGAGGTCTGTGTACGCCACTGTTTGTTCATTCTGTGCTTTTGGAATGCATCATTTAAAAACATCTTTTATATTTCTTCTAAAAAAATTTTGACGATGCACAAACAAATAAAAATTGTGTGGCAGTAAATGTATATGAAATTTTGCCTTAAGAGTGAAAAATTTAAATGTATCATGTTGAAATTAGCATGTGATTAATTATATATCAATGCGTCTTTGTACATTCAAGCAGAGACGGCACATATTAATTACAAATAGTATATTATTTCTTTAAATTAGTGGTCCCCAACCCCCGGGCCACGGATTGGAACTGGTCAGTGGATCAAATAGTACCGTGCCGCCCAGGGAACATTTAATTATTTCCATCTTATTTTCTATATTTTCTATGGTGTATTTCTCACGAGTTTGTGTGACTTTTTTTAAACCTTTTAACTGTCATGCCCGAGATTATCTCGGGCACGGCACTAGATACAAAATGTCACACCCGAGTGTTATACGAGGTAATACTCTTTTTTTTTTTGAGTGCATCTTATTGTTTTGTACCCGAATACGTATCGGAAGAAGTTTATTTCGACTTCATCTTTTAGTCTTTCGCATAATGGCGACAATTTGTGTACACAAATCATCAAAAAAAAAAACACTTGACAGTTAAAGAGTTGGAAAGCTCCACGCTAAATCACTTTATTTTCATTTTTTGGTGTAACTGTATTTTATTCTGAAGACATATTTAAATATAATTAAATTGAAATTATTTAATCAAAACAATCTGAAATTCAAACATTCATCGTCCTCTCTCGGTGGGCCGTGGTGAAATAATCAAAAGTTGACCGGTCCGTGACGATAAAAGGGTTGGGAAGCTCTGCTTTTAAATCACGTTTTTAATGATATACTACTATTATTGTATTTAACATTCTGAATTTTTCCTGTGCTGGAAAAACTACGCTTCTAATCTTTCTACAGGTCTTGTTTTCAATGGGCTAAATTCATGATGGTCACATGATAAGTGCAATGTGTACTCCATTGAATTCAAAACGGACATTAGACTTGTATTTGTTGTTTTACTTATAAAATTTAGATAAATTTTTAATTTGATAGTTGGATAAAGTTGTTCAAATATTAAGATTCTACAAAAGGTTTTCAATTTTTTTTTTTTCAAAAAATTGTATATTAATACATACACTTTTAAATCAAATACCTTTTGTTTACCTTCGTGCTTTATTGTTGAAAATGTGAAGCGCATGTACCGTTTGCCTGAAAACACACCATTACAATTTATACATACGCGAATTTATGAAATGATTGATTGAAACCACGTGATTGATTACATTTATCATGTGACCGTCATTAATGTAGCCCATTTAGGAGGCCCCCATTAGTTAGGCCATATGCGTGTAGATTTTGCGTTGTATATAATCTGTAACGGATTGCAGCTTTTTATAGCATTTCCTACCTTAATATTGTTAAATTTTATTGAAACGATATTGTAAACTTATCTTTACGGCCATTCTTCAGATCTCTATTTAATATAATTTATGGTATTACAATAAGAACACCAACTACTTTCCTCCTTTAATGTCCAAGAACTTAACTCGATAATACTCAAACCTTAATCTGCTTCTCCATCACTAGGAGGGTCGAACCCTTTATATCCCGTGCGATTATTCCCAACCACTTACAACCACATTAAACGTGCTCACCTACTACCATTTTCTCAAGAGAGATTTTCACAAACAAATCGATCGATTTAGAAAAGCGTAATAGCATCACGTGCATCACCTTACTTCGCAGGTCGGGTGTGTTCGATAAGTTTTTCAGCTGCCCCTCTCTCTCTCTCTTATAACATCGTTTACTCCTACCATTACTCCAGAAGAACTGCATCGATTACTCTTTCTCACCCGATTTGATTCTTTGTTGTCACTCGGTGGCACACTCGCTTATCGACCATGGTCGTTCGTGCAGTGTCATTGCAGAGCGTAATGGCGGTATTTAAGCCTCACTTCAGTGGTGTTAAGTGGCGGAAATCATGAATTTGCTTTGCGTTGGGAAAAATAAAATGTTATATTAATGTGAATAAGTTTTTTGGGGTATTGATTCTTTTTAGTCGCGTGTTGTTGAGCGTTTGATTTAAAAATGTAGTCGATTAGGTATGGGAAATCGTTAGGGTTTATTTTGTGTAGCCTTTTTAGGCTTGATTTATTTTTGGGTAATGTGAAAATATATAGTTTGTTTTGAAGTACGTAAGAGATGGAATAAAAAAAATGTTGAACTTAATGTTCGAATTTGTTTACTTTTATTGGAATTGTTGTGTTTTGACCTCTTTTTCCCCTTTAGGATTTCATTTAGATGTATGTTGTAAATGGAATGTTATTCAAATGAAATCATGTATAAATGTGTTTGGATATATTAAGAATTGCTATATTGTTATTGATTTGTTAATTCGTTGCCATAGTGTTATGGTTAAATCCACTCAAACACATACTAATACGTTTGATCTTGTTCAAAGGTGAAATTTTTTTTAAAATAAAGTTTGCATTGTTAAGTACTTTTTATATATAATGTTTTTCGAATGACTTTTTGCCTTTTATATTATCTATATAGTAAAAATTAAAATATTATCTATACGTAGTTTAAACAAACAGATGTTCAAGTAAAAGAATTAGAATCATTAAATAGTTTTTCGCCATATTTAAGTAATAAAATTTTATGTTTACTGCAGTTTTGAATCTAATACATGTCGGAAATGCATGGAATTTAATTTTTAATCCTTCATTTCTTTAGTTTTTTACAAAAAAAAAACACTCAAATTTGTAAACTAATTCGGAAAGTTGATCATATAATTACTTATTTTCGAACTATATTTTACATTTTTAATAAAATCAATTTAAATGGTTTAATGAATATCTCATTTTAAATATTTTAATGAAGTTTTACGAGTATTTATGAAGTGTTTGCAAACTTTTTTTTTTTCTAAGCAACTTCTTCGAACCACAAAGTCTTCATATAAATCATTGGATATTAAGAAAAAAATTCTTTCCTGTTGCAATCTTTTTTTCTCGTGTCAGATTCCACACTGGATAATTTACATTATCAACATTTTTATTTTTAATACGTAATTTTCACCATTGATTTCAGTGTCTTGACGTTTCTCATAACTCCAAACCTTACCCGGAAGTAAAGCATGTCCAACTGCTGAGATGTGTACTCTTGTCATATTGCTTATGCATAAGGAGGGGTGGTCGCTAAGTTGACGTTTAATCTGTCTTCTTTGTTGGCTCTCTCTTTTTTTTCTTTCTCCCATGCGATTTTCTTTTTCAAAGGGAGTTATTTTTAAGACGATCCTGTATTTGCCTGTTCACTGGAGTGGAAAGCTTTTGCCCCTGCGGTCAATATTCCCGGCTTGTTATGACAGAGGTTAAGGATACTTTTTACCTTTTTTGAGGAGTACGTTTTTAATTTTGCTCCCATTGTGTCTAGCTTTCTCATTAGAATGGAAAATTTTTTGGAATAAATATATTTTTTTGGGTTTGATTGATTGGTTAAATGTACTAATTTGAGCATTTGACCGAACTATATCAGGCAGTTAAATTCAAATTCTGCATTGATAAAATGTTTTTGTTCACTTTTGGGATGATTTTCGCAAAGAAAAGGAATTTTATGTAAGAAATACTATTTTAGAATGATAGCATATCCTCTCCGATAACTTTTGATAGAAACAGAAAACAGAGTTTTGAAAAGGAGGGGGAAAAAAGAGAGAGAAAAAAAACCAACCCAACATATATTTGGTATCTGGAAAAGTTAATGTACCCTTGGATTTATTATACTGCATCAAATTATGAAATTATACGATTTGATTTTTTTCGATTTAACGAATTCATCGGGACCTAGATCCAAACTTTGTGTACAAAAATATTTTTAAACATCCTGTTTTAAAAGATTTTGAATTTAACGTTATTGATCACACATGCTCCTGTAGAAATTTGTTTAAATGTAGATTATAGTTCGTGTTTTTAAAATGTGAGAAATTTTAAGCTTTTTCTCTTTTTTTTTGTGTGTGTATGTATATTCCTAGCTAGATATTTTGTATTAAAAAAAATTTTTATAGGTTTATAAATTTTACAAATATTTTGGGATATTTATGATTAATAAGGTAAAGAATGGCAAACCTTTTTTGAAATTTTGTATCTGTCTTTGTTATTCCTTCAATGATATTCAATGATGCTGAAGAAGCTTCTTACTCTAAGCTTTACTCGGGATCGATATTTAGAGAAGTCATTGTACTGTGTGAATTTACGACGGAAGAAGATTTAGAAAAGGTTAGAGGAAATTAAAAAGAAAAAAAGGAACGAAAGCAGCGAAAAGAGCGAGAAGAAGAAAAAAAAAAGTCAACGTGTTGGAGTCTCACTCTTACACCCCCCTAGTAAAACAAACTACGATATCGTTATCCTTTGCTGTTATAAAAAACATTCAGCTCCTGCTTTCCTAATCGAAAAGAAGCCTTAAAATTTCTTTTCACAATGTTTTTTTTCTCTCTACCCTTCTCACCATCACATGCTGCTTACATGGCATTTTTTTTCTCTCTTCCTCTCTCAAATCTCTTTTTCCTTCCCTTCCCCTTTCTTTTTCGCTCTCTGGCTTTTTCCAAATTCCATTTAGCGCTTTCTACTTTTAAATGGGATCTTAATGACCAGTTTTAAGTCTTCCCTTCACACGTCAGTTCGCAAAATGCGAGATTATTGGTTTTTGTATCCCGCTGAATAAGAGTGAAAGGTGTCACTGCTCCTCGCGCGCCTTGGTAACTCGCTAGTAGTTATCTTTTAGTTTCCACAAGCCTTTTTTTTATTCTATCACTCTTTTCTTTTTTTTTCCGGGGAGGTAGTGATTGTGTTCGTTCGTCATCTGATTTTTCTTTTGCGATCCGCATCGGCGAATAAAATGCGCTTTGCTACTGAAAATGGAGCTGGGAATGGCCTGTTGATGAGTTTGATTTCGGTAGTGAACTCATCTCGCTCACTTTGCCAGGGAACGCGTTGAAAATCGATACTGAATTGAGCATCCGTGTATTTTAATGGATATATTCTTTGAATCGTTTTTCTTTTTATTTTCTAAATCTTTTCTTCTGAAGATTGCTTTAGAACGTTCGCGTTATGCGTGTTAACTCGTAAATCTTTTCGTGAAAACATATTGATCAATATAATTTTTTTCTCTTTTGTTGATATTGTATGGGTTTTTTAAGATTAGAGATGTTTATGGTGAGATATCATTCAAATTTGATCGAAACTAAATTCCTTCCCCCTCCTTTATTGTGTGTTTAGGTAAAAGATGTAACTTATTACGTTTAATAAAATAAATCTTATTTCTAGTAGACACATTAACTTTTTAATAAATTTAGCGTAAGGTATCCGACTACGTTCGGAACCGTGACTTTAAAAAAGCGCATAAATGGATAATTGTCATATTTTGTGTCACTTAGATTAGAATACATGTATAAAATTGTTTTAAAGACATTATGACAAACAAAATAAATTTATTTAAATGCAATATTTTGTCAAAAAGTTAACTTAGAATAATCTCTTTTCAAAACGTTCTCCTTTTATGAAAAATGCATCTATATTAATAATATTTTGCTTATATATAAAGTAAAGACTTCTCCAGAGAGTCTAAACGAGGATTTTTGAAAAATTCACTTTATTTTCAGAGTTACTACCCATTGAAATAATTATCGGCGTTTTTTTCTTAAAATTTCTTTCCTCTGTTGT
Organism: Trichonephila inaurata madagascariensis; assembly: GCA_019973955.1. Taxonomy (NCBI): domain Eukaryota; kingdom Metazoa; phylum Arthropoda; class Arachnida; order Araneae; family Nephilidae; genus Trichonephila; species Trichonephila inaurata. The sequence continues at coordinate 376,948 of BMAV01024409.1, read as the reverse complement.
AGTAAAATATGGATAAATGCACTTCTAAGTTGTATATTTCAAAAATTGTAGTTCAGCCTCTGCACAGAGGTCTAAGCTATATGCAAGCAAAATATTATTGTAATATAGAAGCTTTTTTCATAAAAGGAGAATATTTTGAAAACTAGTCATTCTATGACCCTTTTTTCTCAAAATATTGTACTTAAATAATTTTTTATTGCAATAATATTCTTAAAACAATTTTATTTTCGTTTTCTAATCTAAGTGACATTAAATATCATAAATATTATCCATTTATACGCTTTTGCAAAATCACGGTTCCGAACGTAGTCGTATACCTTAAACAGATTTAAAATGATTGATTGTGAGTATTTGTTAGAGTTTCGCATCTAGATGCTTGTTACATGCTAAAAAATGCTTCTAAATATATAATTTTTATTCAGTGGCGTAGCGTACTGATGGATTCTAGGAGGCCCAAAACCTGACTTAGCAGAGGGGCTCCAATATTCTCCGTTACGCCACTGTTTTTATTTATCTGATATGTATTTATTTTTCCTCAAAAATAGGAAATGCTTTTAACCCAGTTGTGTTCTTGGTTATTTATGCACATGCAAAATGTGCTATGGTCACTCGTGACCGGCGTGTCATCAGTTTGAGCCTTAGTGCCACTAAAGACCCACCGTGTAGAGTGCTTGATGCACGTTAAATCTATCGAGGGTCAAAATCCTAACGTTAACGTGCTGTGGAAATTTGAGAGACGGATGCTCACATGGGTACCGTCCTCGTCATTTGACCGCGGTGCAAAATTACGAGGTCCATCGCCAGTAAACCTCGCTTTGCTTTGGAGAATGCGATGCTAATTAACACTCACTCACTTGCATTGGTGAAGTATGTACCTATCTAAGCATTTATTGATATCAGAATTGTGTTTGCTTTTTATTTGAATTTTACATTTTTTGGAAAAAAAATTTCGGTCTTCGGTTATTTAATAGCGATTTTCTTGTATGAAGAAAATAATCCAAAGTCATTTTGGTAGAATGAGAACAAAATTAATTTCCACAGTATTAATTTTTTGTCAAAACCTATGGTAAGTGTGAATATAAGATGTGTGTAACTGTATGAAAGATGAGAAAATGTAAGAATCATTTTAATAGTTTCCTCATTTCACCTTTAAATTTATTCAAATTATCTGCTTTCAACTCCACTTTACAATTCTCTCCTCAAATGAATTAGTTTAATGCAAATATAGCGTGTCTTAGAGTAATTTAAGTAATTGTAAATGTGTTAATTTCCATATTTACTTTGGTTTCATCACGAATATATTCAGCTTACAATAATTCAAAAGCACCTTACATGTTGTGGTTTAAAGTGTTCTCTTATAAATTTTAAGAAGTGCTTAGCGGAGGCTGTAATTTCTGTTGATATATAATCCATTATCTCTATATGTTTTAAGTCTCATGCTCTTAGTTTAAAAATAGAATCTAAATTTAAATTTTGATGGAATGAAATAATTTTCCCAAGATTTCTTTACTCTGATTGCGTATACAAGATCTTCTGTTAAGGTTTTGATTTATTTTCTACATATATATGAATGATGAAATACGTAATGAGAGAAATGAATGAAAATAATACGAATGAAAGTATAGTGAATACTTCCTTTTTAAATCCAACTTTTTTTACCTATTAAGTATTCTAATTGTGCAATGCCAGGGGCGTGCCGAGTGATATTTATTCAAGTATAATTTTTATCATTAAATTATACGAGAATTACTGTGACTGTTTGTCATATCGGCTATCGAATTTAAACCGAATCACAGGTTCGAACCCAATAAAAAATGTCAAGGAGAGTAATAGGAGCGGCTCTATGCATCCAAGCCCTCATATAACGTGTTAGAAGTTATGAGACTGAGGTACTGAGGCCTTTTTCATGCATAATTACTGGAACCGACATCAATTTTTGTGTAGATCTTGGCGACATGAATTCAAACCAAAACTAAACCCTTCTTTAAGGTGTGTTTTACATCTTAAATAACTAAAATAATACTAAACTGTGATATTATTTTTAATTATCAATAATATTTCGAAAACCCATGATCAGATGATAGGTCGACATTAAGTTGTCACCGAACTTAACGACTTGGAAACGCAACATATTTAATTATTCTATATAAAGTTTTGCAAAGAACAGTTTTTGCCACTAAAGGAGCTCTATGTTAAAAGTATATATATTTCATCCTAATAAAAAACATTAAAAGGAAATGTTTCATTGGTATGGCATATTTTTAAATTGAGCTCCATTTTTGGTGAAAGCAAGTGTGAACTATAATGTAAGTAAAATGGGCTAAACTGATGAACGTCACTACATGTTTTCCGTTAAATTCAAAGCTGGCAGACTTTATTTGTGGTTTTATTTGAAAAATCCAGACGAGATCTCAAATTTGATGATTGGGTAAAGATGTCCAAATAATAATCGTGAAAATTCTTTTAAATAAAAGATTATTGTATTATACGGGTACTTTTCTCAGCATTTAGTTTACCCATGTGCGTTATTATCGTTAACAAATACGTGCTTTTTAAAAGAAAGTTTCTGTAAAAACGCAACATTTCGTATTCGTGAGACTCGTGAATGATTAGTTAGAAACATGCGATTGCATTTATTATGTGACTGTGATGTCATATGACCGATTTATATTTAGCTTAATCATTAAACCTTAAGCTAAAAAAAAATAATAAATAAGAAACTTTTTAAATTCTGCTGTGTTATGTCTTTTTAAAAATGACAAATACATATATTTTTTATCGAATTATTGTTATCAAAACATTCAACTTTTTTTTGTAACCCTATATTGTTAAGAATGGAATTTTGTTGTGATAGAGCCTGTGCAACAACACGAAAAAAACGGCAGGTAAACGCTTATTGAGATTTGTTTACCCAAAACTACACATTATCAATGATAGATATTCGAATATAGCGGCTTAAGGGAACAATAAATCGGAAAATTCACCATACCTAATTCATGAATTTATGCCTTTAATACCTACGAAGGCAGGAAAAATAGCGATTATAGTCGTATACCGATAGACAGCACTCTAAATGGTGCTTTGTAGTTGGTGGCTTGATATTTTTTTTCTCTCCAGGGTGTGCTGTAGGAGAAAGCTATCGATCCCAATGATGTGTCGACGAACTATGGGCGATGGGGGGGTAGGCCCCCCGGGCAATATCGGCCCATTTAAAACGTAAGGCCTCATCGCTTAAAAAGGGGCCTGTTTGTTTTGGAACAGGTTACTGCTGCCGCTTTTTCTAAAGAGCGGCTGAAAGTAAAACAGACTACTCCGGGCAAATAACAGATCGGTGCTGTTTTCCCCTTTTTCCTTTTCGTTTTTGTTTTTTTTTCTTTTTCTTTTCAAGCCTTAGGAGATACTTTTCCCCAACCCCGGATACAGCACAGGATCAAATAAGGGGGAAAATTTAAATTTAAAAATACCTCTTTTCTTTCTAGTTGCCTTTTTTTTTCTTATACCCCTTTTTTAGGGTTTCTTGCCGAAAAACAAACCAAAGGGATATTTGGGGAGCAAAATGAAGAATTTGGGGTCTAAAGAAGAGAATAGGGGGGGGTTTGAACGGGGTGTGGGTTTCAGCACTTGCCCCAATTATTAGAGAGCCATCGTTATCGCGAAGTTTTTATTGGGGGAGGGAAGGCTTCGACGGTTGCTAGATTCGTGGATTTTGTTTCGGTAGATAGTGCTTTTTTATTATTTTTCTGCCCTATCTTCGTTGCTTTGTTCTTGGGAAGTTACATGTCTTGGATAAGAGTAGATTCCTTTTTTAATTGGGGAATAAAGTTGGGTTTTTTTTATTTCTTTTTCACCGTCGATTTGCATCAGCAATTTCTGAATCTTTTTGGACTTTTATATCTTAATTACTCGGTTTCAAGTGTTCTTTCTCCTACCTTTGTCTCGGAAAAAGATCACGAGCTGCGTTGATTTCTTTTAATAGCCTTATTTTAAGCTACTGGCTGTTTAAAGCGCGTTCATCAGTTCTAAATCTATGTAACTGACTCCCAATAATTTTTTTTCTATTTATTTATCGTTTGAAATAAACTATTTTGTTTTATTTGTGTGGTTTGATTTTTATTAGCGTGTGCACCTTTCAAGAAAGGACTATATAACTCTTTAAAAAAAAATTATATCTAAGAATGGGGCATTTGCGTATATACATTATACGTCCTTTATGTTTGTTCATCACTTAATTATGGTTTAAGATTTCCGAGTTCTCATCGCCAATATACCTCTATATAGTCTGAAGTTACATGAAAATTTAAACCATTAATTGGCATTCTTTTTCTTTTAATTTTTGGACATATTAGTTATATAAGCCCAAAAAGTTGTGTAACAATGCAATTATTTTCAAATTATGTTTTTTCGTTTTGAAAATATTTGATATTTTTGAAAAATTCTATATTTTTATTATATTTATATATTATAACGAGAGATGTATGCGTAAAATTTCAGAATCCCCCAACGGAATCGTGGCTGTTGGGTTAAACAATTCGAAATGGAATGTTATCTATTCGATTAAAATTAAATCGATCTGATGTAAATCGGAATATAAAAGTTAGTAAACATTCAATATGAAACGCAGATATTATAAATTTTTGTGTGTATTCCACGTGAATAGAGTTAAGAAGAGTTAAGTAAACGTGTTTAAGTTTTGTTTGGATATCTTTTGTTAATAGAGTTTGATGAATGCAATCAAAATCTTGAATTTATTTGTGTAATAAATTTCCACTCTCAATTTTATTGATAGTGCTGAAAAGATATTTTAAGTATCTTGCTTACATTAATGTAGAATGCCTAAAAATTGTGTTATAATTAGATTTGTACAAAAGAAGTTTTGTTGAATTAATAAAAAAAAAGCATTCCAAATACCGAACTTTTTTTTTCCTAATGGGGCTACGGATTGATATTTTACCTTTGCAGACCTAGTACATTCCTTAGGAGTTGGTATCACTTTTTAGGGCGATACCAATTACCGCAAGTAATTTTGACGCCCTGTTTCCTACCCAGAGGCGGGCACCTGAGCTCTGAAGATGCAAAATTGTACTTGGGAATTTAATTTTGCCGAGAGCACCCAAGCCAAACGGACACTTGATGGATTTCTTAGATGTCGCATAATCATACGACATGGACACTGTCAATTTTATGCATCATGAAAATTCACCGGCTTGGGCCGAGGTCGAACCCGCAACCTTGGGTGCAGGTTCGACCCGACAAACCCACTACGCCATCCAGCCGGTAATACTGAACTTGTCTGTTTGCTTTTCTATTGCTTACATGATCAGTTATTATTTTTTTTCTTCTAAATTTTGGGATGAATTCATCAGTTGATTTAAATTTCACTCTTTTAATTTTTGTTAAGCAATTCTCTTGTTGCCAAATGCCTTTGTCTAAAAGTTATCACAGAACGCTAAAGGGCATCTTTTTTAAAAATTTAATGTGAACCCTTTTGGCCCCGTACCCATAATGAAGACGAGATAAGCGCATTTGTTTCGAAAGTAGAAAAGAATGTGTAATTAGAAAACTCTCCTTTTCATTTCAGTTCCGTCTAGCATCAGACGATTTGTCATCTGTCCGATTCCAACGAGTAGTAGAACTTGATGTGCTTACAGAAAAGCATTCCGAGGTTTCTCATCCCACGCTCGGAGCATGGAAAACATGCTTTTCTGTGTATGTTACTACCTGTTCGCTTTTTATCAGATGACATTTTTGGAACGAACGAACGCAGATTGTTTGTAGTGGGCCCTTTTGTTTTTTTCCACCCCGCTGCCCTCCATTCTTTCTCTTCTATCTTTCCCAGTCTTTCATTAATCTTGCCAGAAAACCAGGTGCACCTAGCCACTCCACACCCGGGAGGGAAAGCAGAAGGGAAAATAATTCCAAAATGGATTTTCATCCCTCCCCTTGTTCATTCTTTCCATATAAGTATTTTTTCCTTCTTTTTTCCAGCTCTTGTTTTGTTATTGTAACGCGCGCCTGTTTAATTTGATCCTTTAATTGCTTTCCGGCTTAATGACCCATATTCTAGTTTTGAAGAATCGGAGAAATTTTTTACCCGTGGAACGTTTCCCAGAGAACAGGAAAAGATTGTTGTGGGGGGGATCTTTTATCTTTGGCACTAAACTAATTAAAATATTAGTTAGGTAAGCACGATCGCCCTTGGTTGTAGTCATTTTTTGATCACGATTCCTCTTTTGGCCAGCCGTCGGCCGTTCTTTTCCATCAAACCGCACATAGTTTCGATATTTATGAGATGCTTTGAGCGGTTAACTCCCCTTTCGAAGTGATTGATTTTACACCCACATATAACTTGCTTTTTCCAATATTTTGGTATTTGTTTCTGATTAATTTGGAAGATAGTGTTCTTTCGGGAAAATTGAAAACGCTTGCAATTTGGTGCAGTCAAGATGCTATGCGTGTGACGTAGTCCAGCTGTTTAAATTTTGCTGAAAGGAAAGAAAAAATATTGCTACTAGACTGTGTAGTATGTGTTTCTAATATTGAAATTCGTCCAAAAGGATTTTTAAAAAATTAAAATTTAATTAAAATGTGTCGCAAATTTTTGTGGACGTCTGTGAATTTTTGTAACCGTCAAAATTCCCGGACTGGGAGACCTAAACATACTGATTTACTTCCTTCTTAACTAACAAAATATTTTCTACCTGTCTTGACTCTAAGGAAATTCTGGAGTCGGTGCTGTAGGGTCAGTAGCGCACGCAGGAATTTTTCAAGAAGGGGGTTCCGGGTCGAAAGTTCACCATTCTTTAATCATGCTTCTTTTGGTTTTGTTGATTTTCGGGAACAAACACAGTAAAAAACTAATTATTGAATAAATAATTAGCATTAATTAATAAAATTAATCATTAATAACAAATATTTAATTAAATGTTACGTATTACATACTTAGAATTATAAACAATCGGGGAGGGGGGTCCAGGGTCGAAAGTCCACTATTCTCGTATCATGTTCCAATACGCCGCCTAACATTCTTTTGATTTTGTCAATTTTCGGGAACAAAAAACAGTAAAACGTTAATTATTGAATGAATAATTAGCAATAATTAATAAAATTAATTATTAATAACATAATTCAATTTTACGTAATAGATACATAGAATACATAGAATTATAATCTTTCGAAAAAAATGTCCAGGGCTTTAGGGAGGGATTCCGGATCCGTGGACCCCTCTTCTTGTGTGCGCCACTGCCAATTAAGTAATATTTATTCAATAAAAAACCGCTTCAAGCATAGTTATCAGATTATAACATCCTTAATAAGGAAACCATTAGTTTTAAAGCTTTTAATTGCCAGATTTGTTTGTAAATTATTTAGTCTACATCACCATACAATCCATGAAGTTAAAAAGCCTTGAATTTTTTTTTTTTTCGTTTAACCGGAACTCGTGTTGAGGCGGAGGAAATGATTTTGATATTTATGCATAATTGCATATATTTTTAACAATTCTTTACCATCAATGAAAGATAGCCGAAGTGTGGGTGAGGGTAAAAAAAAGTTATCAGCTACCTGTTCTTCGAAGAGTATATTTTCAACTACAAAATAAACAGTTTACAATGTTTTTTACATTCACGGAATAGCAAAAACTGGTTCTTCGTGGTGAAAGAGGGTGGGAGAAGATACATATGAAAACGAAGCAAAGGAAATGTTAACGATCATAAACAAGAACCGTAACATTCTCTGTCGGTTCATTAGCATGGTTCTAAAAAACGCGGGTGGTTCCAATGAAAAAGGAAATACTTCATGTCGACTTCTAGAAATTTTCGTCTTGTGAAACTGAAGTTCGAGATGTAAAAAAGTTACGATAATGACCATCTTTCTTTTCTTTTCTTCCCTTTTAACGTTTTGTTTCGTGTTTTTAATTCGTTAAAAAAAGTTACGAGTCTACGCTGGGATAGAAACGCATCTTTTTTTTTTTTTTTCCGTTTCATGTTTCCTTTTTCTTTTATTTTTATCGTTACGCGTGGTGATTTAAGGGCACTTTTGTGGGTAGGTGTCTTCCATCGTCAGTGATTTACATCTATGCCCAATAGGCTGGTATTGAGAGACTAATGAAAGAGATCCAGAGTCTGGTAAATGTTGGTTTTGGCTGCTGGAGACGTCCCATAACTCTCTTGCAAAGCACAAGGCACGTATTCAACTCCATTCAGCCTGAGTGCAAGAACAGTGGTCTCTTGTTTCTGTTCGCGTAATGGTTGTACTTTTTAAACCGGTTTGCTTCATTGGGGGAGAATAAGGTTATAAAAGCAAATATGACAGTTGGGATTTAGCAATAGGGTTTGGGAATGGTTCTGTAATCGAAAATAGTTTTGCTGGGTGGATTGTTTGGGTTGCCTTGAAGAAAGTGGTTTGTGAAATGAGAGATATATTTTTTTAATAACATTTAAGAACACGTTGTAAAGAACATGTGGTCGTTGTGAATTTGTTTTCAAATCTTTTCCGCTGTTTAAATTACAGTTTGAAAGTTCCTAACGCATTAATTGTATTGAATGTTACGAGTTAAAAAAATTCTGCTCTACGCAGTAGCGCACACAAAATTTTTTCAAGGGGGAGGGGGGTCCAGGGTGTCGAAAGTCCACCATTTTGGTATCACGCTCCAATATGCCGCACAACATATCTTTTGGTTTTGTCGATTTTCGGGAACAAAAACAATACAAATGTAATTGTTTTATTAATTAATGCTAATTATTAGTGCTGATAAATAATAAGCATTAATTAATAAAACTAATTATTAATAACAAATACATAATTAAATTTTACGTAATATATAGATAGGATTATAACCAATAAAAAAAAAATCAAGGGCTATGGGGGTGTCCGGAACCCCAGGACACCCCCCTTGTGTGCGCCACTGGCTTTACGTGTTCTGCTAAAACGTGTGACATGTAATGTTCTGAAAAATTCATTGTGCTGTGTTTCAGTTCTATTGGGAAGAAACGTAATATTATTCAGCGGGATTTCTAATTCCCCCTTGTCAAATTAAGACATTCTCACGTAATTTTATCGCAAATAACTGCATTCCAAATTAAAAACATTTTTTTTAAAAAAAGTATTTGTTTTTAAGTTTTCTTATTCTAATTTGAAATTATTGTATGAATCATTTTAGTTAAATGATATATATTTTTGTTTAATTGGCACAGTCAGCATATCAATACCTTAATTATTGGTTACAGTTTCTTTCCAAAACTGCAATTAACCGCTTAAAGAGTCCTTTAAAATTGAGTTCCTGGTTTTAATGGGAAGGGGAGGGGAGGCAAATATACAACTTATATCGGCAGTTTTGTTAACTAAATATTAAATTTTCAAAACCGCATGCATTGGTTCATTGTTTCTGCGTTTTATAATATATTAAATTAGGAAAATAAATTTACTGCAGATATATGACATTTCGCTCCAAGAGTCATTCGTTATTTTTTGTAATTTTGGATAGTGTGTTATTGTATAAGCTTTTTATTTTTAAATACCGACTGTTTATGAATCCACGGAATAACGACTTAGCGCTATATTTATTTCATTGGTTAACACATTCTGTTTCATCGTTATTACGAGATTAGTTAATTGAGGCTTTTTTTAAGATTAAATGTTTTTGTGAACATTTTTAAGGTTGGAGCGAAAAAACAACCGGTGTCTTTTCTCAATAAAATGTTTAAACAATGAGAAAAAATTAGAAAAATTAAAATTATAATTCCTTCAAATTTATTATCTATTATTTTTTTTAAAAAAAAATAAAAGATACTTTAAATGCATAACAGTCAAAATATACTTTTGGTTTTTAAAATGTAATCTTCCTCATACTTGAGTACTTCCACACACATATGTAATCAATGTTTCCCAAATGAGTATCTTTAAATTTCAATATGTTAGTGCTTGTTTCTCAGTTATATTCCAAACCACGCGTTTTTGTGGTTGCTTTAGAACGCTGCCTTTGTATTCGTGATTCTCATCAATCTCTGGTAACTTCTCAACCGTATCACCGTGACAATAACGTGTTTTAAGCTTAAAAGATTGAAAGATAAAACAGTAATGTGTCTTACAACAGATCTTTGCACTGAAAAGTACCCATCATTTTAAACTCGTATTCAGTGATGGTTTAAGCTCATTTCGGGCCCTGGGCGCAGAAGATCTACAGGCCCCCTTGGCACTGATGGATCGAAATTTGTAACCGGAAAATCTGGTTAAGTCCAGCCTATCTGGGTACTTCCAGAACCCGGTCCCCTGGGTGCCCAATGGATAAACCGGCACTGCTCGTATTTATTAAAATTGTATCTTTTAAAAAATAAAACATGCTTTTTTTTAAATTTATAATTTTTTTCGCTGCGTGATTTTCATTATTCTCTCCCTTTTTTAATTCCTACTATTAGCTCGCACTCTGTCTATATATTTATTTATATATTTGTATATTTATTTATTTATCTTGGTGGAATTTTTTCAATCGTTAATAAAATACATTTTAAGGCGCTGAATTGAGCTGAAATTTTATATACGTGATTATTTTGGATGACAATACAATAATTTAATAAAATTAATTGATTAAAACTAATTATTTAAAGAATTACAAATACACACGCAGCCACGTTGGCATCATTTGTGGCGATTTGTGTCAAAACTTGAAAAGGTTTTTTTTCTCACGTGTTAAAGCATTCAGTTGGACTGAAATTAAAAGGACAATACGATACTTTAATGGTAATTTAAAAAACTAATTACCACTTAATGTTGTGATTCTGTCCTATGTATATACATATTTATATTAATTGTAACTGTTTAATAAAAAGTAGCTAAAATAAAATTTTTCGTTGTTAATCTAAGTAGGAATTGACTTAAAAACTATTTTTTTTATATTGCTTGTTTAATATATGGCTACAAACTAACAGAACAGTCTCAGCCGTTTTTATTTCAGTAGTCATGAGTAAACGTTGAAGCGTTTTTTTTTTAAATCTGCAAATGTCTTATGCTCTATTTAAAAAGATGGATTTAACCGCATGTGAAAATTTATTCAAGTCGTATTTTTCTGTGCAAGTTCTTTCTGTGGTTCTATTAAACCTTGGAACAATAGGTAATTAATTACATTTTTTACTCTGTGTGTAATTAAAAATGGGCTCAATTTCTTTAAGAGCAAGAATATGTATCTTCCGCTTCCATGTACCTTCCACTGTTCCAGTTTTTGCCTTTCAATTTTTTAAAGTAAAGAGAAATGAATCCTGATCATGCGATGCTCGGTGTTACAGTCCTGTCTCTTTTAAATCTTTAAATCCGGTTACTGCATTTAGTCGTAATTGCTCAACACTATATCTACGTCCCTTATTACCTTCCGAAACAATTGAAAAATTACTAGTCTTTTGACCAAGGATACTTCATTCCTCTTAAAATATCTCCACAGTCCGATTTATCATGCCAATTAATAAGAGACAGTTCTGGAATGCAAGAACTCCTTTGCGTGATCCTCCTTTTACTCATCCCCTTGTTAGGACTCATCGCAATCCTATTACGTTCAATTTCGCTATCTCGTTTTTATCTCTCACCCCCCTCTCTTCCTCCTAAAAAAATCCTTTAATATTTCACGCCGTAGCTCTTCCGTATCTTTTCCTGGCGGCGGCATTAACCTAAAACCGAAGTAGAACCATCCCTGATTGGAATGTGGGACCACCAGCAAACACGAAATGCCTTACTCATTTTCCTAAGTTTTAAAAGGATTAAAGGCTGCATGATCTTGATTCCGGACATCGTCATTTATCGTCGCTGTAGATCCGGTCCCAGATTGGGCTGAGAGAAAGATTCATAGATTGTCGAATATGGTGTGACGTAACCAGATTAGGAGATTAAACGTTGACTCATGATTACACTGGGATTTTCCAGCCCTCCCTCCTTTTGGCGTCACTGGACAGTCCGGAGCTTGTGCCAGATCATATCCCACTCAATAATATCCCGAGGTAAGGGTGCAGAGTTAAACTGATAATAATAATATATAAAAAAAGAAGAGTCCCGTTGAGGAGTTGGGGGCTGCTTTGGATCTAATTCCGTTGTTTAAACTTATGAGAAATCGCATGCGTGGTTTGGTAATCCTGGATTGGATAAAGTGGAGAGGAGGGGGAGACTGCTGTCACACTGGTGCGAGAATCAAATATTCATGACCGCATGCATAAAGTAGTTGGTATCGATAATGAAGGAGATGGACGTGCATATATCCTGGGGATTAAGGAAGGAAGGGAGATAAAACTCGATTGTTCGGGAAAAAATTTATTTTTAGGTTCGAAGATTTTGCGATGATCTTTTGCTCTTTAATATGGGTGCTGTTTGAGGTAATAGCGATGAATGCTCTAATATCTTAAGGTACTGAATTATTTTATTTATTCTGAGATATTATAATTCAGGGTTTCTATATATATTTAAAAAGTATATTAAGTATTTGTGTTTATTTACTTTTCTATTGGATTGCAGAAAAAAAAATAAAGGTAAAAATTGTTTGCTATTGTGACTAGTGGAAGTTTATTGACCTTTTTAAGAAAGAGTATTTTTTTAGACGATTATCGCGTGAATTATTGACAAATTTTTTTTTTTTCCTTGAAGTTAATTTCCTTAATTCAATTAGGTTAATTCATGTGACGTCATAGTTACATGATAGTAAAAGCCACGTGTGTGTGTGATTCTAGCCAATCAATTCAAAACCTCATGTGACGTCATAGTAAGATGAATGGTAGATTCATGAATCAAGCCCATTATGTGTGTGTGCGTTTTTATTTCGATTCTGCGCTTACTAAGTTTTCATTCAATGCCTTTATTTGAAAGTAAATTGCAGATTTCTATAGAAATCCTTTGAAATGTTGCATTTAAAACTGTTGTTACTAATAATATTAATCAACATTATTTACAAAAGTCGTTCATTGGATATTTTTTAGTATAAAAAGAAGAGATTGGACAAATCAATTAGTGAATTTATTCACTAAAACTTATGAACAAAATATCGAAAAAAAAATTCTTCTTGAGAATGACTATTTTATAAGTTATTTCATATTTTGTTATAAAGTTTGTTAATTTCTATATTTACAAATTCATCCCGCTATGACATTTAACTTTCTTCTCGTGATGTTTAGTTTTGAAAGCTCTATTTTTAGCTTCATGTAACTTAAAAAGTGGAGCGTGAACAAACAGTTAATTAATTGAAGAAGGCCATAATCCTGAAAGAAAACTTATAATTTAATGTGTTTTTGAAAAATCTTATTAATGTGTTGAACCTGAAATATTGAGTAAATAAACGAAGAATATAAATGTTATAGTTCGCTTAACATGCTTGCATAAATTGTGAATAATTTAAATTACTATAAATGTACATAAGTAATTGCCTGTTATAAATGAGTTTTATTAAAATTTGTTAATTGATTTTTTCTTCTTTTCAGGTAAGTTGAAATATTTTTGTGCGGATCTTCTACCAGTCTTTCGTAAGTTAATCCTTTTATCGATTACATTCTTGGGCTATGAAATATTTTAAAAACTGCAAATAAGTTGTTTTGTTGAATACTTAGTGATTTACGTAGTTTTTCCCCCATGAATTGAAGAAATTTTTCAAATCGGAGCTGTTTTAACCATTCTCTTGGTTACTATTATTTTAGTACATTCAATAAAGTCCACACCTTTTTAAAAAACTATTGTTTTTAAAAAAAATTAGGGAAATAAAAATTGAATAAAACAACCTCTGGGCTAAATTCATGTGACGTCATAGTCACAAGATAAAAATAATCACGTGTTACCAGCCAATCAGCTCATAAATTCATGTGAAGTCAAGGTCGCACGATAAATGTAATAACGTGTTCCCAGCTAATCCGTTCAAATCTTTGAAGAAGCTATCAAATTTGAAATTTATTTAAAATTTACTAGTAGAACATCAAGTATATATATACAAGTCTAATGTCAGTTTGTTTTGAATTCAGTGAAGAACACGTGATTGTCTTTATCATGTGACCTTTATGAATTAGTCCATTGTATAAGTTTTTGTGAGATTTCTCCCTTAATGATTAAACCTTCTTAACTGAAAAGATGTATTGTGTTGTATATTGTTTTATAAAAGATTCTTTTCGAAACGTGTTTTAACACATTATTTTAGAATTCGAACAATATTTTAGAAAATTAATTCTGAATATAAGTCGAACACTTGATTAATTGAATTTATAAATTAAAAGTGAAATAATTCGACAAGATGTATTCAAGATTTAAAATTGTTTTGCATAAAAAATCGGATTTATTGAAGATACATTTTTAATTTGAATTTATTTTTAACATTTTGAATTTATTTAGACGGTTTGCTTCCTTTTTTCTTCTGTAAAATGGAAATGCGATTGTTAAATAGAAAAATGTATGTATAGTTTTTAAAGTTCGTTGTAATCATTACTTTCCCTTCCAGTTTTAAATGATTAATGATATTCACTCAAAAATTTTTTTGAAATGTCTTTCTCGGATATATGCTTCCGTGGTTAAAGGTTAAATTTTCGTATAGACTTTTCCTCTAGAATGATATTTAGGCGTATAATCATGTCATTTAAACAGGCTCTTCTGCTACAAGTTGAGTGCTTAGAAGAAAAAGTTGTTCTTCTCCCATCAATATTCGTTCATTTTCTCAGAAATAAAATATGACCGAATGATGAATTACCTTACCCTATTTAGCATCCCCAATTTACGTAAATTATACAATATATTTACTTTTTATAACTCCTCATTAATGCCAAATACTACTTGTATCAGGCTCGAAATGCCTAAACATCAAAAGGATTTAAATCAACCTCTTTCGGGGCTCGTAAACTTTAATGGTTAAGCTGTACGATTAATCATCGTTAAATTCTCAACGCACCTGCAAATGTTTTCAAATGACCCCTTTCCGTCTGACCCTAATGAGACACTTGCTGAAACCTGTGCTCCCTGTGGCCCCGACGGTCCATCTAAGCAGCAAGGAGGATAGGTAGATCTGGCCGGACTCTTCTATCTCTCTTATTACCAGTCCCAAATATAGATCTTAAAGACCTCTTTGGGGTTTCTGGAAATTTGAATAAGTCATCTATCATCCTGATATTAAACTACGCAACATCCTTTCTCATCTACCGTCCCCTTCCACCCTGCTTCCATCATCTACTTCCAGGGACATCTGTTGAGTACCTCTCCAACTCTGAAGATTACATAATAACAAGGTTGTCGGCAGAATAGCCCGTGGTGACAAACATTTTATTTATTGGGGCAACGGGCAAGGTAGAAAGTAGAAGAACCAGTAAGGAAGGAATATCGGTCCCATGATCCAAAATTAGAGAGTAGCTTTCATCTGTCTGATTTTTTTCCCCTCTTCTTTCATCTCTTGAGCTTGCGTCTTTTGTTGTTATTCAAGGAACTCAAATTAGTCTTTATTAATCTCTTTCATCCCCTCCTATGATATTTTTCATCTCTTTCCTCTCTATCCCCCCATCCTCTTTCCTTTCTTTCCTTTGGGCAGACTCGTCGATGGTTGTTGGTAGAGAGGGGAGACGGGAGGGTCGTCGGATGAGGGCCACACGAACTGTGGTGGTGACAGTCCGGTTGGTACAGGAGAGAGAACGACTACCCCTGAGGCATCTGTCATCGCGTAATTCGCTGTTTGAGTTTTGTTTTTGCTGCGTTGTGTCGGTGATTGCAGTAGTAATATCCTTCCTGCCTTCCACTTCTCAATCGCTGGGAGGTAGACATGTCCCATACATAACCAACTACCGAGCGTGGGGGCACTTGATAAATTTCTGTCAACAAACCCCGACGAGAACTGTAATAATTGTTCTCCATTTTGCATGTGGTAGCTGTTTACCGAGCTCAGCGTGGAATAGAACAAAGACGCTTGCATATTCTAAAACTTGGACTGCGATTGATCGTTAAAAATTGCAAGAAGGCAGCGGATGTTTCAGAGAATTGTTGATTGTCCATTGTGTAGTCTCCCGTGTTAAAGGAGAGCAAATAGATTCCCTTCAGATAATTAATTCTCTCCCCTCCGTATATGTCCGAAATAATTGGAACACGTTGTGCGCCCGTGCTTGTTAGCGTAATACTCTACAAAATTGGATTGCACTGTTTTCCAGTCGCCTGGGGGATTATAGATGTGCGGTAGGGTGCCATCCGAGCTTTTAATATAACATAGTCTATTTAAAATGCTATATATGTTTTGTTTTTTTAAAATTGTTTTTAGTACTTATATCATGTTCTTTGTAGCTGGCGTCATTGTGTAGCTTTATTAGTTTTAGCTCACTGATTAACATTGGATGACTCAGTGTACTTGAAGTTCATTACGATATTGAAGCAACATTTTAAAAGTTTTGTAAAAAGATGTTATTTTAACTTTTAAGTATTGCGGTGAAGTTTTATTCTTGAGTTTATATTCAAAATTAGAATTAAATTCTCCCAACATTTAATATTGGAGTTTTTGTGACGCATTCGGGCGAAATATTAAACATACAAACTACAGACAGAAGTAGTCGGGAATAATTTGAATGTTTTGTCCTTAACATTATTTTAACAAAATTTATAGTGAAGATACAATTGTCTTTTTTTAAAAAAATCTTTAATATTTCTTTGTTATGAAGGAAAAGAAAACCTTGAACCTTTTCTCAAATTCTTCTGAAATCGTCGTCATTTGATTAATTTTTTTTTCTTCTAATAACAAGCAAGACATAATAAAATCATGAACTTTGCCTCTGCTTACTTTGTGCAATACGTTGCTCAGTTTGCCAACATCAGTTTAAAAAGGAAATAATTTCCAAGCAAATCATTACAGTCCACTTAACACAACCTGAACAAACACACATATCGAAATGTTCTCCCCAGATAACTTATCGACGAGTTGTTTCGAACTCCCACAGCTCTAATCGTCGTCCATTGGTGAATGCTGTACCCATTTCGTAATTGAATCCGATTCTGATCCCACCGCGTTGCAATTTACTTGTCATATTCCTATACCCCCTCCCTCCGCAGACACATCTAGGAACGTTGTAATTTTCACGAAGAAAAATGCAATACTGTTTGCCGAGCACACGAGTGAATCGGCTTTCGCAATGTTTGCTTTTAGTCTTAACGTGTCCAGACCTCATGTGATTTGAGATTTTTCTTGGGGTGAAGAACGAGAAAAGAAAAAGAAAGAATGAATGAAAACAAAAATTGACGGATCATGGCTCTCTCTGTAAGGCCCTGACTGACAGTTCTGCCTCCCTAGTCTTTAAGGCGGCGAGAGATTGCTTACGGGAGAGGCAGTGACCCCAATGACCTTCTCTTCTTTCATGTTATACTTGAATTTTTTTTTTTTTCTTCACCCATGGGAGATTTTTGTGTGTTCTTGTAGGCTGACATCCAATATTCTTGTTACTTTTTTGTTTTTGCACGATGCACAACCAGCATATAAAATCCTTTTTTGTAATAAAGATGGGGCAAATATAAAAATGTGTTTAATATGGGTTGAAAAGAAACTCTTCGATTGTCTAGTTTAAATGAATTGCATAATTTGAATGTTTTTTTTATATCTGCAGCATACTATAGTCTGTTTTTTTTCCCCAGTCAGTGTTCAATTTTTATCGCGATTCTACTACAAAATAACTGAAATTGGTCAACCAAGAAATGTTAATGAAAAGCATGTGATATGATCGTGCTATGGTGACCATATCTTTGATTGTCAGCGTGAATTACAGGTGTGGGATTCTCGAAATGAATCGACATTTTAGAATTCTTAATATGACTTTATTAAGAGTTTAACTTAAATTTCTAATATATTGGATAAACTTATATTAAGTGAGAATAAACCAAACACGTAGCTGTAGCTAAACCTGATCGCGCAACTTGGATCACTTATCTAAATAATTATATTATCCGCCTACTTTCAATTCTGATAATACGAGTTCTAATATCAAATAATCTGTACTACATTGAATCAAGTTACGGTTCAATCACTTTCAGAGAGACTATTAGGCACGCGTGCAATAGTATGCACCTTGTAGTAATGGCTAGAAATCTGTAATCTTTGATAGGCCGTCAAATTACACTTCTATCTCTTCCAAACAGAACTTTCTCTAAATTGCCATCCCGCTTACTAAAACTTCTGTTCTTTTAAAGGCTATCTTATTTGCATTTACAATTGCATTTCACTTTTGGATTTGGGTTGGAAAATATTTGCCATTAATCTTGGCCGTCAAAGAACCCAGAGGTTATGTTACAGAAAAGACGCGTGAGCCCGTCACAAGCAAAGTAAGTTATGATTTAACCATAACTATATTTGTTTAAAAGCCATGTTAACCAACATGTTTTTTAAAAATATTTAATGGCACAAAAAAAGGAACATAATCGGACAAAGCATTTACAGTTTAACGTTAAAAGTTAGCATAAAAGAGGCAAGAGATTTACAATCAGTTTGACGTCAAATCTTGGTGGCAGGAAATCAATTGGAAATTAGCTTATCCAGCTCCAAGTTTCAGTGTCTATTGATAGTCATCCTATCGTGATGTTATAGGTAGTGCCTAGATTGGGTTAAAAAAGCTACTCCTCACATAAATATATCATTGGTAGTGATATCGACAGTAAAAAATTTCCTCGTTCCTAAGTATGGGAAATGTTGTTACTTACGCCACCTGATCGACAGTAACATTAGATCAAGGAATGGATTTATGGGAAATGCAATTTATGGTATAGCGTCTGATGTGCAGAATTCTGGTGTTTGAAAATATTTGTTGAAAAGAAATTAAGACATTTAAAAACAAAACAGACTTAAGTTGCTAAATCTGTTATAAATTTTCATTTATCATAAAGAAAACGTTTGAAACATTTGCATTGGAATAAAATAAATTTTGTGTAGAGAGTTGCAGTTTAAATATTTATTTATTAGTAAGTTGGATTATATATTATTGTATGTCGCTTGTTTTCCTTAACATCGTATCACCAGTGTTCAATGAATGGTTTTTTTTTTTTATTTCATCGATATATCTTTTAAAATAATTACATGAAAAAAGTAACTTTTTGCAATCAGGAACTGGTAGAAAATATCAGCAGAATCTTTACTTGCTTCTTTTACTAATAACAAAACTTTGTAATGGATATTATAAATAATCACTTCTAAGAAGCCATTACATAATGCTTTTCTTGATAAGATACATTCTACTTTTTAGTTGTGCCTCTGCTTTTTCCGTCGACTAAGTAGAATACATGTTCTTGTGAACTTGGAATAAAAAAACTGCAAACCCAAGAAAGGAGAAAGAAAGAATGGGAGGGAGGGGGAGGAATAGGGTGGAGAGAGAGAAAAAGGTAATTCCTTTCTTTTCTCTTAAGGAATCCAAGGAGTCATTTCCGAAACGCTACACTCAGGTGGTTTAAGGGCATGGATATGAACTTGACACAAAGACAATTACACCCGAACAGGTGTGGGCGTCTTTGAGTCTTATTCCAAAACCTTAATGATGTTGGCCCTGCATTCTTTTTGCTTTCTTTTCTCCTTTCCGTTCTTTTTTTAAGTGGAGAAGGGGGAGGGAGGGGGCTTCTTTTCTTCCTGTATTCTTACCTCTGGATGGTGCTGTCACAACCTTGTCCCCTGATCCTCCCACCTGGCCCTTGATACCAAATTCTTTCTGTGACAGTGACGACTTCTTTCATTCTGCTTTTGTTATTGCCTTTGTTAATGAAATTCTTGTTTTTTCTCATTACAAAATATAAGATGTTTCATATTTCACTCGGGACACAGCTGTAAATCAATTAGTTGTTGGTTCAATCGCTTTCGGTCGCTATATGATGAACGTGATTTAATCAACATGTAAATTTTGGTGCTATGTCATTTAACAACGGATTATTTTTAAAGTACTTATCTTGATCTGTAAGAGCTTTATAGATCGAATTGCGATTTCTTGAGTTAGGAACTTAAAATTCTGGAATTTAAAAATCTCTCGTAATTATATATATAAAAAAAATATTGCTGTAAAATTCTATGATACATTTACCCCTTCTATAGAGCCTCTAAAGTTTAAGAAAAATTGTTACGAAGAAAAATTGTTGAAAAAAAAGAATTTAAATACAATAAAGCTAAAAATTAATTGTATACCTCTCCCTCTTTCCTTTTTTTCTTAATTATAATCCAGGGTTAAAAGTCCCAAGTTTTTTGAAACTCTTGCTGTAAAATCACGAAATTACTCTTTCAACCCAAATACAGTTTTTATTTACTTCCTGACTTCCGAAAATAAGTATTATTGTGAAGATTTAATTATATAATATTGAATGAGTTTTGTGAAATGTTTAGTTTTTCTAGGAAATTTAATTTTGGCCTTATTGCCTATTTGCCCAATGTGTTTTAAAATGTATCTAGTTTTAAAAAAAGTTAAGTTTTTGGAGGAATATATTTGTATTATATTGATTAGCTAGATTAATAAGCATTTTTAAATGCTTGCGTTGTGTGACTATCCAATCAATGACCTAGTGGTCGTGATGGCCTAGTGGTTATGGTCACGAACTCGTGACCAGCGTGTCGTGAGTTTGAGCCCTAATGCCGCTGAAGATACGCCGTGTAGAGGAGCTGAAAGTTTTCCGTTGGCGTGGAGAGGGAGAATGCCAGCTCAATTGTCGTTCTTTATCGTCGCACGTTGAACTTCAAAACCGAGGTACAAAATTACGAGGACCGACGCCATTAGTCTTCGTGTACAACGTTAAACACTCACTCACTGAGAAAATGATTTATTAATTCCTTAAAATTAGTTATTTTGTTGAAATATATTTATCTGAATGTGTTTTTTGTTTCGAATCCTTTTCTATCAATAGCGCACACAGGAATTTTTCAAGGGGTCAGGGTCGAAAGTTCACCATTCTTGTATCAGGCTCCTTTTGATTTTGTCGATTTTCGGGAACAAAACACATTAAAAACTAGTTATTGAATAAATAATTGTATTAATTAATAAAATTAATCATTAATAACAAATATTTAATTAAATTTTACGTACTACATACTTAGAATTATAGTCAATCGGAAAAAAAATCAAGGGTTTTGGGGGTCCGGACCCCCAGAACCTCCCTTGTGTGCGCCACTGTTTTCTATATATTCCTTCCTGTATACTTTTCTCTTCATTAACTATATAAAAGAAGATGAAAAGGAAAATGATAGCCATTTAGACAAAATTATTTGCATTTCTTGTCAGCTAGGCTCAACGGATTAAGTGAATCTGTGTGGTACTTGATGTAGCAATATCAGTAAAGGAAAAATAAATGCTTTTTTATTTTATTAACCAGGCAAGCCATTTGTGGGAGCTATTAGTCATCGTCCATGAAACAAATTTTAATTTGCACTCCTTGAAATTATAATTTCACTCAACTCGTCTCTGTTAATTTTTTTTTCCCCTTACTCAGAAACTCCATTACCATCAGTACCTAACTGCGTATGAAAATATTTCAGTTAACTGTTGCGGAAGACTTTTTTCCCTTCCCTCTAGTGAAATGACTTTCGTCCTCCGCTCCATTTACGAAGAATGTTTATGAGCATCTGCTCCGAAGAAATAACAGTTGTCGTTCAGTCGTCTGTTCAAAACGTTTTGTTAACACGCAACAGCCACCAGTAACTACTGCCTTTTGTTTTTGCTGTTGGTTGCATCCAGTACAAGGTGACTGCAGTAACAGTGATTTGTACCGGATAAATACGGTCATCTGGAAAATTGACTGCATTACCGAAAACAAATCATACTACTAGTGAGACGTATATCTCTCTCAACTTCAGTGTCTTTTTGCCTTCGGGTGTGTTGCGTGTGTGCGTCTTAACATTTCGAGAGTGAAAGAAATTTGTGGGTTTCAAAGTATTACTGCTGCGAAAATTTCTTTCTATTATTCTGTAACACAGTAGGTTCTGTTTAAGAAAATTGCTCATCGCTTGACCGTGGTTAAAAGTTACGAGGTCCGCTGCCAATAGTCCTCGTGTTTATTCGTTGAGCGACGTTAATAATCAACTAATCGTTTATTTTTATTCACCTACTTCATTCAATTCCCTATTAGCTCGCACTCTCTATATATTTATATTTATCTTGGTGGAATTTTCAATCGTTAATAACATACACTTTAAAGCGCTCAATTGAGCTGAAATTTTATATACAGGATTATTTTGGTGACAATACAATAATATAATAATAATTAATAAAAATTAATTGATTAAAACTAATTATTTAAAGAATTATAAATACAACCACGTTGGCATCATTTTTGGCGACTTGTGTCAAAACATGAAAAGGTTTTTTTTCTCACGTGTTAAAGTATTCAGTTGAACTGAAATTTATATTCATGATTGTTTTGGATGACAATACGATATTTTAATGATAATTAATAAAAATGAATGACCACTTAATGTTGCGATTCTGTACTATGTATATACATATTTATATTAATTGTAACTTTTAATAAAAAGTAGCTAAAATAAAAATTTTCTTTGTTGATCTAAGTAGGAATTGACTTAAACATTTTTTTTATATTACATTTTTTTGTGTATTATTTTAAATGCAGCCTTTTTATTTCAATAAAAAATTGCATTTTCTTTATGTTTTTTCTTTCTGTTTGGAAATCGATGACGTTTCAAAGAATTTTCTTTTAAAATGTAAAAGCCCCTTTGTAAGCCAATTGCAGAAATGTGAGTAATGTGGCTTGAAAATAATGTATTTGAATTTCAAATTCACCAATGGAATGTTTCTGTAGAACAATATGGGCGGTGAATACAGCTATAGGTTTCAGAAATCATCACGTGCTAAGGCTTAAAACAGTGTTTGGGGCGCTGCAATCGCCTACCGTACTCTGTGTTAACATCAGTCGAATCTAGTAGTGAAATAAAAGAAAACCTATCAGTAAATCAAAGCATCACGTCATTGTCTAATTAAAAAAGAAAATAAATTACACCGAGCTATAATCTCACAAACATTGAAAATCACTGCTTGAATTGTTCGAAAGCATGTTAATACTCGGATGATATGTCTATAATCATTATAATCCGTTGTATAGCACGTGTACAATGCTAATTAAATAACACACAAGATATTTACATAAAGCTATTTTTCTTGTGTGGTATTGAATGGTTATTGAATTTGGAAGAATTTTATTCAAACACGTCTTCAAAGCTTTACTTCTACTCTTATTAAGGATTTTTGTTGCGAAATATATAATTTTCTTTATAAAGAAAATGAAAATTCTAATTGAACTCAGCCTCATAATCGTCATCTAATTTATTTTTTTGAAGTTTGACTCTTATCTTAATTATTTAGAAAAGTTTTCTTAATATATGAAAACGCGTATGCTTTTGAATTTCACTTGTGTTTGACAATGCTTGAAATCATTTTTTGAATCAGTTTTTGAAATAAATGTCATTTACTTCTCAAATATAAATATATTGGATCCCATCCAAGCATTACTTTATCAGAACCATTGGAAAATGGAAAGGTTTTGCGTTTGACTTTTAATTACTGTAGCAAACAAAAAGATTTAAAATCAACGAAAATATATATTCATTTTCATTCTTTAGTAAATACAAGATTCGGTAAATGTTTTTTAAATATTTTTATTAATGAAGGGCATCGAGCTTTGTATCAGTTCCTTCCTCTCCTTTGTGAAATTTACATAAAAATTTCAAAAAAAAAAAAGATTGAAGATGTATTATTATATTGTATTAGGCTTTTATGTAAACTTTTTGTGCAACATATATACGTGATTAACATAAACGTATAAATGTTAATATTTCGTAATAAATAACAAATACTTTGTTTTCACAAGAATGAGGTGTTCATCGCTCGCCTCTTTTGAATTTATAAGCTGCGTCTCAGTTTTCTGTTTTAAATGTACGACTTAAATATATTCTTCGAATATTTTTTCTCATTACTCAAAGAAAAAATTTTCCGCTGTATATAAATTTTCAATTTTAAAAATAAAAACTTTCCCGTTCGGTGGTTTGAAATTAAATTAATCGCATCAAAGATCAATTTAAGCTAAATAATTCGCCTTATTTTAACAGTTTCTTATTCAGAATTACTGATATTATTTGTTATATGAACAAAAACATCATTTTAACTACCCTTTACCATTATTTACCCAAAATATTACAATAAATAAAAATTTACCATTTAATATTTGCGCCTGAAATTATTTGAAATGTGTATCAGTGGATGATTTAATAACGAGCATTTTTATCCAATATGCTATCCGATTTTTGAGTTTTTATCTTTTAAACACGAAAAAAAAGTTGTTTAAACACGAAAAAAAAGTTGTTTAAAAAAACCCTGTTGTTGAACTTAACTTCATTGGGATCATTTCCATAAAGTCATTAATTCAACTAACATCGATTGGATCCGTTTGTATTTGGATATGAAACGAAATCATCAGTTTTCGAAATTGTAACCTCTCGTACCGATATGCGCGCCCCGTTTCGAGCAGGGGCTGACACACAATCGATTTCTTCCACCTTCTATTCCCAGCGGATGCTTGGTACGGGGAGACGAGGCTTCCAAAATACTTGTCGTCTTTCTGAACTCGTCGTCACCACGGCAGGGGCTTCTCCCCACTGCGCCCCGGTTGCCGATCGATCGACTAGAGGGGCGTAATTGAATGGCATTGTAATAATGTGTCTGCCTTCATGAAGTTAGGCAACCCCGCTCGCGGAATGTGATTCTCATTTTGGACAGGGCGCCCTAGCTCACCTGAAGGGCTGCTATGTACAGTTTTGTGAATAGACGCTGTTGTGTGTGTAGGAGTTATTTGATGAAATTTTGATTCTATTTCTTTGGGCAGGGGTGAGTTTTGGGGTTTGGCTAAGGTGCCATCTGTTAGTGTGGATTATTTTTTCCTGACGTTATAAAGTTTTCTTTTTTATGTTTGTATAGTGAACATACAAATATATATTCATTGAATCAAATGGAAAATTTTTAAAGTTTTCTGTTAAATGGTTAAAAAGAATTAAATTATTTGGTAGAATTTAAAATTATATGTGTTTGAACGAATCGTGGCTCCCTGATACGTTAAGTCATGGTTAGAGATAGCTTCTTGGATTAAATTAAATGGGAAAGCTAAATGGAAAGTTTCTGGGAAAAATTCCAATTTTATAAGGTTTTGAAAATTTAAGTAATGTGCTTAAAATATTCGCTTTAAATTCGTTATCAAAAAAACATTATTAGTTACTGTTCAATAAATTATATTCTAACTTTTGATGTCGATGAGATAGAAACATTTTCTATGCTCTAGTACTCTCATCTACATATAATTTCTATTAATTTTTTCGCTTGGCTATATATAACGCCTCTGCTTTCTAAGACTAATTTAAATAAAATGTTTTTTGAAACCAATATGCTAAATAATATTTTTCGGAACAATAAACATTGTGAGTAGAATCTTTTAAGAGTTCTTCACTCGATTCAGTATACCTGGTACGTGACCTATCCCAAAAAGGTTCCTTTTTTCTGCATTTCAGGAAGCTTAACAACATAGTTTGTTGATATAATGTTTAGTAGTGGGAAAGTTTCGAATTCCAGACTTTCTGTATCTATTTTATTTTGAAAAATAAAAGTATGATAAGTGGTTTGAATGGCTGTTACAGTTATCTTAATATGGAAAACTGACGATAGAAATATGTGGAATCTCACTTAAAGAGGATTCAGCGCTGGGCCGCGCGTAGCTACCGCCGTATCAATGATACGGGGCCCTCGAGCTACAGGGCCCCAAAATGTGTAAGCAAAGAATCGTAAAATGCTATCAACAGTCCCGTAAACAGAGCTCCCATTTTCAAAAAAGCCCCCCTCCCCCCCAAAGAAGACTAGCTACGCCACTGATTTATCGTTATAAACCCATAACCAGTTGCACTTTTTAAATCCTGCGTTGCGATCGTGGTAACATAGTGCTCATATATGACATTTTTTCTTGTTTCGAGTCTTGATATTACTAAAGACCCATTCTACAGAAGTACTGATCCGCGTTAAATGTGTCGTTATCCTTACGTTAGCTTGGTGGAGAAGATCAGTGAGTAGAATGTCAGCTCAGGTGTCATCTTCGATAATGGCTTAAAATTGTGGTCCGTCGCCAAAGCTCTGGTGTGTCTTCTGAAATATGCAAACTATATTTATGCAAATGAATTTGCTTTATTTCGTAGCTATGCCATAAGTGTAGATTCTTTTGATAGTAGTGAACTTGTTATTTGCTACTAAACTATGTCTCTAGTTTTAGTTGTTGCCAGGATTCTTCCCCCTGAATTGTCGACATGAAGTCATTCCTTTGTCGTATCTGAAGCTGCCTTAGTTTCCATTATTATGACACATTTGATGCTTTTACTCCTTGTCTTATACTCTTTTATCAACAGTATTTCTTATTCTTTTTATTAATAAAATCACACATACACGGCCATTTTGTTATTTAAGTTATCTTTTAATTATAAAAATGGTTATTAGTAACTAAACAGGGTTGTAGCTACCGCCATATCAATGATACAGGGGCCCAACATGTGTAACTACAGTCCCAATAACAGGGTTCTCATATCTAAAAAAAGGCCCCCGAAGTAATTTTGATACAGAGGCAAAATTAGAACTAGCTACCCCAATGGTAACAAAACACAATATTTGTCAGTGATTGATTTGTATCATTCAGTTATGCTATGATTGAATTACTATAATCAAATTACTCTAGTTGTTTTTATTCACTTTAAATAAGCCTATGTTCCTTAAAAATTTGTGGAACACATAAATATAAAACAGTTTTAGTTTTTCCTACGATAGGATTTGTATTTAATATATATTCATATAATTATGAAGTGCAATCTTCGAAAGAGAAAATATTGTGAAACTGCAATTATAAGTTGTAATATGAAAAACTTTTTTCTTTTACATAGACATATTTCAAAATACATGTCTATGATTTATAATATGGTTTCATCTCTGACCTTTTACTACTTAACTGATGATCCTTACTGTCTTCAAACTAAACATTTTGCTGTTTTATCTGATTAACTTGCGTTATGTACCTTCGTATTTTACAATTAAACAGTTGCCCCACTTAACTGTGTGGAGGTTGCCCATTACATTTAAAAGTGTAGAAAACTGACTGCTGACATCTTGGAAAGAAATTGCATTTCGTTCGTGGCTTATTACTTTTATTTATTTTTCTTTAAAATGTTAATAGAATTGTAGAATTCAAGGGAGAGAGAGAAGGGGCAGTTTTCTGCTCAATTTTATTGTTAGACACTTTCATAATTTTTTGTTCCTCTCCATTGTTAAAGCTGAAGTGCATTGATAAGTTTCCAGATTTTAGCCAAAATGATAAACATTTCTTATTTGCTTAGCTGTTGCCTTTTTTCCTGTTGTTTACCATCTTTCAAAGCATATTCCAAGAAAGTAAAGAAAAGAAGATTAAAAATTACGCAAAGCGTTTTTAAAGACTGTTTTTGATATTTTTTGTATCTGAAATATATATATATATTTTCAAAAGATGGATTTATATATGAGCTATAATGGATATTTTATATGTAACGATTGTTTTTTTTATGCACGTGAAATAATCGTTGTATTTTAAAAAAGTATTTTTAAAAAACTGAAATTTTATGACGTAAAAATAATTGATTTATTAGATTAGTGTCTGTATCCCAGAGATAAAGACATTATATTTAAAAGAAAAAAATAAGGGGGAAGAGTTATTCTTTTTTTATTGCTTTACATAGCCACACAGTTTAATTATATTTGCAAGAGATTTTTCTATGCCTCTTGCTGAACCAGTGGTAATCGTCTAGTTAAAAAAACTGTTCACTGACTTAATAAACATATTAATTTTAATAAATTTAAAATGCAATTCTGAAAAAATTAGTCGGATTGTTCCATATAGGCTTGTGACGAAGCAGGTATAAACCATTTATAAAGTAATAAATTTTTTTATATATATTTTTGCCTCAACATTACCTATTCAAACCAATTAATGAAATTAGATGTATATACTTTGTCAATATTAAAACTCTCTCTATGTATAATATGCAATATTCAACTAATTTGCAGTTTTTTGCTAAATGTTTAGCTTAGGTGTCTTTGTTTCTTGACCGCGGTTCAAAATTGCGAGGCTCGTTGTCCATGTAAATTCAAAATGTGGCTTTAATAATCAAAGACGAAATGTACGGTATCGTACGTCTGCACTTTTTTTCTGTTTGAAAATTGCTCCGGAATTAATATCATATTCTCATTTTGCAGTCCAATAGCATGTAGCATATTTTTTTTTACTTTTACTCATTTTTGTATGTCAATCCCCTGAAAATAACTTACGTACTTCGTCTCCCTTGTTGTAAGCTATACAGATATTTAACATTATACGTTCACTTTTTCAAATATTTTAGGATTTTAAAGAAGAGTATGATAAATGATGTTATATCTTTAAGGAACTTATTTTAATGTTGGGACACGTTTTTATATGAAAGCGTACTCCGATCTTGGGCCCCGTAGCATTAGACGAAGATAAATTTTTCAGTAAAAAAAATTTAGAACTTGATTACATACATGTACTTATATTTACAGGACCTTATCTTATAATTCAGTTATTTTTATTCTGTGGTTTCGTTTAAAAGTTCAATAAATAAATAAATAAATAAGGGGTAAATTATTTAAACGTTTTTTATTACTATCTTTTGTGCCATGCATTCATTTCTTGACAGGAAAGTTCAGTATTGTGAATTGGAAGCTGCAATGCGATCAAAATACATTTTAAAATAAGCAATCAATTTCTCTGTTGTCTTTAAATCATACTTAAATCATCATGCAAGTTTATACTTACAGAATATAATCTTTTAAATCCAGTAGCGCACACAAACATTTTTCAAGGGGGGGATCCAGGGTCGGAGAAAGTCCGCCATTTTGGTATCATACTCCGATACGCCGCCCAACATATTCTTTTGATTTTGTCGATTTTCTGGAACAAAAACAATACAAAATTAAGTAGTGAATAAATAATTAGCATTAATTAATAAAATTAACTATTTATAACAAATAGTTCATTAAATTTTACGTTATATATTCATAGGATGATAACCGATCGAAAATAAAATCAAGAGCTATGGGGGGCGGACCCCTACGACACCCCCTTGTGTGCGCCACTGTTTAAATCTTATTTTCACTATATTTCAGTGATTATCTGTTTTCAAAAACATTTGTATTATTCTAATTTATGTTTGGTTAGTAAGATTATTACTGGGGAGAGAGAGAGAGAGGAACGACGCCCACTTTATCAAAAAGGCGCCTATGTTGCAGAGCTTCTAGCAACTAACTTCCTTTCCCTTGACATTAAGTAATGTTAGGTTTTGTTATCAGGACCCCATTCCGCCTCCATGTCGAGCAAGGGGCCCTTGTCTAAGAGTCCGGTTATGGGGATCCGTTTAACATTTTTCGCATCCCATTCCTAAGCTGTTATGGTTACTTAAAATGAAGTGTTTTGTGTTTTTCTCTGAAGAAAACACTCGAAGCAGATAGAGGCACGACCTTCGGACACCCTGACTCACCTGATTTGCTCTGTTGGAGGAAATATCGGTTTTCAGGTTCGCGGACCTCCCCGCTGGGTGCTTATCATTTTCGATGCATTCCTTTTTTCTGATTTATTTTGTAAACTGAGACGAGTTTTGGGAGATACCTTACTCCGCTTGCATTGTTTGGTTGAAAGATAGGGTGTTCCTTGCGTGCGAAGTAGGAATGACTTTTGTTATCTCTTTTTGTTTTATCAACAGTTTTCTTTATCTTATCACGTACGTTTATTCAGGTAGCATTTTAAAGACTTGCACACCTCCATATGTTTGCATAATATATCTTTAGGTACTCAAGTTTTAGATTTTACGATTTCGGGGAAAATAATGTGTATGTGTTCTATTTCTTAAATTTGGTAACATAAATTTGAATGATTAAAAATGCATTTTCGTATACGAAACTTGTTAAAAGAGAAATTCAGTTTCCACTTTATTATTGAATGACTTTTGCCACTTGGGTGTGTATCTATAATCAAATATCTTTAAATTGATAGTGCGTTGTCAGGTCTTTCATTTGTACTGAAGTGATTCATATGAAATGTTTTCTGACTTGCTTAAGTAAGCGCGATGGAAATTAACAGTTTTGAAATGTGGAATGCTATATGGGGCTAGCTCATTATGAAAATTATTAGGAACACAATTTCTCAACATCTGATAGAATTGTTAGGAACACACTTGACATTGTTCCGATATCTACAATGTCAAGTGTATGCTGAGAATATATAATTTCAAGTATTACCTTCCGTCTGGGACAATGTAGTGCGACTACTTAAGGCTGTCTTCGGTAAAAGTACGAGAGCTTGAACTAAACCTGAAGCACATTTTCAGACAGAAAAATGCCTCAATTTCCATGGAAATTTGCAATGCTATAACGTACACATCTGTTAACAATATAGTGTTTTTAAAAATTTTAAAATATTCCATGAATACTTTCTTTTTCGTTTTAATACGTGAAGACATATCTCATTTAACATTACGGTATAGAAGAAAAAACGCAAAACACATTTTATACCCGAAAAAATGAATCTCACTCAATTTAAAATCGAAAGTAAAGCGAGTCTCTAAAGGATAGTGAAGCCAGAATATCATTAATTTTTCATTTCTTTTATATCTGAAAAAATGTTCCAAATTCGGGTCCTATTCTTTAACATTAACCGAAGACAGCATTAAATGATAGAAACAAGCGACGTCTGGTGTTTTACCAAAGCAACACTGCCTCTAACAGCAGCAATCAATGTGGGACGTACTACAAATGTGTCAGTGAAATGAAATTAGATATCGGAGGATATGGCAACGGAAGACCGATTCGAGTGCTTTTATTAACAACACGCCAATGTCTGCAGCGACTCAACTAGGCTCATGAACATATCTGTTGGATTCTAAATGACTGGAAAAGCATGGCTTGGTCTTGTGTTATAATTCTAGTTGGTAAGATTTAACGGTAGGATTCGAGTGTGATTAAGACCTGATAGGGCATGTATTCAAGTTGTCAATTAGTAATGTTGACGGTGGTTTCATAATTGTGTGGGTTGTTTTTATATGGCATGTATTAAGTCCTCTCATCAAACTAGCCAACCATTGACCAGAAATGGTTATGTTGAGCTACTTGGAGATCATTTGCAGTTGTACATGTAACCAAATAACGACGGTATTTTCTGAAATGGCAATGTGCCATATCACCGGGCCAAAATCATTCGCGATTGTTCTGAGGAACATTCTGGACAGTTCCACTGAATTATTTGGCACCTAGATTACCATACATGAATACCATCGTATAGTAACATGATCTAAAGGTAAGTTTGTGAAGAAAATCTTGCGTCGTAACGTTTTTATAATTATTACTACTTTTAGGGCAACATGGCTAAATATTTTTTCCGAGCCAATGATATGTCGAGTCAATGCCAAGTTCAGCTGCTGCATTTCACCTTGCAAAAACGAGGTCTTTAGTGATATTAGGTAGTATCCCATGACTTTTTTTTTCTTTTGGCACTTAAATATATTTTATTAATCATTATTGATTTAAATATTACAAAATTTCGAAAAGTGAGTAACAATAAGTATTTAAATCCTATCTAGCTTAGTAATATTAGATGAAATTTAATCTTATGGTTCTTCTAAAAACAAGGGGGAGGGGAAGCTTTTAAATCACTAGTACTCGAAACTATAATAGGCTTGCCTATGGGGGTGCGTGAAACCTTTTTTTCTTGGGTACACGAGTAGTTGAGAAAAGAGCTGAACAACAATAATTGAAATACTAATCAAAGTAAATAATTTACGAATGTTCTATGTGGGGGGATGCATTGGAATATTTGAGGTTATATCGAGAAGGTGAAATTCAAAGCCACGGTCCATAATTTTTGTGTGCCGGATTAAAAACATTGCATTGAAATATTGGGTTGCTAAGAATATTAAATAGGATTGAGAACTTTTTATAATATTCAGGGGTGTTAACTGATGTCATTAAATGGAAATTGGGCACTCTAGCACATTACGAGAAATTAATCATAATTATGTGTAAGTGTATGTAATCAAGCTCTTGTTAAAATTTTTTATTAGGACATTATTTTCATTTAAACAAGGTTAAAAAATTGTTCATAAGACGCAAATTCAATCTATTTACATTTAATTACTGTACATCATTTGAAAAATTTGCATGTACCGTATTGCACGCACTGCATCAATTTTGGGTACGTTTTGGCATTACTGATGCAGTTATTTTCATTTATATTTTGTGGTGGTAAGTGTAGAAAAGCATGTGTGTGCATATATAAGCTATGTCACAAAACTATTTTTTATATCTTATTTAGTTTTAAGGAAATAAAATTAGTCTGGATACAAACCCAAGATATAAAACAGCTTCCTCGACCACAAATATTTACACTAGGACCTAATCAGTAGCGCACACAGGAGTTTTCCAAAAGGTCAGGGTCGAAATTCCACCATTCTTGTATCATGCTCCTTCAGAATTTGTCGATTTTTCGGAGCAAAAATACTAAAAAAATAATTATTGAATAAATAATTAGTATTAATTAATAAAATTAATCATTAATAACAAATATTTAATTAAATTTTACGTATTATATACTTAAAACTATAATCAATGGGGGAAAAAATCAATGGCAGGGGCTCCGGACCCCGTGGATACCCCCCTTGTGTGCGCCACTGGACCCAATATTTGATAGGGATCCACTTTCCTTGGCCAGACCGGCCATATATGTCTCTAAGATTAAAATATTTAGTATGTTTTTAATACATTTACTGTGATACTCAGTTTTAAGAAGAATCAAATTGTCTGAGAAAAAACACGTGGTATAATTTGAAAAAATTTTTTGGAGAATATTTCCAAGAAATTTATTGCAGAGCGTTAGATCTACATATCACAAGAAGATGGAATTTGTACCGTTGATAGAATAATATTTTACTTCTATTGTTTCCATTATTTTGTTCCCTTCTTCATATCAATACTGCTTAAAAATTATGCAAAGAATACTAACCGCTTTTTTTCTAGATGGGATGTTTGAAATTCTTGCATGTCTTATGTCTTCAAGAGCGATATGAAATATCTCTTCTGTATAATAGAGTGAAGGAGCCATTGTTCCTAGTGCTCAGTGCTCCGATTGTAGTTGATTATGATTTAAAGAGTGACACGAAGGCGAAGCTTGTTCTCCAGACGAGTCCATATATTTTATTTCTGCCGGGACGATCACTTTCACGATCTTTTTTTCCTTGGGTTCCGCCTCTCGTTTGAACAGAGGGAGTCTCATTATCATAACCGGTTCGCCCGTCGGTGTTTTGCTAGGGTGCTATCTCGCAAATTCTGAAAGTAAAATATAGGTATAATGCTTCCAGGAGATGGCGTTCAATACATTCTTTAAGCAGCCTTCGCCAATCTGTAAAATTTCACGTGTGTCAACTTTTAGAACTAAATGTATATTTTATGTTTAGCGAACCACTATAGGTATATTGTCACGTATTTGCTTCTCTATATGTCCATATTACTGAATAGAAATTTTACGAAAAGCAAGCACAAACTGGTAGCGCAAAAACAAAATCATGTGTTATGCCGCCAGTTTACCATGTTTGCTGACTTTCTCTTTCAATTGTCGCTAAATACACCTTGGGAAAAGCAGCTAAAAAGTCACTAACAGTAGTAACTACAATTTCAAAAAAAAAGAAAAAGTATAATCCATATTTCATAATATGCTTTGTTACTCGTCATTTTTTAAAAACTCTTTTTTTTAAATCTTTCACGGTCCACCATTTTGTGACCTCTGTTCCGGTGTGTCACTATTGGTTAAAAATACCCGAACTTGGAAATATTGATTTCAGATTTGTACAGTTATGGACTCGGTGCCACTATTATCAAAAAGACAAACTGGGTGTAATTATGGATATATTAGTTCATAAATTGTTAATTATATACTGCGCGCTTTTTCATGGGTTTATTAAAAAATTCCTTTAAAAATTTATTTTTTATAGAATTCTATTTTATCTCAACTCACTTATTTCGAATTGGTTTCTGACTTTCTAACTATTGCACTGAATTGCTTAGTCAAGTCTATTATGTTATTCAGGAATTATCTTCCATGGATAATTGAATGCATCACTTTGACTTGCTTTCCATTTCGCAATTCAAATAAGTTAATTCAGATTGAAAAAAAAAAATATTATGTATATTTTTTTGAAGTTTTCCAACGGGTGTGTTCCTTGCATAATTTTTACTAATAAAAGTGTCAGCTGTAGCATATTAACAAAACACCTTAATACCAGTTGACATAAGTTTGCATTTATAATAATAGTCGTATTCAGTAGCGCGCACAGGAATTTTTAAAAGGGGAGGTCCAAGGTCGAGAAAGTCCACCACTCTCAAATTACGCCGCCCAACATATTTTGATTTTGTCGACTTTCGGGAACAAAAAACAGTAAAAAGACTAATTATTAAGTAAATAATTGGCATTAATTAATAAAATTATTTAATAACAAATACTTAAATTTTACGTACTTATATGCATAGGCTTATGATCAATCGAAAAAAATTAAGGGTTTTGGAAGGGGAGTCCAGACCGGGGTCTACGCCCCCCTCCCTTTCCCTTGTGTGCGCCACTGGTGGTACTTATTGATAAAAATTCATACAATTTATCACAACTAAGAGAAATTTATAAATAAGTAGCTGTGAACTTTCGGTTTTTTCCAAAGCCCGCCCTCAAAAAATTTTTCCAATTCACAATAAAAAATCTATGTTTTTGAACGGCCCCTCATCGCAAGTCTGTCGCTGGCGTTGGTGCTTTAATCATGAGGAAGAGTAGGAGAGGAGAGGTAAAAATCAAAACAGATCTCTTTCTATTTTACTCATTTGAAATTAGCCGTGTGAGTAGTCGGTATTTCAAAGGGAGTATAAACTCCGACTAATTTGCTTGGTAACTGCTTCTCTAATCACCAATAATAAAAATATATGTCTTTATGTTTTGCTTTGTTTCTTTCTTCACTGCTTGCATTTCTTAGTAATTTTGTTATCCATTATTTATTTATTTTTTCCCCTCCTTTTGAGACATAAAGGATCATATTGGATTTCTTTCTTTTAAGTCTGTCTGCGAATTTACGATCATTGAGAGTAAGCATTCTGCAAAAAAGTGAGCTTAAAAATTGCGCCGCTCAAAAGAAGTTGAAATTTAAAGCACCATAATTTCTTAAAATTCTAGATTCAGTTTTGGTAAATAATTTTTTGTGTTTGAATTGCTTTTTTAAAATTTTTTTAATTATTTATAGTCGGTCGTTTTTCTGTCCTCCATGCTTTGGTGAAATTGATTTAATTTCAGTTAAGTGTTGCAGAATAATAAAGGGATAGGAGATAATAGTATACAAAGATAAAGTGGGTGGAAAATTTTCTCTTTTATAGTTTACAGATTTATGTGAAAATGTGAATTGTTTATGTTTATGTGCGCGTGATCTTTCTCCTTAGCGTAAATCTAATAGTTTTAACGGTTTTAGAAATTTGTTTTTTTCTCGTTTAAAAAAAATCCAACTTTTAAATTTTCTCAAAACTAATTCACTATTCTGAAAATAATCAAGGTTTTAAATTCAGAAAATAAAATTAAGGGGTTAGAAGGCTATGAACAGTAGTATATAGACTTTTAAGAGAGGGGGAAGGGGGTGCTTTTTAAAAACGCGTGGACTGCAGCACAGTATAGCACATGTGTGAAAGGCGTGTGGACTGAAATTAAATAAACGTATTTAACTTTTATATTGATACTTAATATTTTTTAAAATTTTTATTTTCAATCAAATCTGCACATCGCATTAATTGTTCTCTTTCTTGACTGGTCTCGTTAAGATCATGATCCAAATAATTTTGATTTTCAAATATTATCCTTGTACGTATTCTCCTAAAAATGGGAATTTTGAACTGTATGTCAACTGGCAACAGTGGTAAGACAGCATTATGTCATATAAGTCGTCCGTGCCTAGGCATACCGCCATTACTTATTTAGTCGAAAGATGGCTGTCAGTAGAGTCGGTTTGTAAGACTGTAAGTCATGCACACTTATTTGTTTTGGGTTACCTTTTGTATGAGTATTTGATAAAATGAGCATAAAAAAAATTAGACTTCTACTTAGATCGGAATACTGTTTGTTTAAAAGAAATGACATACTTAATGAAATTAAAAAGGTTGTTCTAGAAATATACTATATTTTTTTCCAAATATCTCGGATAATACCTTGAATAAATGACTTTAAAACATAACAGCATTGCACACATACATTTCTGGCTCCTTCGTAAAAAAGGAGGTGCGCGTTATACGGCGAATATATTTAAAAATTAAAAAAATGTAGCTTGAAAGTACGGGTACGCGTTATACGCCGGATTTTACGGTATGTATTATATAAAATTACATTAAAAAAATAATTCGCGTTGTAAAAAAAAAATACATTCTGAAAAATGTCTCTTGGCATTTGAAAATAAAATATCATAACATGAAAAATATTAATGAGGCAGGCATAAACACATTAAAATATGATGGATTTCAAGGAAATGCCATTTCCTAAAGATATATTAGCGTGAAAGTTGTTGCAGGTCTTGAACAAGAAATTTAAGCTGCAGTGTTGTATTTAGATAATGAATTAAACTATTTGCTGCTTTTATTTATTGTGAGCATTAATAAAAGTAAGGAATATAGTTGTCATTGGAAATGAGAATAATGAATTGTTTTTTTCCCTCACCCAAACTCGTATGTTTCTGATTAGGAACCCTTGATTTAGTTCTTGGTTCTATGCCCTCGTAAATAAATCCTTCCATTACAACTCGCTTTCTTCGTGATCATCACAATTGGTAATTTTATCCATTCCTGCTTAGGTTTTCAATTATTCCTCAACTCCTCGCGCAATTATTCGGTCGACTCTATCGCCTAACAAATAAAGAAGAGGGTAAAACCTATGGGAAATTTCAAAGCCTTAATGTGAAAATTTCAATGTGAAAGGGACGCGAGAAATTTGCGTTTTAACACCCACTGCCTTAATGAATGACCAAGTCTTTTCCACTGCCTGTGGAACGGAGAGTGAAAATTAGCTCATTATTATGCCTGTCGACACCTCTATGTTGCTTCGTGCAGGATTAGCATCATTTTGATGTAGATAGACCGGTAGCGAATCGAATATCATTTGAATCGCGGGGCTCATTATTTTACAAAAATGATATGCGCTCGTAAAAGCTGGAAGTAAGTGGTTCTTGCCATCGCCTTGGCTAGTTGGTGGTAACTTAATTAGACTTTTCATTGGGATACGATCTTGTCGTGTTAAATGTTGTTTGTATTCGACATTAAAAGTGCAGAGACGATTCCATTTCATTCGAAGATTAATCGAGACATCGGTGGAGAGT
Source organism: Trichonephila inaurata madagascariensis (assembly GCA_019973955.1). Lineage (NCBI taxonomy): Eukaryota > Metazoa > Arthropoda > Arachnida > Araneae > Nephilidae > Trichonephila > Trichonephila inaurata. The sequence continues at coordinate 339,528 of BMAV01024409.1, read as the reverse complement.
GTTTTTCTTGTGTCGTTGATTGAACACGCTGTCTTCATTTCGTTTGCGACTTGTAACAGCGCTGCCTGTTAGGGCTTTGTGTACTTTACATATAATTGTAGTGTCGCTGTGAGATGTGTATTGGATTTGATGTTGTTTGGAGGGTGCTAATTTGAATGGCTTCGCAGTTTGATTTTAAATGCATTCCTTTCATGAGTAATGAAATATTGGTCCGATGACTGTCATCGAAAGGCTTGCTTCTTGTAATGTAAATGATAATTAATTGATGCGGAAGTCGCCATGTTTTGGTACATCATTTTGCACTTGAGGGCACTTTCGTATAATTGATAGATGATGTCGATTTACATAAAATTGAGTCATATTTTGGAATAAATGATTAAAGGGGATGTGTGTGTTGATAAATGTGTGAATAGATATCAACTTTTTGGAATATGATAATCGCTGTTTGCATTGTTGAAAACGTTTTGAAGTTTTCGGGAAGGGGAGCAAACTTCCTGCCCCACAATCCATAATTTTTTAATTTTTGTCATAGAAATTACCATTTGTGCTTTCGTCTACATGTTTTTTATAATGCAACCCCTTCCTACATACATAAATTAGGTCTTGTCACACCAGTGCGTAAAGGAGTTCAAAAAGCATGGTAATGAAATGAAATGAAATTCTGTCCTTTAAAATATACCGTAAAATCCGGCGTATAACGCTCACTTTGAACACAAAAAATATGATCGAAATTTACGGGTCCGCGTTATACGCCGGGTATAAAAATGAGAGCTTTAAAATATATACCATAAAATCCGGCGTATAACGCGCACTTTTAACACAAACAATAAGATCAAATTTAAGGCTGCGCGTTACACGCCGGTACAAAAATGAGAGTTGCAAAAATAAAAAAAGATTAGCCTTAAAAAACATTAGACTTTTGCACATAGATCGAAATACTGTATATTTAAAAGAAATGGCATCCCTTATGAACTAAAAAGTTTGTAGTTCTAGAAGTATACTACTTTTTTTTCAAATGCGTGGGATAATACCTCGAATAAATGACTCCAAAACATAAAAGCATTGCAGACGTACATTGCAGGTTTCTTCGTAAAAAAGGGGGGTACGCGTTATACGGTGAATATACCTAAAAATTAAAAAATACAGCTTTGAAAGTATGGGTGCGCGTTATACGCGGGATTTTACGGTACATCAAATATGTGTTAGTTTCACCCTGCCCTTTCTTTCTGAATTGAAAACTCGACACTATCCCTTTTTTGCATCATTATTTATTAGAGCTACAAAGTGCTCCAATTATACCATGTTCATCTCTTTCACTATTCCGTATCTTCAATTTTCTTCAACAAGAATTTTTTTAAAAAAAAATCGGAGTTTTATCAATAAATTTTTGTCCCTTCAAAACCGCAGCATATTAAACGAATTATTGACATTTCCACACAAAAAGCGACTTTTATACTGCAAAATCATTTTAGGAAGAAGAAAAAAAATGTCAAGCGAACCATGGTTTTATATATGATCGACTTTGACGTTCCACCAATTGATCTGGTTAATATCGGAGTCCAATGCCGATGCCAATCCATGGTAATGAATATAGCACGCCTATTGTGGAAAAGCTCGTTACTCGGCCATTGTTCTTTCACATGAAGACTTCCTTCATTTTTACTTCTTTACGGAAGAGAAGCTCTCGCTCTGACTTCCGAGTATGGGATTCTCTTATAAGGCGGGGTCCTCATGCCTTGTGCCTTCTCCTTATTACCTAAAAAAGTTACTCGTGCGGAATCGTGTTATAGTTCAAGGCGTTTTGTCGCCATGACCGGTTGGAAAAAAAAATGGCAGAAGGTCCGTGGAAAGTGATGGAATTTTTCCCATCCGGATCCAAAGTTCTTGGAGTTTTATAGAGCTTGCACGTATGCACTTCTTCACGGAAAGGATTTTATTCATGGAGTTTTCCGGGAATACTTTTTTGTTACCGTTTCGTTTTATTTATTGGATGACTATTATTAGAATCTTTTTAGAAGTCATATTTTGTGAAATTACTTTTTACTTTACAGGATTATATAAAATAAAATAGGGTGGAAGAGGAAATTCCATTTTTAAAGTATTTCAAGTGTGGGAATTTGGATTGTGTAGTAAGCATATCTTATGGCTTAGGGGTTTCTTTGCAACTGTTTAAAAATAGCTTAATTCGCTTTTATTGGTATCATTAAAGGAAAGGTTTAACAATTTTCTGTCGTCTGTCTTAAAAGTACATGCCTATTACAGCAGATAATTTTTTTGTATATATAAATAGAATACTTTTTTCGAATGTGAATATATTTTTGTGTTGCAAAGAAAAATCATATTTTAAACTTGGATTTTTAGTTGTAAATGAAATAAACATTTTTGGTTCCTTTATTTTGCAAATATTTTGTAAGAAAGAGATTAGATTTTATAATGATTGTATTCCTCCTGTTATATATATGCTTCATTTAATCCAATAACTTTTAATTTTTTTTAGAATTAACTTTATTTTAAGTATTTTGATTTGGAAATTCGTTATGGTAACTTTTATTTGTAAATAACATTTTTCTTTGTTTCGTTAAGGGGTTGTGTTAAATTATTTCTACGGGTTAATATCATAGTAATCAGTGACGCGCGTGCAATAGTCCTTATGACATAGTTATAATCATAATGTCACAGACGTATATCATAATCCTAATATCCATCCTATATCATAATCCTAACATCATAGACGCATATCATATATGATCCTATTATCATAGTTTATAATCCTAATGTAATCCTTACGATATAATCAGTGACGATATCCTATTTAATTTTTAATCTACAACCTACAGAAAAAATTAGATTTCTTGATTAACTTTTTATTTTATGTGAGTTTTAACCTGGTTGTTTAATAAAATTACTTTAAAACTTAATGTAATATCCAGAATAGAACCCTCAAATCTTTGTTCTCGTGGCATTATTTGGTATTTTTAATACTTGTATACATTTAAAAAAGCACGGTAATCGAAGTCCTTCATACATCTCTATTTTATTTTACCGGTTTTATTTATTTATTTATTTTTGATAATCTCACTAGATTTGTTCCCTGAAATGTACTTGAAGACTTAGATTCAGAGGTTTTGATACATGTATGTTTCGATTCAAAGTGTCAAAATTTCTGACACCACTCTTTTTTTTACCCAACTTTCCAAAAGCTTTTATATTATGCATACCAACAGAGAACTTTTTTGTTGGCTCGTTTACATTACAATAACTAATTAAATTGTAGGTAATTGAAGAGGGTTTTTATCATATGTAAGTGATAAGCTATGTTATAAAGGACAAACTGAAATGCAGACAGTAGCTTTATCCGTATTTGAAAGCTCTCTTAATCCCATCTTTATTTCAATCAAATGGTTATGGCCCATATCCAGAGGACAGAACCCGCGACCTATGGATCCGAAGCCCAGTAACAGGACCACTAGACAAAAGTGATTACACACCTCTGTCCAGATATCTACATAAGCCAGTAACAGCCTCCGGACAGAGGTGATCACTTTAGTCCGGAGGCTGTTCTGGCTTATGTAGATACCGCTAGAGTTACTATAATTTATTGCATTCAGCTTTGGGGTTTGCCTCTTGTTAACGAATGAGAACTACACTCAAAACATATTTTCAGAATGATTCAATACAAACTCACAAAACCCCACTTTTCATACTGTATCTTAGAATTTTCTTTAAATATCCGAGCAATATGCAGTTTATTGCAGCATTTAAAGTTACAAATACATTTGGTTTTGAAGTTTTAAAAGCAAATTATGAGACATATTTTGCGCACGAAGAAAGAAATAATTCATTGAGAATTGAGTAGTCGCAAAGAAAGATGGCTGAATATATTCATATTATTTTCTTGGGGAGTAATTTGTTTGGCTCCTGTTGCTTAGCGTTAAGCGTAGACAATTTTAAAACGTTCCACTTTGCTCGACTTGATTTGTTTACGCTGAATGCTATCACTGTGACCACATTATGGCCCTTGAACAACTTAATTACGAGAGCCTTAATTAACACCGCTGAATTGCCTCCTAAGACACGATGCGTCCTTCATTATGAAGGGTACTTACTCCTCACCCTATTTTGACACTTCCATCCATCACATTTCATTGTCGCTGGATGCCCATCACCACCACTCTGGCGTCAAATTCCCAGCACCCCCCTTCCGTTGACTAATTTCACTCACAGTTTGGAAACTCAGTTTTCCACCCCAGAAGAAAGCACCAGCGACCTTCAAATAAAACCATGGATTTAAGAGACCCACTCGGCTTTCTTTCACACAGCTGAAGAGTTTCCCAGCTCATTTAGGGTAGATCCCCCCGATTAAGGAGTCAGGCAGCGAGTAATTAGCTTTTCTTGAGGAAAGTCATTTCGGAAGGATCACCCTGCCTTAAACGCTTCCACGTTGCTCCGAACTGGGATGAGTACCATTATGCTAATTAGTCGCTAGTAAATCTAGCTTATCGCAAAACTAACTTTAACGAGATTTCTCGCCTAAGATAAGTGTGCTGGGCCCAATGCTTTCTTTTCGTGGAAAGTGTTACAACCGTTTGTGTTCCTCTCTTTGAATATTGTGTTTGAATGTTGTGTTTCATTCTTTTAATCGTCGTCGGTGTGATCTCTAGGATGAGTTATGTATGCATACGTTTGCACTGGAGGAGTCGTTTCGAATGGATCGTTTTTTAATTGGGAAATGGAATCTGGTCGGTGATAAAGTATCGAAAGATCTTACATGAATTTGTGATGCACATATTTTCTGATTTGTAGTTTGTCTTCGATGCAAGCGCCATCTAGATTTGGGATTTATTTGGAGTGTGGTAACATTGTTTAAATTTAATTGTACTGTTTAAAACTTTTTTGGAATAAATGTTTTAGAAAAATGTATGATTATGTGATACAGTAGCGCACACAGGAATTTTTCAATGGAGGGGGGCAAGGTCTAAAATCCAACATTCTCGTGTCATGCTACAATACGCCACCCAACATATTCTTTTGATTTTTTCGGTTTTCGGGATAAAAAACAGTATAAAATTAATTATTAATAACAAATACTGAATTAAATTTTACGTACTGTATACATAGGACTGTAATCAATCGGAAAAGAATCGAGGGGAGGGTCCGGACCCGGGAACCTTCCCCTTATGTGTGCCACTGATGAGGCACGTTAAAGATCCCTAAAGTGCCTGTTTGTCTTGAATATTATCGACAAAATTAAATTCCCAGTACAATATTTCATCATCAGAGCTCAGGTGCCTTTCCCTGGAGAGGAAACTAGGCGTCATAATTACATTGTGGCAATTGGTATCCACCTATATGGTGCCACACTAAATAAGTGATACCAGTTCCCGGGGAATGCACTAGGTCCGCAATGCTAATTTCCAATCCGCAGCCCCATTCGAAAGAAAAAAATGTTTTTGAAGAATACATTCTTGCTTATATACCTAAATGTATAATAATTCCTCAATATTTTTTGAAAATTTAACACTTTTAAAATACCATTATATTTCGGAATTTCATAAGTACTTAATGTGTGCATCCAAAATGTTCATAATGTTCTAAGTTTTATTATGTAATTTATCACTTTTATTTATTCATTTATTTTTGAAAAATGAAGACGGGAGTTTTTAAATCAATTAGGCAACCTTTGATTTTTTTTGTTTAAAAAATTGTTTTTAAGAATTTTGTTTAAAGTTTGCATTGTGAATCACTGTAATTGTACCTGTATGTTGTGGCCGTGGAAACTCAGTGGTCATGCACAAGAACTTGTGTCCCACTTGAGTCACAATGCCACTGAAGACTCACTGTGTAGAGGGGCGGCTGATACACGTTAAATCTGTTGAGGCTCAAAGTTTTCACATTGGCGTGGTGGCTGCTCTGGTATTGCCCTCGCCACTTGACCGAGGTCCGTCACCAATAGCCCTCTTGTTGTACAGTGTGACATTAATAAACATTCACGTTATTTTACCTGCACGTTTTAGTGGCGAAAATATTTTTTCGTATTTATATTCATGTGATTGAAAAAAATTCACTTGTTAAAATATATAACTTTTGTAAAATACATTTCAAACTAATCTCGTTGGGTCTAAAGGCTGTTAGTATGTCGAATAGGATGTATTTCAAAGAATTTAATGTTATTTATGGTGACATGTGTATATCTACATTTTACATATATTAAGTACTAGTATTGATTGCCAGACTTTTAATAAAATTATAAGATACACAAATTATTATAACTCTAATAGTCAACGAGAATAATTACGATACATCTAATTTCAATGTACTTTAAAGTAATTTATTTAGACCAATGGCGCACACAAGGGGGTGTCCTAGGGGTCCGGACACCCCCATAGCCCTTGATTTTTTTCGATTGGTTTTAATCCTATGTGTATATTACGTTAAATTTAATTATGTATTTATTAATTAATGCTAATAATTTATTCAATAATTAATTTTGTGTTGTTTTTGCTCCCGAAAATCGACAAAATCAAAAAATATGTTGGGCGGCGTATTGGAGCATGATACCAAAATGGTGGACTTTCGACCCTGGACACCCCCCCATAGAAAAATTTTGTGTGCGCTACTGATTTAGACTAAATAGTTATTAGGCTGAACAACGCCATTATTTTGCTAATTTTAAGTTATTTTTAATCTTTTTTTTTCATGTTTCTGCCTAAAATTGAGAGTTGGCTGTGTTACGATTTGCGGCTGTTTCCGTGTCTTATTTTTAAGCTCATAAGCTTTTATCTCAACCAGTGGCGCTCACATGAATTTTTTTAAGGGAGGGGGGGGGGACAGGTTTAAGGTCCACCATTCTCGTATTATGGTCCAATACGCCGCCCAACATATACTTATGATATTGTCTATTTTCGGGAACAAAACTAAAAAAATTCATCATTGAATTAATAATTAGCATTAATTAATACAATGAATTATTAGCAACCAATACTTAGTTAAATTTTATGTACCATATACATATGATTATAATCAATCGAAAAAAAATCGAGGGTTTTGGGGGAGGGGTCCAGACCCCCCGGGAAGCCCTTTGTGTGCGCCACTGATCTAAACTGGTGGCAGAATTTAGGTAAAATAAGCATAGTTTCAACCAGTTTTTTTTTACTTAATAAATTACATTAAAAAATCAAATAAGCTTTTTTTAAAAAAAAAAATTTCTTATGCCGTTTTTAAATCATCTTATAAGTTTTTTTTTCTATTTTTATCCTCACATCTACATTGCTGTCTCTTTATAAATGACTAAAAGTGCATTTATTTCACACATTCTTTTTTTTTTCTTTCATCAGGTTTTCAAGATACATTGTCCCTCTTTTCCTGTTACAAAGTGTTTTAAAAAAAAACTCTCCTCTCCCCCTAACACCATCCAGAAAAATAATTAAATAAGCAACGAAAGGCCTGTTTGCAAGCGCACTTTGGAAGATTAATACGACGAGACCCCGTTCGGGATTCTTCATATTAGAATGTTTCCGCCGGAAAAGGCAGAGGGAACGGCGCTAAAATTCTCTGTCACCGTTCGCTTTGGCGAAGGAAACGCTGTACCACTTAATGAATAATTACGCTGTAATTTGGATAATTGTTCGTAATTAATCTTACTGGCCCCCCCGACCATCTTCAAAGGCCATTTTCGCCAAGAAATGGCACTTTTTCCGTCTTCGTGAAATGGACGTTAAGACACTCGGGGTTCGAGACATAAAATTGAGGTACTATAATTACCGCACGGGAGCCTCTGTTCCTAATTACATCTGTCAATTTGGAGCCGTCTTGGTTTCCTAATGTATGTCGTTGGGATGCAGTTGACGGGCAGTCGACGCTCTTGACGCCGGCGTCCGCAGCGATGGAAACCAATAGAAAAGCAGCGGGAAATATGTCCTTAATGAAGTTAACATTCGATACAGGCACAAATGCCTGCCGCGGATTCGGAAATTACTTCGGTTTGCGTCCGTTTTGACCTCTGCACGCTAATGTGGTTTCCTTGTGGTAATGAATTAGTCCGTCCTGTGTTTTCTGATTACTTCTCTGGTTTCTTTCTTTCTGTGTTTGCTCATGTGTAATCTTAGTGATTTTGGCGTCAAATAAAGATATCAGGATATCTAATTCAGTGAATATCCAAATGCATTGCTATTGTAAGATTTCAGAAGATTACCATTTTAAGTGCTGTTTTAATTCTCGGCGCTGCTGAAGACCTGCTTTGTAGAGGATTGATATACATTAAATTTGCCATGGCTCAACGTTCTCTCGTAAGTGTGGAAGTTAGAAGTTTCTCATCATTTGCTCGCGGTTCAAAATATCGAAGTTCGTCACCAATAATGCTTGTGTTGTTTTTAAAGCGACTTTCATAAACACTCACTGATAATTTAATTTTTATGTAAGACCAGTGAAAACTTTTATAAATCAAATCAGTGTAAACTACGGGCGTAGCGATCTCTAGCGTCTAGGTGGTACCCCCATAAGGATTGCTGTAGACAGGAACGTCTTAAGGTTTGGGCCAACTGGTTGGAGGCTCTTGCTTTCGGTGGAGGCCTCGTTTCGTTTTCGACTCTGTTTTAATAATATTATGATCCGGATAATTTTTATGGTCAAGTATTATTTTCATACATATTCTCCGAAAAACAGGGAATTTCAAACTGCATATCAACTGGCGAAATTGGTAAGACTACATTATTATGTGATGACTGTTGTCAGTAGCGCACACAGGAATTTTTCAGGGGGTGTCCAAGGTTGAAAGTCCACCATTCTTGTATCATGCTCCTTTTGATTTTGTCAGATTTCGGAAACAAAAAACAATAAAAACGAATTATTGAATAAATAACTAGCATTAATTAATAAAATTAATCGTTAATAACAAATTAAATTTTACTTACTATATACTTAGAATTATGATCAATTGGAAAAAATAAAGAACTATGGGGGTCTTGACCCCTAGGACACCCCCCTTGTGTGCGCACTGACTGTTGTCCATGTCTAGGCAGAGGCCTGCAACCATAAAACCACCATTACTTATTTAATCAAAATGCGGCAGTCGGTCGAGACGTTTTGTGCCTTGGTTTGTGAGATATGCTAGTCGTACACATTTATTTGTTTTAAACTACCATTTGACAGAGCATTTGACAATGCATTCTACATATTGTCTACTTTTAAGGATCTACTTTTGCATGGGGGCACAGGGCCTTAAAAAGTCTTTAGCTTTCTCTGGGCCCAGGGCCTCAAAGAGTCTTAAGATGTCCCTGGTTGTAGACTAAAATTTTAAACACGCCACTTCTAACAAAGTGAAATTTTGATTTTTATACCTGCTTTTTCGAAAAACATTTGAAATTCCGTACGCTACATAAACCTTTTTTCATTGAAAATAAGCAATGGATTTGAAATTAATTTTGAGAATCAGTTGAGCGTCCGTGTGTATGAAAAATTTCTTGACTCCTGAACGTAGAAAAGCATATTCAAAGGTTTATTTGACCTCATTTTTGTAAATACTGAGGAATTTAGTTAGTTAATGTACTTTTACGTATACATTTGTCAAATGATTAAGGTATAGCGTTTGAGCAACTTAAGACACCTGTCAAATGTACTTACATTTTGTAATAAATACAAAGAAAAATTAAGAAATGTGTTGTCCTTGGGAGTGTGGATTGAGATCTTGAGCTTAAAAGATAAATTTATCATTTAATTTCTCTTTGTTACTTTTAAGTGAACTATTCAGAAAACATCAATTTTCATGATAAAGTTTCCGTGAAACAAAAACAAAAAATTTTAAAGAACAAAAATATTATAAATTATTCTTGCCGACGTGATGCTTCACTCCTGGAAAATCTGTGCACGATAGCATGCAGACAGGAATTCTTCATTTTCTCTTACTTTTTGATGTGTGTAGGGCATACTTTCGCCTTTAACATTACTTAATTACGGCATTTTTAAGTGTTTCAACCCATTATTCTCTCTCCCCGCTCTCTCACAATCATTGTTTAAATCTGTGCCACGTTATTTTTCCCCACATCACCCGTAAGTATCTTTGATGAATGGCTTACTCACTTCCAAATATTTTAGCGATGCCTCTTTTAAGAGTTTTTAATGAATGCTTTTAACTTTAATTCGTTTTCTCTGTGGAAAGGAAAAAAAAAAAAAAGATACAATGTGCCGAAAGATGAAAAGAGGGTCTTCTCTCTCTTAACACAATTCGTCCTCCCCCGAAAAAAAAAACTCACCCCATATCGCCATTCTTTTTCCATTGTATCGGAAGTGACGTCAGAGACTGGTCCTCTAAAGTAATTGGGTGCGATCGTTGCCACTTTCATTAAGGAAAAGAATGAATTATGTAAATTTCCCGAAGTTCGGGTTCCGCTTACAAACGGAGTACAATCTATCAAGGGGATATACATACACCGGAGAGCGTCTCTGTCTCTCTTTTCGATAAGTAACTTGCGCACGTGATATTGATCCTCCCCCACTTTCCTTGAATTAATAAAGGGTTTTCTCCGGACCCTTCGTAGGTTTAGGTGACTAGATGGAATTTCAGGCAGCGCGCGCCTTAATGCACCGGTAATACACCGCACTCCGAAAATTTGACACTGAGAGCGTAAGCGAGTAATGGAACTGTGTCCTGTATGCATTATGTTAGGAGAGATGGACGTGTCTATTCTTAGTAACACTTGATGCGCTGGAGAAGGTTGAGGTGAAAAATTGTTAATCACGTGACCGGGAGGAAAATGCTTGCTTAGCGAGTCGTTATTGGGATCGTAATGATGCACGTTGTTTTGAAAATTGAAATTTATTCTTGGGATGATATTGGGGAGATGTATACTCGCGTGTTGCTAAATGTATGAAGTGGATCATCTTCTCCTCTTCGAAACTTTAATGTTTAAAAATATAGCCTTTGATGCTTGAAAGTGTTGTAAAATGGATGTTTCCGAAAGTTTTGAGCGAATATTATTTTTAATTTTGTTTATTTCGAAAAAATTTTGAGTAGGGGTGTATGATATAAATGGATTATTTATGAAAAACAGTTTTATTAAAAATTGTAACCCTTTTTGTTATATCTGTCTCAAGTGCAGAAGTCGTCCCTAAACGATACACTTATCTTCACGTAGAGGCCATGAGGAAGTAGGTGGTCGCAATGATAATCCTCCACTTTCTTTTGCCCATTAGGTTTGGGTTGACAGATAATTTAGGCAGCTGCTTTGTATATAGATAATTTAACTTAGAGGTTAAGCAAATAACTGTTATGCATTAAAGAGAGGACTTTATTGAACCTAATCGCCATATTGTGAAAATTTTAATCACGTGCAAATCTTGTAACATCTTTAGGTCTTGATACAAATGTAATTTCTTCTTGTAAATTGGTTTCGCTTATAATTCCTCCTTTTCAAATCTTAATGTTTTTTAAATTAGTTATGCTTAAAAGTTTTCAAACATAGTTATATTTGAGCATATTTTTTAATTTTGTTTGTCAATATTTTCAAATATAAATCCTGATTATTTATGAAAAACCAAGTATGTGCTTATGTGTATTCATAATTTGTTTTACCTTTCTACTTTTAAACGTCGGTTTAACTAATGTAAAATTAATAATTTTTGAAGAATAAAATGTTGCTTTTGAATTGAGAAATCAAATTTTTGCAAGTCGTTCACCATAGTTTTATTTAAAAAGATGCTTATTTTGGAAAAAAGTAGCGTTCCATTAATTTTTCTTATTAATTATCTTAAATATTCATATTTTTACATCGATACAATTTCGTGCAATTCTCCTGATCGAATCCATTCAACAAATTCTTCATCCAAATTTAAAATGAAAAGGTCACGCATTCCATTTAACTCATTCTTCGACGTCCTCTTTCCCGATGCACCATGTCTAATTCCCCTCCCCCCATTCCACAATCTTTCTTCCCTGCCGTTGACAATCAATGCTCACCCCCACCACTTACAGAAACAAATCTTCCTTTTCTCCAATACTTCTCTGCTGAACCCCCCAAACTGAGTTGTTAAAATTCTAGATCGATTAAACGCATCCGATATTATAACTGAACCTAATCGATCGGCAGGCAAGGTGGCGTGTGCTGCAGTCACCTTTTCTTTGCAGCACCTTTACCTCCACGAATCGGTTAATCTTTGGGCCTCTTCAAGAACTGTCATCCATTTGTCAAGTCCTCATTTTCCCTCCCCCTTCCTCAGCACAATTTAAAATGGTCCACGATGATGATGGAAAAGAAAGGGAGTTCTCTCATGATGAATCGATGCGGCATCTCTTTGACGAATTCATCATCATCCCCCGGACCCTCCTAATTGGAAAGTGGAGTCCACATGCTGAAAACAGAATGAGACGGATCGTGCATAATCGTTTATTGGAGGAAACATATTTATTGGAATCCGATGGCGGGGCGTTCCAGGGGTTTGCCCGAAAAGGCAAGATTCTTCCATCTGTAAAACGGTAGATGGTTTGTTGTTGTTTTTGTTGTCTTTACAACGATTAGTATTGGAAATACTTGAGTTCTGTTCTTCTTTGCATCGACAATACCATTCAGATGAAGTGCTGGGATATCTTACCTTGTTCGTGAAAGGGAGTCGGTTTCTTTTGCATCTGATATATTTGTTCAAATAAGATGTAAAAATGGTAACTCCCCTGATATTCATTTAATTCTTCCAATCGAACGAGTGATGTATTATGTATAAAAATGAAGTCGGAGAAGTTTTAAAGCTTTTTATGTTTCAGTGAGTAGTACAGTTTTGTGTGTATTTTCAGCACCTAAAGAGAATTTAATGGCAAGAAATATTTAAAACTAGCCAGTGGCGCACAGAGGAATTTTTCAAAGGGGGGAGGGTCCAGGGTCGAAAGTCCAACATTCTCTATCATGCTCTAATAGACCGCCCAACATATTCTTTTGAATTTGTCGATTTTCGGGAACAGAAAACAGTAAAAATAATTATTGAATAAATTATTAGCATTTATTAATAAAAATAATTATTAATAACAAATAGTTAATTAAATTTTTCTTACTATATACATAGGATTGCAATCAATCGGAAAAAAATATCAAGGGCTTTGGGGGGAGGTTCAGACCCGAGGATCTCCCCACTTGTGTGCGCCACTGAATCCAACCGTTACCCGCCGCTTCGCTGGATATTTCATGATAATAAATGACTAAATATATATCTTTTTACATTATTGATATGTCAGTCTCTGCAATAAACTTTAGATTGTATTAAAAATTTTTTATAGTAATCTTAACCGCGTAACCCCACTTTTTGAGAGTCGGATTTCCTCAAAACCCGTTTTGGGCGAACTTCTACAAAAGAAACATGCTTGCAAAATTTCAAGTCTTTACGTGTAATAAATGAAAAAGGGGGAAGGTTTGAGGGAGGGGTATAATCCTCCCCCCACACCACCGTAACCCCTTCTTTAGAGTAGATTTCCGCTGAACTTGTTCTAAAACATTGCCAAATTTAAAGATGTCGCCTAATGCACTAATCGTTTTCTAAATATGAGCGAAAACGGTTTTCTAATATAGTGATTATCACGGTGTTTGACGATTTTGCACTACATGCACAAGCTATTCCTTAAGCACGGGGATTTTAGAAAAACATTTCCTAAAATGCTAACTTCCCTAATTTGCAAAGATTTTTTTATCTGAAATATTTATACAGCTCCTTTGAAACATCAGTGAACTTCCTTTCAAAATTTTAGAACGATAGATCAACGGTGTGGATTTGTATAAGTTCCAAACAAACATACAAGCGTTCAAATGTATACATAAGATAACTGCTTGATAATGATATAGTTTTATATTTCAACTGTTGTAAACTTTTATTTTCAAAATACAAAGAATAATTGTTTTTTTCATTCGAATTATTGTTTGCAAGGCAGAACTGGATTTGAATTACACTCACACTAAAAGAAATGTGGTTTCAAAATCTTGGATGTTAATTAATTTTGTGAAATTCTACTGACAAGATTTCAAGGATTTTTAACTATTGTTTTTTTTTCGATATAGAACCAAATTATTTTATCTTTGTTTTTCTGAGATTAAAAGTTTTTCAAACCGATGTAATTAAAATTCATCGGATGACTTAATTAGTAATTTTTTAAACTAAAGAAATTACCTCAAATGTAAAAAATGCCTGTTTTTAAAACGAATATTCATTTATTTCCAATTGTTTAGTTTCTTAAAAATTCTTCTCTCATATATATATATATATGTTAGTCCATGTAGATTTAAAAAAAATAATTAAGGACACTTTCGTCTTGCCTACATATTCGACCCGTTTGATCCAGCCTTTATCTACTCATTCATTTTTCAAAGCATTTCTATCCTTGAATGTTTCATTCTTTGCATTTCAAAGAGCAATTTTGTTCTATTTGAACTCTTTTGTTAATTTACGTGAATTAAAACACCGCAAAGAGCCATTAACTAAATGACAAATTTTGTAATACGGACTTCATTGTTTATGACCGCTAATGTTCTTTTCATTGGTGCACACTTTCTCAACATTTAGGATAAGTTAAATCGTGCTCCGAATGGGCTTTACCGCTTGTTAAGAACCCCCTCATTTCTCAATTACCCTTGTTTCTCAAGGTTCAGATAGCATTAAACCGGAGAATTCTTCGTGGGTCGCCTTATATGTCCTTATCTCCTATCTTTTGGAATGGGCCTCTTATGCAATGATACTCATTTATATCTGCACAGAGAAAGATGTAATGATAGATAGCCCTTAGGTTCAAATTTTCCGGCTTTATGTTTCAGAAGAGATTGGAGGGTTTATTATTTATAAATGGGGTATGTGCAGAAAGGGATTTTTTTGATACATATGTTTCATAGTGTATGTTTTGTGTATGTGTGTGTTTTAAAAATGCGTATTTGATTCCACACTCGGTTTTAAAGCTTAAAATGTTTCAAAAGTTTTCAGACTTCCCTTTAAATTTTATGAATTCTGCTCTTATATTTCTATTGTTTTGTACTAGTCACTCTTTGTACGTGTATTAAAGGTTGTAGTTCTTTTAATTTGTATATTTTTATATACTTCTGGATGAAATTAATTCGATTTGTGTTATGTGAATAATGCTTCTATTTTTTACAATACTATGTTTTGCGTTGAAATATTTCTTTTATACTTTTGAATGTATAAACATTCCAAATCCAATAGTAAAAAATTTCTTTTTCCATGCTTAGCTTTTTGTTAGCCTTCCATGTCACATGTATATACTTTGTCACTTTTCTTTAATATACTTGAATTTTCTGAATCTAAATAAACATAAATTTTGTTGATTTGTGAATTTTTTTTTATCTTAATGTTTCCAGAATTAAAACTCTATAATTATGAAAAATATCTTGTCCTGTGAAATTCAAATTTACTGTACATTCTATTAAATGTCCGAGATAAATTAAAAACTCTTAAGTTTTAATTTTAAAGCTTTTGACGCAACATTTTGGAACATTTTGCGATTTTTATAGGAAAAAGGATAATCTGATTTAATATAACCTTATAAATAACTTTTAGAAATAAATTAAACATAAATCACTAAAACAAAGGCAAAATCCCCCTCCCCGTATTTTTTTTTAATGTAAATATTGTTTTTACCAACATATTGTTTCTGTCCATTTTCTTTAAGTTCTTAAACTAGTTGATAATTCAGTGCCTTAATTTTCGTTGTGCTGAAATAAAATCTCTTGGATCTTAGTTTTACATTTTGTACAACTCTTAATCTTAGAGCTCGGAAGGGCACTTTCTTTTTTATTCGTCTTACAAACGATCTTTCAACTATTTTTCACTTTCCTTCTAACAAAGCCTCTTTTTGCCATTATTTGTCTTTGCTAAAGCACTCAGTTAGTTCTGGTCTTTTCTGTCGCCTGTACAACAAAAGCCCCACCAAAATGGCTGTGGCCGCCTCTAATGTATTAGCGAGAGCATCCCCAAAGGCATTTACTCAAGATCATCGATTCTTAGATTTGGGCGTTTGCAGTCGATATTCTCATCCTCTGCTGTATACCTTGTCTCCCTTTTGATGTTTCCTTTTTGGTATCGTGTTGGAGGAGGGGAAGAACTTCAGTGGCTTTACTCCAATTGAATGGGAAGGCGGTGTTTCATCTGCCTACCGAATTGTTCCTTTTTTCCCCTTTCCTTCTTGGGTTTTTTTGTTTGCTACCAATGATTTTTCTTCTTTTAAACCCTCTGCGGATACAGGGTGTTTGCCGTAGCTCCCTTTCCTTTCTCAATATTGAGTTACATGTGCCACGCCAACTTCTTTTGCGGGCGCCTTTGATGAGCTGAATTGTCCCTTAATATTGGAGAGTTGTTCAGTTTTGCGTTATCTTTTGTTTGGAAATTTGGGAAAAGGGGGTTCTCTTTTTTTTCTTTTTGGTAAGGGAAGGGAATTGCCCCCTAGGCTGAGTTTTTATCTGAAATTCGGAAGTGGTTTTTCTGTTGTGCGTGTGGTGATGTCTTGTGGCATTTGAGCATTCCGTTGGGTTGGCAAATTGCAGAAAAGATTGTTTTTTTAGTACCATATACATTTATTTTGTTAGTGCGAAATATTTAATCTTCAAATTGACAAAGATTATGAATGTGCAAGGGGAAGTTTCTAAAAATTAATCTTTTCTCCAGAGTATGACACTGAATTTAGGATCTCCGACAACCCCATAGGGCACTAAATGCGTTTTCAAGCGCCCTATATGCATAATAAAATTTATCCATTTTTTTTTTATTATCGAGGAGATAAAATAAACTTACCTTATTATCTTTAAAACTAATTAATTTGAAATAAGAGTGTTTTGATTACAGTCACCACTGTGTCTTTTAAACCAGTGGCGCACACAAGGGGGTCCAAACCCTCATAGCCCTTGATATTTTTTCCCAATTGATTATTATCCTATGTATATAATACGTAAAATTTTATTAAGTATTTGTTATTAATAATTAATTTCATGAATAAATAATTAGCATTAATTAAATGATTTATTTTTTACTGTTTTTTGTTCTCGACACTCAACAAAATCAAAAGAATATATTTGGTAGCGTATAAGGGTATAATACGAGAATGATGGACTTTCAACCTGGGGTTCCCCTTGAAAAGTCCCTGTGTACGTCACTGCTTTAAACACATATTTTTCTCCAAGGCTTAGGCTTACAAAATTTCTTGCTCACTTTATCAATTTTTTATTCCAACTAAAACTATGAACGCAAGTTTGGTATGAGTCCTGAATATGAACATTGCTGTTACGCAAAGAAATCGATTTTTTGGGAAACTTGTAAATTTAAATCGGACCCTGATCCCATTGAACCCCCGCGCTTGAAGAGGGGGGGCCCTTTAAAACGCTAGGCTTTGTTCTCCCATTGGTATGATGGGATTGGAGGGGGGGTTTACCCCTGTCCCTGATCTTGACTGAAGTCAGTCCCAATACCTCCGAGCATAGTGGATGTTAAAAAACTTCACTCCCAAAAAATCAATTCTCAATTGTTCACCATAATTCCCTTTTTATCCATTCTTTAGCAAAATCTTATTTTCATTATCATATGAACATTATATCCAATAATCTAAATTAGCAAAATTATATCAAAAATGATATTGAGTAATTTAATTTGTTACATATTAAAAAATTTTCAAACGTGTATGGAACATTTATAATTTTTTTTTTGAAATAGATGTTTGTCTTCCCTCTGTTTCTTAATCCTGAATAATTTTCCTTCATGGTCGTCTATCTCTCCTTCCCTCTTGTCCCATTTAAGGATTTATTTATAAATATTACAATTTTATGCAGTAAATCGCTTGTGAATTCCATTTAAACCATTGCTTATTTTTAACTTTCCAGAAGAAAAAAATTGCATGCATGGCTAGCTTATTTTTTATTCAAGCAAGCGTTTTCCGAGTTATATATTTGTCTTCATAACAGTTTTGTAACATTTTTTCTCAATTTTGACATTTTGCCAAAGCGACAATGGACCTAACGTTGATTTAGTATTCACTCCATTTACCCTTTCGCTCGCAAATTCTGCTTTATGGGAATACGAATGTGTAGTCAGCCAGACAATTGAAAATGACGTACTTCATGCATAACTAATGGAGTGAAATCCTATTAACGGCATCTGCAGTTAAACTTACTACACATTTGCAGTTAAACTCGCTACACGTTTTAGTAAAAAATTAAGTTTTTTATATGTTTGGAACATTACGCTTATTGCTTCTTAAGAAATTTTTTTTAAGTTAAATTTATGTAGTGTTAAATGGAATTATAATATTTCGTTCCTATCGTTCTAAAACTGTGTATACATTGATATTACACATTGTAATGCGTTACATAGTTACTTTATGATAGATTTTCATTCGAATGTATGAAAAGAGTCATGTCGGAATGATCATGATTTTTTCCAAAATAGAGAAATTTAGGTCATTAAATTCATTTGTTTACATATATTCTTTCTTTTAATTGTAATGAAAACTTTATTTCCATATAAATATGCGTTAGAATGTTTCAGTAATGACATTGAATAGTAAAACTGAGTTATCGCTTTTAAATGAAGCATAAATAATTTACTAATTTGAATGTATATTTATTGTTCATTTGTTTAAGCATTCGTATTTATTATGAAGTGGGCATTGTATCAATAGATTAATCTCTATAATTAATTTTTTTATGCTTGTAGTTTGCAATGATATATTTCAAATCTGTCATGATACGCATTGATTATTTTATTATACAGGGTGGTCCTGAATCCATGGTACAAACTTTTAAGGGTAGGTACAGGACATTGTAACAATCATTTATTGTATAGGAATGTATGGGCGTAAGTGACGCAGTGAAGCGCGAACAGGGGAAATAAAAGAAATGATAAATGGAGTTATCAATTGCTTGTGTTGCCGGTAAGGAGAAGTAGATGTTTAGCCGCCGTTCAACATGATGCATCTCAGTAGGGAAAGGCGACATTCGCAGTTGTGCTGAAGTCTACGATGGGAGACTGACGTATGCTGAAAAACAGGCATGTATTACATGTACGGCTGTGCAAATGGTAACGGCAGAGTTGCGCTACGAATGTATTGTGCGCAGTTTTCTGATCGATGAATGCGGAATCACAGAATTTTTCAGCAATGTGCGTACTTACCTGAATGCCACGTTTAGTGAACGATAGATTGGGCGTGGTAGACCAGTCTCTTGGCCACCCCGATGTTTCGAATCTCTGTTTCCTCGTATGGGGACACCTGATGAATCTTGTTTATGTGACTTTACTCGACTCAGATGAGGATTCAATATCCGAAGCTGCTGCAGGTGAGCGTGAAATACCTGGCATCTTTGAACGTGTACGCCAATCACTCCGCCGACGCTGTCAAGCATGTGTCGCTACTGGTGGACGCAATTTAGAACAGTTATTGTAAACATTACACACACACACACACACACACACACACACACACACACACACACACAACACACCACTCACAACACACACACACATGTCAACGACGCTTTTAATAAACACTTTGTCTTCTGTTCTGTCTCTTATTTTTTGTGTTTGTCTCTCACCGGTCACTTGCGCCCCTACATTCCTATACAATAAATGATTGTTACAATGTCCTGTACCTACCCTTAAAGTTTGTACCACGAATTCGGGACCACCCTGTATTTTAAAAGAACTTCTATAACACTTCTGTTGAGATTTTCAATTTAAACAATATTAAAATATTGACACATTGTAATATAAAAAAAATGATTTACTAAATGGTTGTGCTCTGATTTTTTCCCTTCCGAGAGTTTTCAAAATACTTGCTATCGAAAACTGATATTGAAGTTTCGTTATTAATATAACTTGTCTCTAACCAGCGATTTCATTCAGCACATTAATAACTTGAATGTCTTATCCTATTACATATTTGTCTGGTTCGAAAGAAACAAAATTGGAGTACTGAATATTAAAGGATTAAGATTGATTATGAAAAAGCAATTTGTCTCATTTTTTTGGACTTATCTTATAACATTAATTATAAAAAACAGTGATGAAATGTTTTTTTAAAAAATTTCATATTTAAAACTCAAATCGAATTCGTGTTCTAAACAGCCACTGTTTTATTGTTCTTTAACCTTGCTTGTCCCAATTTCTCAAAACACTGGCAGAGGTCGTCATTTTTAATTGAAATCATAGCCATCTATGAAAACAAGCAAAACATTGTGATCAAACTAAACGTAATTTTCTCTTTTTACGTAATTTGAATTCGAACATATGACAGACGTAACACATTCTTAGACGTGACACATTCTTAGTTTCGAAACAAAACGTTCCTTTACCAATTTTCAATGCACTTGGCCATGGGTAACAAATAGATCTGTCAGAGACTTCTTTGCCTGCTATGTGCCTTGTCTTTCGGGTTGAAATGTAGGCCAAGTGAACCTCGCCCTCCTACGTCTCTACGACGCTGGACAAACTGGAGTTTGTACCAGTAATTGGTTCGATGATTATTGACGGTCGACCGCAATCCATCAAGGGCGGTTGCCCTGTCAACACCTTCGATTTCAAGGTCCTATGGAAAAAGGTTAAGATGATAATTATACTAGTGGACATGCATCTCTCGTCAACAGATTTGTGAGAATCGTTTTATTTTGGAAATTGGGATAACCAATTGTGGTGTGGTGCCTTGAGAATGGATTTCGTTTTTGGTAGCTTTCATTCTTCAGACTTTGAACTGTCAATGAAAGCAATGCGTCAAGCGTGGTCGGAATTTAATTTTACCTATGAATTTAAATGAATTGATTATTGGTTATTTTCTGTTTTTGTTTGTTGTGACTTTACATTAAAAATAAAAATGCATAATAAATATTTAAGGCGTAAAATACACTTAAATTGATTTTTTTCTCTTTTTGCATCTATTCATATTGATTTTTCCGGTTTGTTTTTATTTTACTTATTTGAATTTGGCTATTTGTAAGTATTTTAACTCTTTAATGCGTTTGAGTGATTGATATCGTACTTTCAATTGTTAAGGAAAGATACAGAAAGAGATATTGAGCCAAATCATGTCTATTGGGGACGAGATTGCTCCAAGTAGCATGATAATTTCGAGAAGAATTTCATGAACTTCGACAGACTTAGGCATTACCATCATTAGTGTATGACAGGCAGCTCGATACAATTCAGGAACACAATAAAATCTACAATGATTTTTTATAGTAATAGCACTGCTACGTCGCTGAGTCCGGAACAAGAAACCATTTGGTCCTCAGACATGGTCTCCGCACATGTCTGTATAAATGTATAAAGGGCAAGCTGGGGAATCTACTGAATCGAATCTATACAGATGTTCCGTGAGTTAGTCAATTGTAGTTCAAAAATTAGTGACACTATCGGTTCTTGGCAAGACACAAGAAATGGAACTTTTGTGATTAAGTAACTCCAATTCTTTCTCTCCATAGTCCCGAATCTTCTCTGGAAAATGAAATTTTAATCCAGCTTTGATGATTCTTTTATTTCATGGACATAAAAACCAAAAACTGATAATCTGAGTAATCTTTTAATTTTGATCTGTTAATGTTCTCTCAATCCTTATCCATAAATAATCCAATCGCAATGAATATGAACTGTAGGCATTTTGTCTGTGATAATTCTTTGTATTTTTTTCTTGTATCTTCACGTTTTGATTGAATAGTTACAAGGTCTAGGTATATTAATCAGATCTTTTATTATAAAAATAAGTTTTCAACTTAGAAGCATTTCATATGTGCAGTCATGTTCATTTTTAAGTGTGCGAATTGTTATGCACAACGATAAAATACTTACTTTAGGAGAAAAAGTATCAAAATAATTATTTAGGTAAATTTTTAAGGGACAAAATGTTTGTTAACTGACAACACGGGAGGATGTTAAAATTAACTTATAGCAATGAATAGAGTGAAATGGAAACATACTCCTAGGTATTCCATTTGGTTTGTAAAGTGGTCTCTTGTATTCATTTAGTGACCATCGGTATTTAAACCGCCCAACGCATTGAAAAGCAGCTATCCCAGCGGAATAATCCTTTCATAATCAGGCAGAGCGCTGTAAATCATCGGAATGAATGGGAACGCGTCAAAATTCATTGCGGTCATTACCGCGAGTTAAACTCGACGCTCTGCCTCTAATAAGCATTTTGTCGAGGGGAAAGACAGATGGCGAATTAATGCATTCATCAAAAACTTTTGACCGATTTTAAGTGCTGTCCATTAAGTGGACGGGTCATGGCGAAATCTATGTCCGCCTCAATGGCCGAAATTGATTTCTGGTTTCAAATCGGGGGCCAACAGCCTGACATGATTTATGACGGTTATCGGGATCGTTTTGGTATGAAAGGACCTTAAGGCCATCGGGGGATATGAGGAAGGTGAATTACACCTGTCCTTCCGTTTTTTCTCCTTCTGCTGATACTGAAGTTGAGGGAAAGGGAGGGTTTTAATTTCCTTAGTAGGTTTTTTGTTTGAATTCTTCTATGTTTCGGTTTTTTTGTTTGCTTTATCAATAGGATTTTTCTATTAGGTAACTTGTCATTTTCTGATTTTTGCAAACCATTAAACTTAATGTATTATAGTAAAGACTTTGTTGTTGCAATTTTGTATTTCTGTAGGCAATATGAAGGATTTCTGTATGGGGCCTACAAATGTGTATAAAAATTTCTTTCTGTAACTTAAAATTTCCTTTTTGTGCATAATTGAAGAGCTCTAGTAGTTGCTCGTTGCTGGAAAGTTAAGTGTTACGATTACAAAGACCGTTGTTTAACTGTAATTTGAATTTTAACGCATTTGTGAATTTCATTTTTGAATTGAAATTTTTGTCCTCGGGTCAATTGTCCCAGCCTTTTTTTTTTTCAAATTACATAGGCTTTGTTAACCATTGCACATTGAATGTTAAAATCAGTAATTGTTGAAACTAATATGGCGGTGATGTGTGCTTGTATGCGTCAATGTAGTTAGTGGTAACGATTTCTAATCTTACGATACACTCTGTCTGACATTCATCAATTGTTGCTCCAGATTTGCAACACTTCGAGATGCCCTATCTACAGCCTTCGGTGTCCCATGCATTTTCGATTGGCGAAGATTTGTTCACCTTACAGGCCTAAGAAGAGTTTTAGTAGCACAGTTGATGTCCAAAAATTTGCGAGCCGTAAGGCTGGCATTATTTAGTTAGATAACGGTCTCGACTTAGAATGACAGGTAAATGCAGCTGACCGCAGTGTGTGATCAGTATTTCGTTCAACTATATACACTGGGATGACCAGAGACGTTTTTCTGTCGTTTGAGATAGCACTCCACACCAGAAATAATAGTTGTATATTTCTATAAAACAAAGACTGGAGTGTGTGTATACTGGCCGCTCCAACATTCTAAGACGTCACTCTAGAAGACTTTGTCGATGCTAATCGATGTTAAAAGCAGACGCCTGTGTGTGCATCAGACCTCTCATGAGGATGTAGAAAGTACCACAGGTGGTATAAAAAATATGCAGTATGGTGTATAACGGACAATGATGCGATTGACAGTTTGTTGCACAATAAATTCGTTTTTGCCTTGCATTCGTGCGCCTTGTTTTCTTAGGGTTTTAATTTCGCCGATCAGTTGTTAATAGCAATGATTTCTATTAGCACTTTTGAACAGTGCGGACGGCAGCCTATTGCACATATGATCAGCCGGCTTCACATATCCCGACTACAACATTGTTTAAGGTCATCAAAAATTTCTTTGAAAACGTCGTAGTGGTCACGGTAAACCAGTAGTCATGATCTCGAGCTCGTGATCAGTGTCTCATGAATTCGAACTTTTGTTCCAATGAAGCACCGCCGTGTAGAGGGGCTGATGCACGTTATACCTTTCGAGGCTCTAAGTCCTCCAATTGACATGATACAGGAGTTATGAGAGAGGATTGCCAGCTCAGGTGTCGTCCTCATCATTTGACCTGGGTACAAATTACGAGTCCGTCGCCCATATCCCTCGCGTTGCTTTATAGTACGACGTTAATTAACACTCACTCTACAATATTGTGATGTTATTGGCTGTGCATCAGTGGAATTGCAGTGCTGGCAGTGAGAAAAAATAAGCCTTCACAATTGTTACTGTTTTATATAATGCTAGTTGTGATGCAAAATGTACACTATGACCGAAATTAATATTCATTGATTTGTAAAATTTAATCTTTTTCATATTTAAAAATAAATACATTTGTATGGGAAATTTGGAGATGATGGAATCCTTTTTTGGAAATTTTTCGGTGTGTTTCTGCAGAAGATGCCTCGTCTTTACATTTAGACTATAACTAATCAATTTTCTATTTTAACAAATAAAATAATTCCTTTAATGTTACATCATAAAATACGAAATATTGAACTCCTATTAAGAAGGGAAAAAAAAACCAGATCAAAACTATAAATATTGTTTTCTGTATGTGATAAAGTTGAAATAATGTTTTTTTTTAGTTAAA
Organism: Trichonephila inaurata madagascariensis; assembly: GCA_019973955.1. Lineage (NCBI taxonomy): Eukaryota > Metazoa > Arthropoda > Arachnida > Araneae > Nephilidae > Trichonephila > Trichonephila inaurata. The sequence goes on along the minus strand of BMAV01024409.1, from coordinate 315,066 downwards.
TGTCCCGAGTTTCAATCTCCATAAAACTAGGCAGTGAATTAGCCTGAGCAAACGAATACAAGATTTTCACTTCCAACTAAGTCTTTATCTATCAAATATCAGGTATAGTGCAAACAGTAGCCAACTGTCAAACGATCGATGCGGATTAGTTAAAGGCATGGGTTGCAGCTGTCAAAAGATCGAAAGCTGAACCATAACTATGTCACGGAGTTTTGCCTATTTTTCATCAATGATCCGTCTCCCACCCCGTGACATTGTTTTAAAGGGACGCCGCCCTCTTTTTTAATTACTCATTGTGCTACTTTAATAAATCGATCGTGTAAGTAATGTTTGATCGGATATTTTTCTTTCATTTTTCCCCTATTGGTGTAATACGTACTCTTTTCGTTTATAAATTGTTGAATTCCCGATTTCTGTTGCAAGCATGCTGTGCATTTGTGAGGTTACTGCTTGATTTATGTCACTTGGACGAATAGTTTCGATTGTGGGATGGTTTTGATTAATGAACGCGTTGCGTATGAAGTATTTTTGTTTGTTTTGGTGGCGATGTGATTGAAATCGAAGAAATTGTGGTAATTAGTTTGAGAAATTAGGGGCGGCGTCGCACTTGTTTAGCTGGCTGTTTTTGCTGTTGCTGAAGCTTTGAATGTATTTGCTTAAGAGAGCTTTTTAATTTGTTATCGGAATGAGAGATTTCTTGGGGGTTTCAAGCCTTTTAAGGATGTGAAAACAGCTAAGATAAAAAGTGAAAAATCAGGTTTTCGAGTCTTTTAATTAATTTGATGAATGGGGTAATGCACTAATTAATCAAAACTGGATTAACTATTAATGTTTGTTAAATTTCTTTTAGTTTAACTAGTTCATAAATATTTAAATTAAATGTTTCCATTAATCGTGAATGTAGAATTACAAAATATACTTTCGTAAAATGGTTAATACTAGAGAACTTCTGTTTTGTCGAGGCGAGTTTGAAATTTTCTTGAGGGACATTACAAAGGGTGAAAAAATATTGGGCCGTGTTAAATGACAATTGAGCCCCCAAATGTGTACGGTATAATATAGAAACTTGACGAATAAAATGCTGATTCTGATATTACTTCGACTGAATTGTGTCCCTAGGATATTGATCAATTATACAACTGAACAGTTCCGAAGTGACAATGAAAAATATAACAGGATTCAGTAGCGCACAAAAAATTTTTTCAAGGGGAGGGTCCAGCGTCGAAAGTCCACCAGTTTGGCATCATGCTCCAATACGCCGCGTAACGATTTTACGTAATGTATACATAGGATTATAACCAATCGAAAATAACCAAGGGCTATGGGGGCTGTCCGGACCCCTAGGACACCCCCCTTGTGTTCGCCACTGACTGGATTTAACCATCTGCTAGAGTTAAAGTTGTTCTATATGTAGGAAATGAATAGTATTTGTGGAAAAAAAAAATTCCACTTATTGTAGTCATGTTGTTCATATGGGCTTTTTCTGTACTGATTCTTTCATTTGTTTTTAAAACTCCTGATTAAATATGGATTCTAATTTTATAAACTTTCTAATGCATATTAATATAATCTGTAGTACTCGTTTATTATATATACAGTAGCGCACACAGGAATTTTTCAAGGGGTCCTGGGATTGAAAGTTCACCATTCTTGTATCATGCTATTTTTGATTTTGTCGACTTTCAGGAATAAAACGTAGTAAAAAACTTATTATTGAATAAATAATTAGCATTAATTAATAAAAGTAATAATTAATAACAAATATTTAATTAAATTTTACGTATTATATACTTAGAATTATAACCAATCGGAAAAATCAAGGGCTTTGGGGTGGTCCGGACCCCCAGGCCCCCTTTGTGTGCGCCACTGTATATATACATTGTCATATGCTGAAAACAAGTTTATATGCAGTCATAGTTATTCATATTTTACTTTTGTGTATGCTCGGATAACAAGGTTTCATCATTGTATATATCACAATATATCATGTTTCTTGTGTATTTGCGTGCATCTGGATATCCTGTAATTCGGAAATCTAAAAACAAGAATTTTTGTCTACAACGCTTCCCCAACCTCCTGTGGGTATCGATTTGCATAACATTTGTTTTAGTAAATCTCTACTCAACAGAATTTTTTTACAATTTTCATGTTTGTACGCCTAATAATTTTACAACAATTTTTTGTTTTTGTTTGTAAAGCTTGTCGCAACAACCCCGCAAACCTCTTTGGGAGTTGATTTCCTGAAAACCCGTTCGTAGCGGGGGGTCTCTACTTAACAAAACAGAACTTTTCCAAATTTTAAATCTGTGGGCGCAATAATTCAAAACCGGGAATTTTTTTTACAACTCCCCCCTTCGAAGTTGATTTTTGCAAAACTCGTTCTTGGCGGATCTATACTCAAGAAAAACAACATGCCTGCCAAATTTCAAGTCTGTACGTATAATCGTTCAAGAGATCTTGTGATGAATGTGTGAATCGCTTTTCTGCTATATATAGAGAGATAGATTATATCCTCCCATTTTTATGCGCTTTCTAACTAAACCCTATTGCTTTCAGACCAGTAACGTTAATACAGTGAGATTTTCACGATAAGATGCGTTGTTTGTACATATTGCAGTTAAGTAATTTTCTGTAGTCAGTATACTATTGGATAACGTTGCATGGTGTTCCAGTTTTTTAAATTCTCAAGAAATACAATTTTTTATTTGCATAATTATCAACTGGACAACGTGACCCATTTTTTTTAAATATTTCTTTTCTCAAAACCTGAGATCAGAAATCTCTTTTCTTGGAAAAAACATAGGAAATCTGGATGAAAAATTTAAAAGAATAGGTTCGATATGAAGTAATACCAGAAAGAACACGCAAGCCCGACTCCATTGGAATCCTTGACCCAATCCGTTCATAATTTGGCACTGACTACAATTCGATTCGAAGTCGATTCATGTCTCTTTCTCCTTTAATGACTATCAAATTAAGAAGTGTCGGTTTTGGGGGGTGTCGCAAATCATGGAGAAAAATGATAGTTTCCCAGTTCATCCACCCTTTGGCGTTTGGCCAATTTCATTTGGAAATGGGCTTTGACGGAGATGGCCCGAAATAGGAAGAAACAAGCGTTACGTAGCGACCGACGCGAATTCTTGCTTGATTAATGGTGGTTACTCATCTTTATCCTTGCCTTTACTTTTTTTTTTTTATATTTTGGTTCTTTCGTGTGCCTGTCCCAAAAAGAAACCTTTATTTGATTTTGGTTAGAGAATCATACTTCATTCTTAAATTGGATGGTCATGGACTGCTTGCTCGATTCGTTCTTTTTTTAAAAGGAATATTTTTTCTTTTTACTTTTTGACGTACAGGTCTTGTATTTGATGCAAATGAGTTGTAAGGAAGTGTCTCTTCTTTTAAGCGAATGGTTAGTTTCTGCTTTAATCGCAATGGTTTGGGGCAGAGGTGGGGAACCTTTTTACCATTAGAGGCCTCATGTAAATAGATAGTAATTAAGCACGGGTTAATGTACCTGATAAATGCGACTTTTATTAAATTATAGTTTTTGCACGATTTAAACAATTTGGTGTATTTTATAGAAATATTACAAAAAAAATGAATGCTTATTTGTCATTTGACAGAAAAAGTTACAATATAGAATATTTTTGTATTCACGTAAGGCACAACAAATAAATAATTTCTCTATGAAAGAGCGTACACTTGCTAGAGATACAATACTACAAAAGACTTGTATACAAAATAACACAGAATAAGTTAAACACAATAACTAGTTTTCACATTGGCCGCGTTAGCAACATGAGACTAAGCTATCCCAGCACATTATCCGATTTACATAAGTAAATCCGCAAGCTCTTTTTCAATTCCTACTATTAGCTCGCACTCTCTATTTATTTATATATTTGTATATTTATTTATCTAGGTGGAATTTTCAATCGTTAATAAAATGCATTTTAAAGCGCTCAATTGAACTGGAATTTTATATACAGGTTTATTTTGGATGACAATACAATATAATATAATAATAATTAATTGATTAAAACTAATTATTTAAAGAATTACAAATACAACCACGTTGCATCGTTTTGGCGACTTAGCGACTCTTTTGGCGACTTTGTGTCAAAACTTGAAAAGGTTTTTTCACGTGTTAAAAGTATTCGTTGCACTGAAATTTATATACACGATTGTTTTAGATGACAATACGATACTTTAATGATAATGAATAAAAATGAATGACCACTTAATGTTATGATTCTGTCCTATGTATACACATATTTATATTAATTGTAACTATTTAATAAAAAGTAGCTAAAATAAAAAAAATTTTGTTGATCTAAGTAGGAATTGACTTAAAATTTTTTTTTTATATTGTTTAGTACATACTTTTACATACTTGTTGTATCTCAATCAATAGAAACTTAAAATAAAACGCTTCAAATTAATATTCAAATTAATATTTAAATACCATTCATTCAAAAAAAAAAAAAAAAACATCCATGGAATTAGTAGTAAAAAAGTAGTTTTTGTGTACATGTCTCGAAGTGTTGCCGTGTTGCACAGGGTGCGTACTAACATTTGAAGTGTACAAGTGGCCATTCCCACAAGTAGTCATTGAAACATACATTCATGCCGTTCTTTATTTAATTCCATTCATTTGAAAATTGTTGTAATCTATATAATTAAATAATGAGTTTTTATGAAGCGTACTATGCTAGCTTTGCATTCTTTGTATCCGGCTTGGTGTCTAAAGTGGCCGCGGTAGCCGAGTGGTATAGGTATCGGATCGTGGCTGGCTTTGTCACGAGTTCGAGCCCAGTACCACTAAAGACCCGTCGTGTAGGGCAGCGATGCACGCTAAATCTGTCGAGAGCTGAAACGTCATCCCGTTGGTGTGGTGTGGTAGTTACGAGAAGGTGGTGCCAGCTCAGATGTCGTCCACGTCACTTGACCATGATTCAAAATTATGGTCTGTTGCCAAAAGCCCTCGTGTAGCTGAATAGTGCGACGTTAATATTCACTCACTCACTCACTAAAGGTTTAAACCTGATTTTGCAGGGGTCCTCCTTTACGGCAACTGCTCACTTACTCACTAGATCCTTACTTATTTTTCTGTAAACGTTAATGGAAGACAAAAATTACCATCCTTGAGATCAGCGTGACGTAATCTACCTGGTAATTTATGATGCTTTGATTATTTTTGTCCGTCATATTCCTATGTACTAAACAATGGAATGTATAAAAGTATATTTCCTTGTTAATTACAGCCAAACTTCCTAGTTTTAAGTTTTCTTGTACGTCTATATCGATGTCGTCCATAGCGATGATTACGTATTCAAAATAGTTTCATTTGAAGTCTTTAAGATATTTAGGTTTATACAACTCATGGTCATAAATTCCAAGCGTCGCAAAAACACCATTTTGGAATTCAATAAACCTTTTTTATAGAAAAGAGCGGAATGGGAATTTTTTTCGTGTAAATTCACATTACATCATTTGATAACACCCCGAAACTTACAATTTCTTTTACATAACATATGTAATATATTACTCACTGTCTTCAATTCTAGTGGAGGAAGGAAGGGAAAAAAGAAGAAAAAATCAAGTAACAGCTTAGTTCGAAACTAGATAAACTTTTCTTGTAGTTTTTAACCTTGTTCTACTTAGAAGATGGATGTTGGAACTCTAATATAAACTGCTCGTTCTTGTCATAATACCTCTTTTTGTGAACGGAAGAATAACTTTTGAAGTTCATACTGTTGAAATTTGCATTTAATAGAGCATTGTGTGATGGATGAGTTTCTTTAAACTTATACACACACACAGGTCGACTCTCTGCGAGTTATAAAAACACTTTGTTGATTTAGTGTTTTGGTTTCTGATAATGTAACTTATAAAAGATAATGGATGGGTTGGTTACCTTCAGAATCTCTTTTATAGATTTAAGTTAAGAATGCTGTAAAAGGAATTTTTTTATATGCCATTGTATTGCTGATTTCTTTAGTAACATTTTTGCTATACATTTTTTCCCCCTTTGTTGAAAATATTGCTTTTGAATTAATTTTTGGTGTTCCGTTTTCTGATTTTCCGTTGATGTCAACTCCCCTTTGATTTCAAAAATAAACCATGTAGTGCTTTGGATTAAAGTTTGTGTATCGGGCCGTTAATGGAGTCTTGATAGAGTAACAGTTATTTATTGATTTAAGTTAGATCGCAAACAAAGACAATATACGTATCGTTAACAAAAATAATGGGAAAAGAACATGAACGAATTTTCATCGCAATCGCATTCTTTCGTCACCTAGCCTTTATCGAAGATGGGTGCACGCTAGATGGCGCTTCTACTGCTTTAAACAGTCATTGTTATTAATGACAAGAGTGGTAAAAAACCAGCTTTTTTAGATATATATAACTGAATCCAACACAACTTAACTCCTCCCCTCCCCAATTTTTTATTTCTCTACCTCATTTATTGCATATTTTAAGTTTGCTGTGAGCATTTTTTTAACGTGCAAATAGATTACGATATACTTTTAAAAACTTTATACGATTTATTATTATTGTCCGAAATTTACTGGAGTTAACAGTTTACTTTATGGAGGTAGAGGACTTCAGTTGAAAATACGAAGTGAATTGTTTGTACGTATAGTAGTAATATTAAATTTATTTTTCCTCGTTGTTTATAGCTGTGTCTGGATTTAATTCTTCTTTTATATACATATTAAAAAAAGTAAGTGAACTTAAATACTAAAATTGCTTGCGATTGCATGTTTGTGATTTTTTCATATCCCAAAAAAGGCAGTTTGTCTTTCAAAGTGTGCAATAATAAATGGGAAGTAAATCATCATTGTTCATTTTAAAGTTGTAAGTAGGTATTAAATAACAAAAGCATTCTTTCTGTAGCACAGAATTCGGCGCCTTCAAAAAATCGTATACTTTGTTATTTAAAATTGTTTTGGACATATGATTTACTTCGCAAACTTTTCGCTTATATTTTCGAATAATTTCACTAAAAAAAGAAAAGAAAAAGCAAATTCTTTTTTCTCCCTTAATTGCGTTTTCAAGATTAATTTTTTTTCGCTCCCTCTTTCACTCGCCAACATCATATGAACAAATTCGCCGAAACATTTCGTTCGCGTTATTTATTTTGAAAATGGCAGAATCGCGCGCGTTTTCTGCGAGAGTGAGTTTAATGACTTTTTAGAATAACTAAGAACACCCTCTTATTTATTTATTTATTCATTGAAAAAAAAGGCGCACAAGAACGAATTTTCCACTTAAAAGCCTTTCTTTCAATTGCGTAAGTGAAGGACCCAGAGAAGAGAGAAATTATCACCGCATAAGTTTAGAGAAAAGGGTGGAACTGTTTATACTTTTTTGAGGGAAAAAATTTCATTCTTTTCTCTCTTTCAAAAATCGTTTTCACTAGTGAAGGGGGAGGTGGATTGTCGGAGGGAGGGGCCACCCCCTTCAAAAAGCACGCGAGACATTCGAAATTCCTTAGCTTCGCAATTATATCGAGAGGAAATGGATGGCTACGACGGAACTTTACCATGCCACGAATTCGGAACAGGAATTTCCTGAAAAACGCAGGGGTGGCTTTTTTTTTCTATTTTCTTTCTTTCGATTTTGACTTTTCCCCCATGCTGCCGAATCCCTTTATTGTCGTGGATTTGTCAAACATGGGAAAAGGCCGCTTTTGTGAAGGGGGCGTATTGTTATTCTGTGTGCGTGATACCACGCCTTTTTTAGTGGGCCTTCTTGAATATATACCACCCTAAAGTTGTCAAAAGGCATTTTTCTTATTCTTGCTTTTTCCGGTCAATGGAAGTTTAGTAATGTGATTATATGAATTTGAAGTAGAATTATTTGAATTCCTATAATACCTAGTCTATTGCTTTCTCCCTTTCTCAAAAAGGAAACAGTATAATCTGAGCTTTTATAGCCACAAACTGTTGTATGGTCTCTAAGATACTTAAAATAAGAAGTACCGCCTGAAAACTCTGCACAAGCACATAATAATTCTTTAAATGAAATGAATCAGTGCCAGTCAGTAGCGCACACAAAAATTTTCAAGGGGTCCAGGGTCGAAAGTCCACCATTTTGGTATCATGCTCCTAAACGCCGCACGACATATTCTTTTGATTTTGTCGATTTTTGGGAACAAAAGCAATACAATATTGAATAAATAATTAGCATTAATTAATCAAATTAATTATTAGTAACAAATATATAATTAAATTTTACGTAATATATACATAGGATTATAACCAATCGAGAAAAAAATCAAAGGCTATGGGGGTTGACCGGACCCCTAGGACCCCCCTTGTGTGCGCCACTGGTGCCAGTTTATCCATTGGGTGCTTGGGTTGGGCGTCCAAGGGCCCGGATAAGCTGGACTTAACCAGATTTTCCCGTTATAAATTTCGATCCTCCAGTGCCAAGGGGACCTGTAGATCTTCTGCGTCCAGGGCCCGAAATGATCTTAGATCGGCACTGAAATGAATTATGTATTTGGGAATTACTAATAGTATTATTCATCCTTTCACTTGTTGAAATTACCTGTTCATCAGTGTATATATTGTTAATTATAAAATTCTAGCCTTTTCATTAATATCAAGTTATCCTTTCGAACGAACCCTCAAACTTTACGAAGTTTGTATATCGGTCTTTAAAAATGAAACTTGCATGAAAAATCTATATTTGCATTAGTTATAACTTAATTATAAGTTATTTAATTTTGCATAAGCAATCTATTTTAGAAAATGGTATTTTTCTGTCACTCCTCTTTAAATCTTTCGTTGTGGCCCGCCATAATTGTTATTTTGGGGTAAAATATTATTGTCAGTGTAATATGTACAGGAATAAATATTTAATTTAAACACAACAGATGACACAAGACACTCATTTTGGAACACATTAAAAGTTTCTTACAAAAGAGAACAGACATTTAAAATTCCCTACTGAGAGCGCGCGCGCGCAATCTGACGAACTACTACTTGGAAAGAAAGGAATTTCCTTTCAAAAGAACTAGGAGCGCCATCTGGCTATCGTTTAATAGTAAAGGGAAGGTAGCTGTAAATATAGTGTTACATCATTTATTATTGTAACTTTGCACTTGAAGAACAAGTTGGAATAAATTATTTCTTGGCAGGATTTTTTCTAAGCAACTCATAAAAAAATGCATTTCGCGTGAAAATTTATTTATTTAGATTATATTTCCGCTATTATTTCATCAGTAGGTTGATTTCTTTCGTGCAAACCTTAAACAAGTAAAAACTGATTTTATTTACGAATTTTCACTGCGAGTTCTTCGCTTTCTATTCCTGTTGCTGATCTCTCAACGAAATGGAAATTTGAAATAAAGTGAAAAAAAAATATAAATAAACCGCGGCGTACGAGAGATGTGAAGTCCTATTATTGCGATTTAATTTCTTGGCTTTCCCCTCATTTTGTTAAAATATTATTCATTTTCCCATAAGTCCCCCTTTCTTTCAATGCAGTTATTTAATCAACTTCGTGTAAAAAAAGTCTATAGATGTTTTGAATTTTAACAGATAATTATGGGATTACTATAGTTATCAAAGTTTCTGAAGATATTTTTGTGTACTAATGTAGAAATATTTCATTAACATGTTTTTCTTTTCTTTTTTAGGTAAGTCTGAAGTTATTCCTGGTAATATGTGGATTACTTTGTAACAATTAATACGTAAGTGTCTGATCTTTAATCATTAAAACCGAACGTCACAGCAAACAGTTGGACAGTATACGAAACGTCTACTTTTCTCGTGTTTTAAAAATAATAGTAACTTTTTTCCTACTTAAAAACCTTTCTTTTAACGGAATTTTATGTTTGTACATTTCTGTGCATAATTATTCTTCAAGTTTTATATCCGTTGCACTCTCCTATCGCCGCCGATGTGTAATAAGATATCCAAGAGCAGGGAAAACACTTTTTTTTAATATTTCCGATCAATATTCACTGTATGGCTGGCATCAGGTGCTTACACATTCATCCTCGTAATTCAGTCTTTCGTGCATCACATTGTATACAACCCTGTCTCCCTCAATTCAATCATTATTCTTATACGTACTTAAATTGATTTTGATGGCTTCTTTATGTTCCTTTTGATGTTCCCTTGGATGCAATGCCGATCACGTGGTACGTGGGGGGTGCAATCATCCACCCTTCATATTCAAATTTCGAACCTCCTTATAGCATTTTCTCCACACCCTTCCGTTTCAAGTATCCTTTTTCAACAAATGAGTTGGTCCCTTAATATGCATTTCTCTGTGCTCGTGAAATGCGAGCGTAAATCCATTTGTTTGATCAATAGTTGCTATTCGGAGTTTTTTTATGGTGTGTATATTTTTATTTTATATATATATATATATATATATATATATATATATATATATATATATATATATATATATATATATATATATATATATATATATATATATATATATATATATATATATATATATAAAGTTATTGAATCATACAGTCTTGTGCTTCGGTAAGTGTTAAGGCAACGCACATAATGAAGAATTTGGGAATTATTTGAAATAGTTTTCTATCTATTTTTATTTAACATAGGTATTCGGCTGATTTTAAAGGTATCGAGTTTTAATTTGAAAAAGAGAAGGAAAGAGAGATTTTTAGAATTTTGAAGTGTTATTTATGAGTGAATTTCGAATCTGAAAATATTTAATATTTATTGGATTTGAAACAACTCAAAATTCAAATTAGAGTGAAAATTCCCTGTAAGACTAAAACTCGACGTAAAATTATCGCGATTGGTTAAAATTTGAGAACAACTTGTTGATTCAATAATATTCGAAGTTGATAATCTTCCATTTGGTTAAAATTTTAGATAACAGAAAATGTCAGAAAAACATAATTTGAGGGGGAAAAAAATTCCTTTTTGATATTCCTCCATATATTATGCAAAATATTAATTTTAAAAAGCTATCTGTGTTTCTTTTTGAAGCTAAAGATGTTTTTCAAAATTTTATCACAACGCAATAAAATAAAATTATTTTTAAAAAATCTTTTGAATCGCATGAATTTAGTGTTTTATACATAAAATGAGTATTTCTATGTTTACTTTACTTTTTTTCGCTTGGCATAGCTTGGAAAAATTAGAAATTGTTGCTAAAAAGGAATTAGTTCTTGTTTGTGTCTCGTTCAGCGCTCCTCAGTCGGAGTTCATATGGAAAAGAATCTATAGAAGCTTTGAGAGGATCCACAGGGGAAAAATTCGTATATGTTGAGATCTATAATATGAACTTAGGGTTTCAGAGGAAAAATTTAAAAAATAGATTTAATAGCAATAATTTAATGTCATAGATAAATTCAGAAATTCACGGTTAAAAAACACTTGTATTGTTGCACCTTAATTTCGTCTTCAGAAAAAAATTTTCTGTCCGCATAAAATTCTCAAAGGAGAAATTATTTAAGCTCCATTTAGGAAAAAAAAATCAGTGAATCTGGAAAAGGTAGCCGTTTCATTTTATAGTGAAAAATCGGTATAGTTGCGAAATTTGTATTATTCAAGTGAGTTATATTTCCAAAAGTACCTACATCCATTGGCGAATTTTCTTTTCACTATTCCTCCTTTGATGGCTAGAACTGAATTAAATATTACACATTATGAATGCATTTTATAAGAGTAAGTACGAGTCCGCACTGTTAAAGTATTAGGATTCGCAGTTTCCAAAAAATAGGAGGGGAACCTTTGGTCTAAATGTATTTAAATTTTTTGTCGAATTTGAGATATTCACCCCTCCCCTCTTTTGATTTTGAAACTGTAACGTTGGCCGAGTTTTTTACTGATTAGATTTCTTTTGGTGTGGGTTATATTGAGAATAAATGGATTTTTGTTATATTGAGCTTCGAGAAAGAAATTCATTAAAATATAGGATTTCCTCCTTTTAGGCTATCGTACTTAAATATATTATTTTCTAGCATATTTTTTTAAAAATTTTGTATTAAATATTTTGAATTTTTTTTTTTTGCATACAACATTAAGATTTTTTGTTTTCTTTAGAAATCATTATTAATTTTGTATTTATCATACTTAATTTTTTCTTTAGATGTCTTATGGGTACGTTTTATGAAACCTTTTTTTAATATTATCAATATTTTAAATATTATGTAACGTCTGTAATTGATAACATTAACGCTAAAATTATTTATAATGTTACCATTTAATTGTTAAATATTGCGCAACGTCAATAATGTTTTTCTATGTTTAACACATCGCTCCCCTGTTTCAGTGAATAAAGTTTATTTCCTGACCATGTCGACATCCCACTCAAGTGAGTTATATTAATCAAAATATTCTTTCCCGCAAACAGAGATACTTTATCATTATACATTGTTGCTACTTTCTTTCTCTTTCCATTTCATTAATAATTGATAGTTAACCAATATTCTTAGACAGGACCAAAAATATCTATCGCACCAGTCATTCTTTGTCTATCTTATTGTTATAATCAGTCATCGAATAATGATTAAACCAGGCTCGAAAGTTATTCTTAGCTTCCACAATCAGACCTGATTATCATCATCATCAACAGAATGGAACACAAATCTACAGCGCAGCATTCGTTTCCATTATATCTCACTGTCCATTGAAGGTCCTTTTGTTTCCGAATCATTTTAATTTCTGGATGGAAGAGGTCTTCCTTTTTCTTCCATCGTACCAGAAACCCCCTTTTCCACACATACACAGTTAGTTCTGTGTAACGGTGAATAATAATTACCATTCATTCCCTTTCGTTAGTTATCATTGCCATCGCACGATGTTCTTCTCCATTGTTGAAGAATGAGCAAATAAATGGCTACCCCCCATCCCATCTCTCTTCAATCTTTCTTGCGCATATATCGTTTGTAGTGAATCTGATAGGTCTGGCAGCGTCATTATTTCTCCATTTCTGTAATGATCCAAGTGGTGCTGTATCAACATACACACTGCTGAATACCCAGGAATCATTCCTTACGGGCTAATTGTTGGAATCTATGTCTAGCCCATTTTCTATGTTATTAATAGATGAACCTCTTTTTTGTAACTTTAACTGTTTGTTCAGTCGCTCTTGATGGTTCTTTGAGAGAAATATTTTTAAAAGGTGTTTGTGTCGTTGAAACTATCAAGGCTGATTGAGGTGGAGATTCTCTTTCTTTTATGTTTATATTTGAAGTGTTGGGTAGGAACCTTATCGCAAATGAGTGGTATCAATTCCCTTTTTTTTGCTTTAAAATGAGGTCATAAATGCTAATTAGATTTCTAAATTATCATTGATAATGGATATATTACAATAATGAAAGTTGTGTTTTTAAAATGAGGTTGAGTGATTTAAGGCTTTTTTCGCCAAATGTACGAAATCCTGAAGTAAATATGGTGCACATTTTCAAACAGAAAAAATTTTGATGAAAATTTGCAACATTACAATTCATACATCTGTTTACAATATAGGGTTTTTTAAAAAAATTTCAGAGTATTCCATACATACTTAAATTTTTTTCATTATAACACATAAAGGGAAGCTCATTTGGAGAAAAAGAAATGCGAAACACATTTTATACTAGAAAAAATGAATCAATGATAAAAATGAGAGGAGCATAAAATATATTCCTCTTTATAGGAATATTTCAGTTCTTTTGTATCTGAAAAAAATATTCCAAATTCGGGTCTTATTCTTTAACATTAAGCGAAAACAACCTTAAGAGTGAATTTTTAAAGTACTTTTGGCTTGTTATTCTTACAATGATTTTAAAATAATATTCAATCCAAATATATTTTAAATTAGATTGTGCATTGTTCCAAAAAATATAGTGAAAATACGCTGCGAGACGGAAAGTATTTTATTTTCAACTTCAGTCCTAATAGATTCTTTTCAATATTTTTATATTTATTTATATATATATATATATATATATATATATATATATATATATATATATATATATATATATATATATATTTTATATATATATATATATATATATATATATATTTCTACCTTTCTTTTGAAATTACCTCCCCGCCAACTGAAGCTTTTAAGTTTGTGTGATAGTATGCGTCATGTGTACCATTACGAAAACAGGATATATTTAAAATGGATAATTCAACTTGTATTTTATGCATAAAGCGAACTGTTTCGGATAAATTTTAATACTGACGTATAACACTTTTCAGATAAAAATTCCTGCATCTCTTTACGATGAACGCTGTAAATTTTCTTTAAATATATTCGTAGAAGATTTGTTTTGTAGATTATTTTAGATTTGTCCTTTTATGTCTAAATGCTGCTACGTAGGTGTTGTATTATTAGACATAGAGTATGCATAGTTAAATTTATTGCTGCGTGCAAACATTGCAAATCCTTCAGAAATGCGTTTTTCATAACGTAAAGATGAAAGAATTTAAATGATTCACAGGAAATAAAAGAATTTGTGAAAAGGAAGCAAAAGAAGCGAATCGTCAAACTATAAATACTTGCAATAACGGTTTTCACAGGAAAAATTTCTTTGAAAAACGATGAATGCCATAGACTTTTGCAATACTTCAAATTTTTTTTTTGTGGCTAGACTTTTCTGCAATATATTTCAACAATTTCCTTTGTGTATTTTGAGAAAAATTGGTGCTTGTAAAACATGCCAGCTTAATAGATATTTGGTAATTTTACGTTATATTTCTTTAGACCACAGTTAAATCAACAATAGTAAAATATGTTTCTACTCCCACCATTCAATTGCATTTTAAAATTATCCGCATTGCATTGTTTAATTTGTTATTAGTAATAATATTTAATCAACATTATAACATTTGACAATGAATAACATTTATATGAACAGAATGGCATTGTAAAAGTAATGCCTAAAGTTAGTAGTCCTATTCGTATTTTCATGTATCGAAAATACGATTTTGATAATTAAATTATTAAAAATGCAAATATTGAGACAATACCCCAAAAGTTGCAAGAAAATGAATGAAACTGTTGACCCTCTGCTTTTGTAATGATAAAATCCTGAAAGTGATCTGAACAAATACGTCATGTCTACTAAGAGAATGTAGTCACGCACACAACATCAAATACCATTTTACTTAAAAGGACTTATGTTCTATGTTTTGAAACTATATGATTATGAACAATTTATTTACCAACTTTTTTATTTAAAGGTTGCTAAAATTTAATATTTTGTTTAAAAAATATTAAAATTTTTCTTCATTCTAATATCATTATTTTTAAAATATGGAAAACCAACAGACTGTTCTTTAAAGAAATATGTAATGAATATATATGTTATGATATCAGAAATTTTATAAACATTAGCCATGATACACTTTCGGTTATCCCTGTTCGACTACATTAAATACAGTTTTCGATGTTTTGCTTTGTCCCCCCCCCCTTTGCACTGAATAAACAGTCTGTAGGTGATTTCGCTTTCGTTATCTTCAGTCTTTTTACATGAATCATCCATAATCATTTGATACTAGTAAGAAAATTCTTAGAAATTTTTGAAACATGCTGTGATTCATTTCTTACAAGTATATGACGAATATGTATGTTTTCGATTGCGTGCGAGTTATCAGAAAATCTATTTCGGACATTTCATGATAACATGAATAATGAAACAATTTCAGCTCTATTTTCAAAATAACCAAAAGCAGACTTATTAATAGTAAAAGCCCTTTTAATCAAAACGTATATAAAGCATCTTTTAATTTTTTTTAGATATTTGAAAATGAAAGGCTCGATAATATGAACCCTATAACCCCTAGAGGGGAAAAAACGCAGCGATTTAATAGTAATTATTCTACAAATATGCAACAGAGTATCATGTGCCCATAAATTTATGGATCACGAACAGGATGACTCTTTATTTGACGAGCTTTATAATATTTTTAATTTTTGAAAACGAAATTATAGTCTGAAATCTCTGCCTTAATTTATTTTCCAAATCTCTATTCACTCCTTCCCATCAATCTCTACTTTCTTTTCTTCAATCATTTTATGTTCTTAAAATCAATTCATTATAGTCAATATCCTGTTTACTCCAATGAACTATCAATTTTTTTTTTTTGAAAAAATAATTTAAATAAGTATATTTCAATCCATTATCGATTATTGTTTATTGATTCCAGTTACCCCGAAACAATAAAATCGGATCAGGTTCATGTTATTACATTTAATAAAATATTAATTAAAATTTTTATTTTAAACAGACCTATCAAAAAGACAATGGTATCGGCGTTATACTTCAGTTTATTGTCGTTGAAAAAAAATTCAGAATCATTTCTATTGGGAAAAACCATCGGCTTTTTCCGGGGTTCTGGTTTCGGGTTTGGATCTCGGACCAATTTAAATGCCTTTAAGAGAACAAGAAAGTGGTCATTAGTTTTCGTCTGGCTTTTGTTTTGCTTTCACTGCAAAGTTAGATAAACACGACGGCGAAATAGAAAACAATCACTTCGCCTTTAACAAACATCCGAAGTAATCAAGGGGGAAAATAGGGTCAAAGTGCCTGTTCGGGGTTGAACATCGTGGTTTTGGGAAAAAAAAAATAAAAAGTCGGGCTGGTTTCGGGCTATATTTTGAGATTTTTTTCCCCATTGGTTTTTTTATGAATATAAATAGAAATTTTTCAATGCATTTTTGTCATAATTTGTTTTTGTGTAGAATTAAAAAATGATTAATTTAAATGTTTGGATGTATCTATCAGATTGTGCATGACTTGTTATGAAATTTCTTCTCTCTCTCTCGTCGAAAATGTGCAGTAATACATCGCAGTTGTCAATAATTCTTTTTTGAAAAGAGGTCCCTAAGATGGATTAAAATTGATTTGGTAAAACCATATTAGAATTGAGTACTTTTTACTATATTGTGTTTATGTTGAGTTATAGCCCTTTTTTTTCTGAAGAAATTCAGATTAAAGGATGGACAGTAATATTTAATGGAAATATGTATACTCATTAGGCTTACTCATTATCGATTGAAATATAGTGTTATGTGAAAATGGTTAGATTTATTTGCTTAAAATTTCTCGAATTTACTTGAACTTCAAAAAGTTATACATAATCTACAGTTATGGTTTCGTGCATTACGTCCAAAATTAAGACCCCTTTCCCTTTTTCTTAAAAGATTGTTGTGTGTGTGTATTCCATTAATTTTGAAAACGATGTTAAAAACTCAATGTAATAAGGCTCTGATATCTTATACTTTATTAGATATCAGAGTTTAAAATATCTCGTTGGTCAGTGGTAGTCTATTGGCAGTGGCGCTCACAAGAATTTTGGGGGGGGACTCCAGGGTCGCGAAAGTCCGCCTTTCTCGTATCATGCTCCAATACACCGTCCAACATATTCTTATCAATTTAATTATTAATAACAAATACATTATTCAGTTTTACGCACGATATACTTAAGATTATGATCAATCAAAAAAAATCAAGGACTATTGAGGAAGGATCCGGGGACTCTTCCTGCCCTTGTGTGCGACACTGTTTATTCGTAATAATTCCAGTTTCGTAGCCTACAATGTTTAAGTTCAGGCTCGAGTTCGAATCTTGTTTTCCCCACCAATCCGTTGTGTAAAGCAGTGGTCTTAAAACTTTTTCTATTCACGGAACCTGTGGCCACGATAGCCTAGTGGTCAAGGTGACGCATGAGTTCGAACCTAGTACCGCTGAAGACCGGCCGTGTAAAGAGCGATGCACGTTAAATCTGTCGAAGCTTAAACTTCTTTCAATCCCGAGGTACCCTAGTGATCTTTTCCTTTTCCCAAGGGGTTTACTATCTTTGGTAAACACGGGTGTCACGACCCCGGGTACCCCAGTGATCCTTCTCTATTTTCGACCCTCCATCTTGTCATCCATTTTTTCTTTCCCGTCCAGACCACAGACCTATGAATGTTTGGCGCAGTATAGCCAAAACTGGCTCTTGCGCCATAAAACACCAAACTCAACTCAACTTAAACGTCTTTCCGTTGGTGTAGTGTAGAAGTTAGGAGAGGGAGGTATCGCCTCGTCGCTTGACCATGGTTCTAAGTTACGAGGTACGTTCCCTGCCGTGTAGAGTGCGCTGATGTATGTTAAATCTATCGAGTTTCAAATTGCTCAAGTTGGTCTGGTATGGTTGCTCGGAGAATGGAGCGTCAACTCGGGTGTCGCGTTCTCGTCAGAATTACTATGTCCGTCTCTCTGTTGCTTCATAATACGTCGTCAATACTCAATCACTGAAACAACATAAAGTGTGCAATGCCATTTCAGGTGTCGTCCTTGACACTTGATCATGGTTCAAAATTATGAAGTTCGTCTTTCATAGCCCTTGTGTTTCGCCGAGTGCAACGTTAATGACAGCCAATCATTAATTAGTTGTCATCTGGATAAAGAAAGAGCATCTCAAATGCATTAACTCATCCATAACCTTTCCATATCATTTCGAATGCCTTGCGTTCAGCCGTGACTTGGTTTTGTTGAACATCAACCTGCAACCTACCAACCTACGCAGTTAATTTATTAAATGTCAAATTAGTCATTTAAATTTTGAATAGTTGTGAAAATGGAAAAAATTAATTTTGTAATTATTTTTGCTGAGATTGATTCCTTTGACCTTTTTGAATTTCCAATGCTTTAGGTAGCTTTTTAATGACGTTTTATGCCATTTCAAAAATCTTCAGTTTTTTTGGTCCTGAAATATTCTTCTGTTCTACACAAAGTAGATTAAAAATAAATATAAAATATTAACATGAAGCTATGTGTTTTTGGAATCACAATGGTTGATTATATTTCTAATAATTCGAGTAATTTCTAAAGCGATTTCTATGCACAGAGAAGATATTTGTTTCGTGAAGAAGAAAAATAAAATTATGAAAAGATTATTCTTGTGCTTATCGGGGAGCTAGAGCGGGCTCTAAATATTTTTTATTGTGGCTGCGGCAGCCTGGTGATCGAGTCACGCACTCGAGGCCTATGTTGTCGAGTCACTGGTTCGAAACCTAGTGGCACTTGGAAGACCCCTTTGTGTAGAGGAATTGATTCACGTGAAATCTATCGAGACTCTGTCTTCCCTATGGCGTGGTGTAGAAATTAGGAGAGATTGTTCCAGCTCAAGTGGTGTTTTCATCACTTGAATTGGTTAAAGGTTAAGAGGTCGGTTGAAGCTGTGTTGTTTAAAGTGCGATGTTAGTAAACATCGCACTTTAAAGCAACACGAGGGCACACACAATTTAATTTTTGTTTAAGTTCAGTGAAATTTTATAAATCGAATCGTGTAGACCAGTGGTGTAGCATATAAGGGGTTTGTAACCCTTCCCCTCCCCCAATAAGGATTGCTGTTGACTGAAATTTCAGCCACACACTTCTAATAAAATAAAATTGATCTGTATATCCTCCTTTTTCGAAAAGTAATAATCGAAATCCCGTACTTCACATAAACCTTTTCATTTTGAAAATAAACAATGGAATTTGATGTTAACTTTGAGATATATCCGTTGACTCCTCCCCGCTTGACCGTGGACGAGGTCAGTCGCCAATAGCCTTCGCGTTGCTTTAGAATGCGACGTTTGCTCAAATCAACTCTTAAGGATAAAGTCATTGGTTCCAGTCTTCTCAAGGAATATATCTACTCTTTTTCTATATTGAATCTACCATTTACAAAACTTTAACAAAGGCACTCGTATATAAATCTTTTGTGAAATGTATGATATGCTAAACTCCCTAATATTTCTGCAATCATATTTTCCAGTTTTGTTTCTGGTTCGCAAATTCACGAAATAACTATATTTGATTGAACTGGTAACATAGTAACAAAGAGTTTACGGAAATCTTTTTATCATCTTTGTTTTGGACATATTGACCCGAAGCGAAGGAATCAATTTCCCTTTCCACTAATTCCCATCTTCATCGGACGGGTCAGTAGTTCCAACAACACCGTCCGACCCACATTCCCTAAAAATAAGAATCTATTATCTTCACTTACGAAACGAGTTTCTTGTCGTTAGGCTTCTAATAACGGCATCTTTTTGTCGGCCATTGTTCTGGAGCTAATGGAAGAACCACAGCGAAAGAAAGTAATAAATTCATTCCATTCCATACAGGTGACTTGCCAGTTTCTAAAAGCGTACTTCATGTGATAACGTTTGGATTGGTAATCTGTCATTTTCTGGGGGTTTTATTTATTATTTCTTTCCCCTGTTTTTTGTGTGCTATATTTGGGAAGTGCTATCGATACATGGCAGAGCTTAATGGTCAAGACGCGGTGATATGCGGTGAAAAATTGGTGTTTGCTGTTTGCTGTAGGAGATTACCGTTACGCATTAATCAAGTGGCGTTGATTTAAAGGCTGTGGATATTTCTTCCACTATATTTTTTATCTCGTTTGGACATTTGCTGTTCTTTCAGTTTTCCTTCATTTTTTTAAAAATTCGGGTTTAAAAAAAAATGCTTTTAAATTTTTTTTTTTTTATGTTGTATGATTTCCTTTCAAAAGCTACGTTTTCTTATTTGAAATATGAATTCTGCTAATCAATGGAGTAAACAAAAGAGACTAGGGTTCAACTCCTTCCTCCCCCTACACCAACAGATTTCTAACCAAAGAGATCCCCCTTTCCTTTTCCTTTTACGTGTTTTTTTTGAATGTACCCCCTGAAAAATATGTAAAATTTAGTTTAGCAGAAAAAAATTTTTTTAAATTTTAGAAACAATTTATTTAAGTCCCTTAAAAGGAAAGGATGTTTAAAAACCAATTAAATAATAATCAATTTGAGATTAATATTTGTTTTATCCCCCTTTAAATTTTGAGGAAAAAAAATTTATACTAAAAAATTTGTTGAACTGTAAAAAAAAAAAGGGGTCCCCCCATTTTCTTTGAATTTTTGGCAAAAAATTTTTTTATTTTATTAATAATTACTATTCGTTAATTTCATGTATCTATCAAAATTTTTTATTTTTATTATTGTTATAGTAAATGTATTTTAGCTTTTAGAAGAAAAAAAAAAACTTAAAATTGTTATAATTTACAATGTTTCTTTAAATTTGGTTTTATTAAAAAAAACTAATGATCGAAAATAGTTGTACTGAATAATTAAAATAACAAAAATATACTTTGCTTGAAAATAGAACTTTTATGACCATTTTTTCTTTTTTAAAATTTTTGTTTACTAGTATTATTTTTATTTAAGCAAAAAAACGGAACCCTTTTTTAAATCCTTTTCCCATTATTCTGACAATATTTGTACTGTCGTTTCTTTTTTCAACGCTTTATTTTACTAGTTTCCCTCTTGCAGAATCTAAAACAATTTTTGATGCCCAGGTAGCCTCCATGAAACGAAGCTTTATTCGAAGATCCTCACCGACTAATTTTATCCACCGATTCTCTCTTCCCACCGTCTGAAATAAAATACATTACCCCAGGGAATAAATAGTGCGGGGTAGGAACGCTAAAAAATCAGTGTTTGATGCGCAGTAACAATTTATAACCCTGGCAAAAGCGAGGGAATAGATGCTGAAGCGGAAAGTATAAAATAGTCCATTGGGCAGATATTTCCTGCTTCTGGCCGTTTGGCTGCTAGAAAAGCGATCCGTTTATGTTTGGAACGGATCATTAATTTCCAATGGAAAAAAGCCCTCGCACATTCCACTTATTCCACCAATAAGTCGCCCCGGTTCGCTTTTATAGATCGATAGATGTTGCCGATTATTGGCTGCTTGCTGTTGGTCTCTGGAGTGTGACGCAAATATACGCCAACCCCTCCCCCTCCAATGGTCCCCTAGGCTCCAGCGTTTTAATTGCATATTTTTTTCCCTATCCCCGTCCATTTGTATTATGTGTGCGCGAGTGATTTTAAGGGGGATCGGAATGCTAGATTGCGATATACGTATATAGGGAAAAGGAGGGGGTTTTGTTGAATAATGAATGTGATGGAGCCCGGTATACGTTGTTGTGTTATTGTTCATTTGGGGGAATAGAGGGAAAGTTCTGCTGGAGTTGGTACACACACTCAATTTGCCGGATGGTAGTCGCTTGGGAATTTTTCGGTGGAAAAATCTCGAAAGTTCTCGTTATTGAGTTTAGCTATATTGCCTTTTAACCTCCGCCTGTCCTCTCTTCTTCAATTACAATAGAAAAGCTGCTAAGTTGACTGGGGAGAAGAGCTAGGAGTTCTCCCCATTTTTCTCAATAAGGAACATCGGAAGGGAAGTGGTTGGAAAAGATTTTTGTATGTTTCTTTCTGGATGCGTTTTCATCGTCCTTCCTTTTGTATGCCTTCATTGTGGAAGAATGAGTCTAAAAAAAACCTCAAGAGTTGAAAACAAGCTGTCTGCCGTAAATTTATTTTATTATCTGGTAAAATATTGCAGTGACTAGGCTTATGTATAGCTCTTTTTAAATAAAATGCAATTTTAGATATTTTTTGAATTAATTTAGAGTAATTAAAAACAATGAAGTTTTTAATTAAAATTATTGTATTTAATTTGCTAATGCCGTAATTGATTTGTAAGAAGGTGAAGGAAAAGTACTGAAATTTCTTGAATGTCATGTGGTTTAAAACAATTAACAATTTTTTTCAATTCTCCAATTCGCGTTCCAATCTATTTTTTACAGCAAATTTTAAATTTAGTAAATATTGTATTGGGCATTGAAAATAAATCTTTATATCTTTTTTACTTAAGCATTGTTACAGCAAGCGGTTAGTCTTCCTTGAAATATATATATTTTTCAACTTTTTTTTTTAAAATTCCATTCCATGTGAAGTCAAAGGACAAGTTTTCTACACAATCTTGCGCATTAAAAAGTCTAATTGGCTGTTATTTCCTCTACGAGTCTGTATCCCACTGAGTTAAATTCGAATACTTGCATAACTCTACTTCCTTATCTCCAACGATCTCCCTTTTGTAGACAGGCAACGAAAGAAGTCGGGAGGGAAAAAAAGCACACACCTCGATGAAGAGGTGTAGCTGTTATGACAGAGTGTTCTCATGCCAACCCCTTGTCTTGCAGAAGGGAAAGTTTATTTTTGGGCCCCTCCAATTACGAAATCCGTCGTGTGTGGTTGGCTCGTCTCGTGGCTGTCAAAGCGTTCCGACCCCCGCCGAAAAGAGAAGGACCCTGACAATGTCACCGATGCCCAACTTCAAAAGCTACCGGCTGAATTATTGGACAAAGCATTCCCCTCCTCTTTTCAGGATATACCAGTGGCATCCGTTCTTTTCGACTTCCTTTTGCAATGCTATTCTGGGCGTCTATAAAATTTACGTGCGTTTTTTCTTGCCGCGTGAAGTATATGGTTTAATTAAGTGTGTATTTTGATCTTAGGTAACAATTCAATTTGCCATTATATTCTGTTTTCTGGGACAATGTTCTTATGGTATTTTTTTTGACTATCCATTCTTCCAGTTTCAGCACTCTGTTGCATTGGTGTGTGTTTTTAGTTTTCTTGTGAACACGACAGAATAGTTATGTAATGCATGCGCGTTCCTTACGTGTATTTACGTACACGTGAGTCTAACAAGCCTTTTGTTTTACC
Organism: Trichonephila inaurata madagascariensis; assembly: GCA_019973955.1. Classification (NCBI taxonomy): domain Eukaryota; kingdom Metazoa; phylum Arthropoda; class Arachnida; order Araneae; family Nephilidae; genus Trichonephila; species Trichonephila inaurata. The sequence continues at coordinate 291,528 of BMAV01024409.1, read as the reverse complement.
ATCTCTCAGTTCACCCTTTTTATTTATTTTTCATTGGAGAAGAACTCTGGTATGTAATAGTTGATGAGAAAGTGGGTATTGAATAAGACCTAATTTTTTTGGAAATGCTTTGTTTACAATTTTAGACAAATTATTAGAGTGTATCGGAAACTGGCTTAAAGGCGGTTGCTCAATGGCTTACAATGACAGTTTTCGGCAGTGATTTTACAAATTCAATTCATATCCAGGCACAGATTTTTCGCCGATTCCACAAAGTTACCTACTAGTGCACGGTTTGTTGTTGTTGTTGAAACGCTGGTAACCGCAAATATTGCTTTATTGCTCCTCTGAGTTATCTGACGAAGTTTCGCCTAGTTGAAGTTTTCTAAGACCTATCACATTACCTATGCCTGCCCAATTTGGTGATTCGCAGCTAAAATGAAAGTCCACCATTCTCGTATCGTACCCCAATACGTCGTCCAACATATTCCTTTGATTTAATCGATTTTCGGGAACAAAAAACAGTAAAAATTACTGAATGAGTAATTAGTAGTAATTAATAAAATTATTAATTTCAAATACTTAAATTTTACGTACTTTATACTTAGGATTGTAATCAATCTAAAAATAAAATCAAGGGCTAAGGAGGGTTTGGGGTCTGGATCCGGGGACCCGCAGCCCCTCTTTGTATGCGCCACTGCGGTGTATCATTAGTTATTTCATAGAATAACTAGGTAAAGTATGACATTTTTCCTCTATTATATACTTTAACTGATTACCTAGATATTTCATGAAATACCTAGTTATATATATATCTCTATGAAATAACTGAATTATACTCTTTAACGGTAACATACATTTCTTTATAAAATTGCGTTCTTAAAATTTTCCAATATTTTATAAATATTCTTTTTTAACTATTTAAATGGTTAAGTTAAATATCAACGTAGCATTGTCTAAAGTATGAGACGTTACATTTAATTTAGGAGTGAAAAAAATGTATTCACACCAGTGGCGTACAAGGTCCGGACCCCGAACCCTTTGACTTTTTTTGGATTGACTATAATTCTAAGTATATAGTACGTTATATTTAATTAAATATTTGTTATTAATGATTAATTTTATTAATTAATACTAATTATTTATTCAATAATTAGTTTTTTATTGTGTTTTGTTCCCGAAAATCGACAAAATCAAAAGGAGACTGATACAAGAATGGTGAACTTTCGACCCCGGACTCCCCCTCCCCGAAAAATTCCTGTGTGCGCTTCTGATTCACACTGGTATGAAAAATATGTGCTGCATTTAAAACTGTAATTGAAGCTAGAATTTAGAATCAATATCAGAGAATTATTTATTGGTACCGATATGTATAGTCGTTAAAACATGAAGTTGTCGAAACCTAAAAATCCCGACGTTCTTTTATTTTCTTTCTTTTTTTCTTAAATTTTCTTTTTTTAGCACCTTAATCACGATTGTTTCAATAATTTTAAAAAAAAGAAGAAAAGAAAAGAAAATACACTTCGTGAAAAAAGAAATTAAAAATAAAATGTGGGAAAAGAAATCCATTTATGAAACTGTCTTATTGAATAATGTTTAATAATTTTACATCAGCTGAATGAAATTTTAATCGAAACTTGCATTAATTGATCTGGCAAAACATCAAAAACTCCACATTTTTTTCTTTTTTTGTATTCCCCTTCCCCCTTTTCTATTCAATTTTCCTTTTTTGAATTTACCGCGGAGCTCTTTTGAAATTTTATTTTTTTCCCCATCCCGTTAAATTTAACCCAAATTTTTATTCATTCCTTGCATCGCTCTCCATTCTCTAAATAATTAATATAATTGGAGATTGCTCTAGGGCTCAATCGAGGAACCTAAAAAAAAATTTTTTTTTTCCTTCTCCTAACTTCCCTTTCCACAAATGTCACGAATCCCTCTAACCGAACCTGCATTAAAACCTAAATTAAACTCGATCGTGCACACTCCCCCCCCCTTCTCGGCATGGGGGTGAATTCTGGAGAGGTTTCGGAGATCTACCGTCTGGAATAAAAACGTTCCGTAGTTGGGATGTATAACCCGCCTACTTAAAAAGAACGTATATAAAATCCGTTCCAATCCCTTTCATTTTGCGTGTGCGGACCGACGAGATAAGCCGACGATTTAAAAAAAAATATGAAATAAAGTGGGTATTTAAAAAAAGAAAAAAAGAGAAACCCTTTAGTTTTGATTCGTGACTATACCCTGGTTCTTCCTTCAATGTTTGATCATTAATCATAGCTTCTTATGGCATATCATTAGAGGTAGAAATTTCTGGTGACCTCACAGAGATCTTCTATCTTGAGAGAAGTTAGTATCCACACATGTGCCCGAGCGCCTTTGTTTTAAATGTGTTTTAGGAAGCGGGTAGTTCAACGTTTCTATTACGTTTTGGATCGGAATCGGGTGTTTTTGTTTTCTTTTTCTTGGCGTCGACGTTGGCGGTGGAATCGGATATCACATTAAGATCAAATTATTAAGGCTCGAATTGCTTTGGTGAGGTGTGGTTTTAAAACTTTCCAATACCCCAGCCATGGCATTCCTTTGTGTGTTTTTATTTCAGAGTTGGCGATTTAATGTCAATTAAATTAATTTTTTGTATCGGTTGAAAAAGATGGTTGTATAAACCTCTAACCGGATGCGTTTGTTCCCTCTTTATAAATGTAGAGATTTCGAAAACAAATAGAGTGAAATGGTTTTTATAAATTTCATTTTTTATTTGAAAAATGGTCTACCTTTATGATTGTTTTGTCTTTCTGCGCTTCTGAAATTATTATGGGTGATATTATGATATGTATAATTTAGGATAGTACGTTGGTGGCTATTCAGATTGTGTTGTAAACACATGTTTTTAAAATTTTCTTCAATTTGGATTCTTTTTCTTTGGAGTAATAACTATTTACATTTAAATAGTTTTATATTATGGCAGACCGTAGACATGTAATACAGTGGCGATTAGATATATCTTATCAGCTTGTTTTATTCCAAATAAGTTAAGTTTCTGTTTTTGTATACGTGTGTGTGAATGTATTTGCATTTGTTAAAAAAAAAAACTCTAGCACTGTGGTACCTGTATAGTAGAAAAAAATCGATTTTCCCCTGTAATGATTCACAGGGGTGTTGGAAAGCTAAAATCTTGTTTTTTTACATTTTCAAATTGTACAGATTTTAACCTTTCTAAAAATACCATATTTAACCTCTAAGGTATTTAGAAGCCCTTAAAACCTATTTTTAAATAATCGTTCAATCTGGGCCACGCCCATTTTAATGGCGAAAAATGTAAACAAAGTACTTCGCTTTTGCTTAAAAGTGTAACGTCTGATATAAACCAAAACATGTCTTTTTTTTTTAAATTGAGCCTTTTATTTTTTTTATTTCCTAGCCGATTAGAAGTCTCACTGTATACATTAAAATCAATTTATCTCAAAATGTAAATTTTAATGTGCGATGTATCTTTTCTAAGAAACTACTGTTCACAGGTATGTAAATTTTTAATGAAATATTTATAATGATGTCTAATATATACTAAAATGATCTTTTTATAAAAGACTCAAAAATTTATTTTTTACAACTTTTTTAAGTGAAAAATGGGTGAAATTTCGCAATGTTTGATAAAATATTTCATAATTTACTAAAAATTCAAAATTAGCTAAAAGCTCATTTCAGTATAATGAGAGAGGTGTACTTTAATTGTATGAAAAATTTCAAGCTTGTACATATAACAGATTTTGAGAAAAGGTACATCGAAAACAGCCAATTTAACATCGTCAGTAGAGAGAGAGGTTTCCAACTCCCCTTAAAAATAATTAACTATTAATTGATTATAAAAAACTATTTTTTAGTTTGTAAGTTATGTAATACTATATATTATACGGGTCTAAAATGAAAAATCCTTTTGTTTTTGAAAAGTTAATCTTTGTAAATCAAGGGTGTCCAAATAGCAACCCGTTTGTCACTTGCGGCCCGCCAAGACAGTCAGAAAATAAGATGTAGATAAAATGCTCTCTATTCGGGGGAGGGTCAACATATTATGATCAAAGTTTTTTTGCATGAAAATCAATAAGTTGCATGTTGGTTGATATTAACTTGTAGGATGTAATGAGAAATTCACAAGTTATCTCACTCCTGACTTCAAAAAAAAATTGTAGAAAAGTGTGATAGGGTATGTTTGTGTCTCATTAAACTGATTTTAGAATTAAATGTACTTGCACTAGAACTTACGATATCAGAACAATAAATAAATTAAATGCAACTACAGTCGGACCTCTATATAACGAAATCGCTAAATCCCGGGAAAAAGTTCGTTATATGAAAATTCGTTATATAGAGGCATGTCTTTTAATATTCGTTATAAACCACATAAAACAAGTTCTAAATTCATAAGCTCTATGTGTTAAAAAAAGTAATTATTCTCACAGCTTTTTTAAATTAATATATTTTTATTTTATGTATCTTTCCCATTAAAAAAAAAACTGCAAGGAAAACAAGAAAAGAGTGTCGAATACACTGCATTTTAAATATTAAGAAAATAATTTTGCATTAAAATTAACGGATTTTAAGGACATTTTCTAATTTAAAACGTACAAGTAATATTAATCATACATTACTTTATAACTGGAACACGGGACAGCTCCACCGAGGCTGAAAGGGGATATCGAAGATGTTTCTATAAAACATCTAGTGAATTGGACAGTGGGGGTTAAAGGTTGCGCTTGGATGAAACGTCCAAAACTGTATTGCTCTCTGCGAATTAGGATCTAATAGAACCAGTTCAAGATTTATGACCACCATAAAATGTGTTAAGAGAGAAAATAACTTGAAATGGTTGGAAATAGTTTAAAAATAGGAAGAACAAAAATTGAATCGCAAAAGAAAAAGGTTCGTTATATAGAAAATGCACTTCGCTATAGAGAGGTTATTTTACGAAGTTCGTGAAATGTTCAAGGTTCCAAGAAAAAGTTCACTATATAGAGATTCGACTGTATTTTATTTGTTATATTTATTGATTTTTATGGTTCTATTTATACTTTTTCTGAGTTATAAACTATTGATTACAATCACATTTTAAACAGGTACTCGGCTCCTCTAGGTGGCCCTCGCGCCAAAACAATTGCCTGCCCCTGTTGTAAATGATTTTCACATAATTGTAAACGAAATTTAATTATTAAAAAAAATATTAAATTTATGCATTTTTTATGGTAAGATTTAAAGTATTCCTGTGCTTATATTGTCCAAGTAAATTTCTATCAGAGAGATGATTTCTTTTAAAAGAAATATAAATTTTAATACTTATTTACGTATTTTTATTTGTATTGTTTACAGTATTCCATATTGACCTTTTTAAAATTTCCTTTTGGCTATAACCATAATAAAAAAAAAAATTGCAATTCTCTTTCGTACGAAAATTGAGGTTATGCAGATTGATGATGTTATCTAACTTTACTTGATCTATGCGGTTGATATATAATAAATTAGACTAATAATTTTTCTGTACAAGTAATATATCGAACATCACACACATTTACCGTAATTTGTCATGATTATAGGTCATATATCCGTTCAGAAATAAATGTCTCAAATGTCATCGATATAATTATTACTTTTCAATTATAAGCATTTATTTATTTGCATATTATTATTATTATTTGTCATTTCAACATCATCTTATGAAACGCATTGACTAACCGTACACTAATTTATCACTAAAGGGAAAAGTAAAATTGCTTATTTTTTAAATCCTGTTTTTCAAGTTGAAAACTACATTAAGGGGTCAGGCATTCATCTCTGCTAGCCAATTTTTCATTTACTGGTTGTTTTTGTTGTTTAAGAGTTTATTTTCAGTAGTATTTGTCTGCTGCACTCTCCACATAAGAACCTGCAATCATTGTTTCCACTGTCCTACATTAAAGCTACTAAAATGATAGTATCTTTCATCTATTTGATTTCTTCATTTTCTCATACGTGTTTCGTTTATTTAGATGAACTATTTAAACATTTTGATTACAGTCCTGGAAATTCCTTAACAATAGGAGCTTGTGTGTGTTTTGAAATGTAATAAAAGCTAGTGATGCGTTGCCCTAAATTTATGTTAATGTAATATTACCATATCTAGTAGTAGTGATAATAAAAGGCAGATTTGAAAAATCGTAAGCTGTTATTAGCTATGAAATACTAATCTAAATGTAATCAAAATGTAGATTTGTTTTTGCTGTGCAATACAAATGAAATCGAATAAGGCAGTGATATTGATTTAAATAAAATCGGATTAAAATTGTAATTATAATGAAGGAATGTTTTTTAATAATGATTATTAAAGCAATGAAATGAGACAGAAATAGTCATTGAAATAATGCGGTGTGAAAAAAAAATGTTAAAATGAATAAAGTAGAATTTTAATCTCTGTAAGGTATGTATAATTTCCTGTTTATAAGCTCCATTTTTATATTTAAGTTGAATTTATCAAACAATAATCAGTCGGAATGCTTAGCTATTGCAAGTAATTCAGAAAAATTTCACAAATTAACTTGCTGTAATTTATATTTTAAAAAAAAATTAGTCTTTTTCTTTTTCAAGTTAATAATTTGTCTAAGTGTTGCCGGTTGTTGATATGTAGCATATTATTTACATAATGGGCTCAATTCATAACGGTCATATGATAAGAACACGCATGTGCTCTCAGTTGAATTCAAAACAGACATTGAACTAATTGTGCTTGTTCTATAAGTAAAACTTAAATAAAATTTCAAATTTCATAGTTGGATAAAGGTGTTTAAATGTTATTAAAAAAAACTAATTTTATGCATACTTTAAAATAAAATGCATTTTGTATACTTATGTACTTTTAAAAAAAATTTTTTAAAGAGCGTTGGAACAGAAAAAAGCGCGTGAACGGGATTACTGGAAACCAAGAAGCTTTTTATCGTGTGACGATGACGTCAGATGAGTTTTTGAAATGATTGGCTAAAATCATGTGGTTATCATTAGCTATGACTGTGACGTCACATGAATTTAGTCCATTCTAATATAAAGAATAAAATTCTTATCATTTCTATTTCTTTCAGTATACATGTTATTGTCTCGGTTATTGATTTCTGTAAAGAAATATTTTTCTAATTTGAGTCAAACACATGTCTAAGCTTCTTATTTAATTCATTATTTAACATTCGTTTTTATATGTGTAATTTTAACAATCAATTGATCAGCTGTTCGCGTTCTTTTTTCTCTCCATAACATCTCATTGAAGTATTAAATACAAAGCTTTCTCTCAACACCGCTGCCGCAGAGTACCATTGTCCCAACGAACACTATATTGCCTTTTATTACTTGTTAATAATGATTTTCTGAATGGAGATGTCTATTGCAGAGTTAGACCGTAAAGTTATTAAAATATGAATGGTTATATAAAAAGAGAGAGAGCTTACACATCTTCCTCCCGTTCTTGTTTGTCAATGTTATGCTTTTGTTCACCAACGGAAATTGTCCGCTATTATTTTATACCCCATTGTACTTGAGGCTGCTTTCCTGTTTTGATGGCTTAAGTTTGGTATTGTGTATAATTAATGGAACGGCAGTAAATCTTTTAATTTATGATAAATGGGCCGATTCTTGTAGCTTCAACGTTAGCCGCGGTGTTCTGAAAGATTTTGATTTAAGTGGCAAATCAAGTCATGTAAATTATTGGCTCGATGAAACGCAATTACTGTATTTAGCTGTTAGAAATAGGGTCAGGTTTGTTATTTTCTTTCGGTATGGGAAGGTTTCGAATGTTTTATTGACTTAAACGGTTTATTTTTCATTAAAAGCTGCTATATTGTTCGATTACTTCGCTAATAATATTTTTATTATCGTAATATTTGCTCTGTGCAAAATATTCAATAGCTTAATGAAATTTTCTCATTGATGAAGGAAATGCTTACCATTTATTTTTATGTCTACATTTAGTTTTTTGAAATTTTGTGTATGAATACCGGGAATTTAAGGAGAAAAGCACTTTTATATTCTCCGATTTCCCAATTTTTACAACAGTTAAATTTAATTGTAGAACTTTTTAAGTTTTAAATTTAACATTTCTTTTTAATAAATCCTTAAAAAAAATTTTAACAAAAAAAGGGAAAGGGGGGGGTTCGGGGTAAAAAACTTGCGCTGTTTTTATCCATTTTTAAATAGGAGGGAAAGTATAAAAAAATTTTTAAAACAATCTGGTTCAATCTAAGATTTAATTCAATAGTTAAAAACTACAAAATTTTTTTTAAACTGGAAATCCGGGGGAAAAGCTGAACATCAAAAATCACTCTTTTTGGGTAAAAAACAAGTTAGAAAAAAATTTTTTCCCGATGAATATGTATTCAATACATTTTTTGATTTCAATCCCAAAATTTTTAAATTTTTTTCTTAAACTCCAAAATATTCAATAAAAATCGAATTTTTAATACAAGAAAAATATAGAATTTAAACAAGGAAAAAAAGATTGATTTAAATATTGATTATATTAAAATACCTTCTAAAATTAAAATTTAATAAACGAATTTTAAAAAAAATTGAAAATCAAGGAATTTTTGGTTTAAATATTGTATATTTGTACCTTCCCAATTGATTTAAAGGTTATAAATTTCAAACTTTTTTGATTTTTTTTAAATTATGTTCCATTTAAGATTTTTAATTTTGTTTAGACCTCTATCATTACAAATATCTTAACACCCTTTTCAATTTTAAATATTTCCATTTTAAATAATATTTTCTAATATTAGGCCTAATAGAATATGTAAAAAAGAATTAAATGAAATAGTTCAAATTGAAGCTACCCTTGATGGAATGCTAAAAAGTTCTATAAATAATGATTCCCGTGCAATTTATTTCCAGCGGATCTCGGAAAGGAAAAAATAATATGGCGTGTTGACCTCGGTTGGTTAAAAATGCTAGTTGTAGTGCAGGTTTCGATGAAGAATGCTGGTTGTATATCAGATATAGAGGCATTAGTTACTTTTTCCTGTGGGTTAGGTTTTATCTTTTATCGAAACATTTTACTTAATGTTCAACTCTTATCTTTATCATATTCTGAGAAGTCAAGTAAGATGATTTTAGTATTCAGTGACTGTAGTGACTATTTATCTGCTAATCCGAATGGCTTGCGATGAAATAATACCTACAATAATTATGTTCGTCGTGATTTAATAAATTTATATTAAGTAATTATATATACGTGTGACTGAAATAAGTAATAGAGAAGATCAAGTTTGCTTAACTTTTTTGGTAATATGATAATGAAGTAATACATAATAGTTGTCTTGAATGACTTTAACATTTAACAGCTTACATTTGTTAACACGAGCATGTGTATAGAAATTAAGTTTAATATTTTCTTTAAGAGCTAATGGGATTTCTCTTAACAAGTCAGCTTCCATGTGAAAGATACCATTGTTTTTTAAAATTGTAATTTTAAAATTTCAGAATTTAAAGGAGTGTAACAATTATAAACATTCTTTTTTGCTGATTATCAGTATTAGTTAGGGCAGGAGCGGGTAATTGCCTTGGCTCGAGGGACACATTGTGGAAACAGAGGATACCGGTGAGCCAGGATCTCGGAAAAGGTATAAATGGTATCATAAAAATCGATAAATATAAATTGTAAATGAAATAGTAGAAGTTTTATTCGTTTTAGCTTTATGTTAATTTCACGTCATCTATAGCTGCAAGCACGTCTAATTTTAGAATCAGTTTAATGAGACACAAAGGTACCCTATCGCATTTTTCTACGATTTTTACGGAGTGAAATTGCTTATTGAAATTCTCATTCAGCATGCAAGTTAATGTCAACCAACTTGCATCTATATTTACTCTTATTGATCTTCACATAAGAAAAATTTGGTTCAGAAATATGGTACTTACGTATTATCGCAACAATCGCCAACTCAATTAATAACTCGCCAAGTTGGCAACCTCGATTTCCTATGTGTCGTACGCGCTGAATTGGCATCCATGTGCTTCGCTTCATATGTCGCCAATAGGTTGCGATAATACGTAAGTCAGGGGCGTAGCTACCGCCGTATTAGTGATACGGGGCCCCGACGCATGTGAAACTACGATCCCACTAACAGGGCTCCCATACCTAAAAAAGGACTCCAAAGAAACTTTGATACTGGGCCCCTGAGACCTAGCTACGCCAGTGACGTAAGTTCCACAAATATATATCGACCCAAATATAGAGAGCATTTCCTCTATATTTGGTTTTCTGTTTGGGGCGGCCGTTATTTGTCCATCCCTGAGTTATTTAAAAAACCGAAGAATGCTTTAGTATAGTGCATGAGAATTTTACTAAACTTAAAAGGATTTATATACTGTAACATTTCGAAGCTAAAATATCTTTTTCTTTTTCATATAAAATTCACTCCAAAAAAGTCAGAATTTGGCAGTAAAAATTGTTTTAAATTGATATAGAGTGTTGGGGCCCATGTGTCTTTATAACATCTAAATACAAATATAACCAATGGTTTACACATTTAAAAAAATGCGAACAAAGTTGAATTGGGCTGTAAGCCACTTACGGGAAAAGGAATTAGATGGGGCTGCTTAATAACACATTCAACTCTTTGTACGATTTTATGTATGCTAATAAATTCTCGGCTTTGTATTCCAGAACATCAAAAATACTCTATTAATTACCAAATAATGACCGGCTCAGATAATCTGACTGTAAAAAGTTTTAAATGGTCTGTAACTAAAAATCTCTGTGTGTGGTTGTCTGCTTGGCTGCAAAATTGAAAATCTCTCACGTACTCTATGCGCGCTGATCACAGTAGCTGAAAGATCAGAAAGTTAGCACATTACTTGAGGATATCGTGCGTAAAATACTCGCGATCACGGATACCGTCACGCTTTTCTGTGGGGAACAAGGGTGTCGAAAAGCCCTCTCTGTTTTTCTGAATCATTTCCATGTGAAATTTGGTGAATCGTTTTAGATGTTAAATAGCGATAAGTGGTTCTCAACTAGGCATGAAAAAGGATCTGAAGTAGTCAGTAATCTGTCTTCTGTTTAAAAGGATACCTCTCAAAACGTAAGGCTTGACCGCTGGTGGGTATGGTTTTAACCTTCTGTGAAAGGGTCACCGGGAGTGCTTTAAAATCATTTGGGGTTGATGCTGGATAAGGATGATCAGATGTTCCTTTTGAGTGTTCAAGTGGTATCTCCTCTTCCTGTAGAGTATCTGTTGATTGTATTGATTGAATTGAGAACGCATTTTAAGTGATGTTTTGTAAGATAATTTTAAATAGGGTGTAAAAACAGATAATGTACGGTAGAAAGACCTGTGGCTAATCAATTCGAAAAGCTCTAAAATTATAAAAATATCATGTGATGTTTTCTTATTTTATTGCATTTAACCAAATAATTTAAATTAGGACTTATTAAAAGCATCTGTGGAAGATATATAAAGGTAATTATGTAATTTGGATGTTCCGATTACGACGGATGCTTTATAATTTTTTGTTCCTATAAAAATAAAACTGATTTGCAGAAGAAACCATGGGACTCCTTCGCTAAAATTCATTCAAATAAAACAGTTCTTTTGCTATGCTTTACAACCACGAATATTTCAGCATTTCTCTGTCATAAATAGAAACTTGGATTTTTTCCCAAGTTAATATATAAAACAAACTTTACCATTAACCTAGAAAAATAGCTCCCCTTTTATTTATTTATTTTTCCCCTTCAAATCGTAGACAGCCGTTTATTTTTACTCAAAGCGAGCATTTATTAAATCCAGGATTCGTGAATAATTTATTTCTGCACACTTAATATGCCTTTCGTTAAGTAGCCTGGAGAGAAAATATCAAAAAGAGAGGCTCATATTTCCCAAGCCCCTATCTTTTTGAATGAGGCCTTCTATATTTTTATGTCCTCTCCACATAAAGTGGCAAGGAATAGGTACAACTGCTCCTCGATCCCACGAAAATCTAGTTTCTACGAGGAGGCACTAACTTTTCCATCCTTATCCCCCATCCACTACGAAATGAAATAAAAAGAGACATCCCCCCCACTCCTACAGATCGAAATCTTATTCCTAGCCAGAGCGATAAAAGTAAATATCATTCCATTTTTATGTACAAAAAATAAGAGACATGACACACACAAAAAAAGGCGCTGGCGAGGGGTAGAGTACTGCGGATATATTTCGCGACAGGAATGCACTATAAAACAGTGGGACGCTACTGAGATGACCGGTATAATTTTTTTTTTGTTGGTGTTGCGCTTGATGTCTTCGCCCTTATCTCGTCGCCCGTCATCGTTTGCTATCGCGATGGAATTCTTGATTTCCATGGAATGGCAATGGACTGGAGATCGTCTTTATTTTATTTTGTAGTAAATTTTTCTTTTTTTTTTCTTCCCCTGGATAGATCTGGAACTTTTTTTATACATGGAAACAGACCTACCTAAATTGGTCCCCCCACACACCATTATACTAGGGAATGATAATTGTGTGTTTTGGAAATTGAAACTATTGCGATTTGATGTATATTTTAGTAACAATAAAGAATGCTAGATCAATAGTTTTGAATTGAGAATGTTTTGACAAATGAATATTAACACATAAACTCCTCTCTGTATTTGAATTTATAAAGATTTCTCCCAGTGGCGTAGCTATTTCCGATTGGGCCCGTATCAAAACTACTTCGGAGCCCTTTTTTGAAACCAAAGCCCTCTTAGTGGTACTGCAGTTACACTTGTTGGGGCCCCTGTAGCTTAGGGGCCCCATATCATTGATACGGCGGTAGCTACGCCCCTGATTTCTCCCCTTCTAGAAAAAAGGTATTGAACTTGATGTGTATGTTTCGTTCCTCTAAATGCAAAATTGCGGAAATAACCATTTATGGTGATTAAATGAAAGAAGGAAGATTTTAATGTCATGTTTATATATCTCATGTGATTTTCATTTCTAGTCAAACATAAGGATCATTGTTGCCCTATGTTTAAGGTTGCGAACATCGTGGTCGTAAATGTTCCAAATCCAATAACATTTACGACTTCCGATTTCACCAAAAGCTTATCATATAGAATAATGGGCACTGCAACTAGAACTGGGGCCCAAAGTTCATAAATAGAGTGGAGAGAGGTTATGAAAGTGTTAATAGATAAGATGTCAACCTTGACACACATTCGGCCGTGGTTCAAAATTACAAGTTCCCTCGTTAGTACTCATATTTTTAAATTTTGCAACGATATTAACACAAGTCAAAACTAAAATCTGTCTTAACTTCTATAAGGTTTTTTAGCTAATACTCTAAAATTATTTAATGTAACATTTTGGCTTTGGATAGAATGGTAATGTATTGCTGGAAAGGAATAGGTAAATTCACTTGGAGGACTTGTGTTAAAAATAATTTTTTAATACTGGCTATTCATTATTTTTTTTTTCCACAAGTTTAATTTAATTTTTGGTTAGAGAATTTGAGAAATATTAGCAACTATAAATATGAAAAAGTTAACAATGTTTCTTATTTGGGAACGGAGATAAATAATAAAAATGAGCTGGCCCCAGAAATTTATAAAAGAATCAGGGGCGTAGCTACCGCCGTATCAGTCGTATCAATGATACGGGGCCCCCAAGCTACAGGGGCCCAAACGGGAGTAACTACAGTCCAAAGTGGGGCCCCCCCATTTTTAAAAAAGGGGCCCCAAAGGGAATTTTGATACGGGGCCCCAGAGAAAACCGCCAGTGAAAAGAATCATTGCTAAATAGTAGATTTTTTAAAAAATCCTTTCCATCGATCTGCCCTGACTTATGCACGAGATTTACCATTGATTTACATGATGAGGAAGTTTTGGGGAAATTTTTCGAGAAAAGATTTTAACGTTGCATTCTTTTGGGATCCAAGTGAATGGATCATGGAGAATTTAATTGAACTTTCAAATTTACAAACAACCTGATATTGTAAAATTTGTCAAATTACTGGACAAAGGGGCTGGTCATCTGGTTAGAATGAATGAAGATGGGCCAAGAAATTTTTCGGGAAAACCCAGGGAAAATAGACCTTGGGGATAGAGACCCCTTAAGAGGTTGACTTTGAAAAGACCAAATTTTTTTTAAAGGCCCAAAAACTGGAAAACATTTGGGGGAATAGTAGAATGCATGGAAAAACTTCTGGAGAAGGCCAGGGCTGTCGAACCATTGAAGAAGAAGATTTTGAGAGAAATATCTTTGATTGGAATCTTTAATTTAAACTTAACAGAATAATAAAACTTCAAACATATCTCTCATCATTAACAAACTGTAAAAAGTTCATGAAACAGGAATGTTGCATTTATATGTTGTCTAAAAATTTGTATAAGATTTTTAAAAAAAATTATAATAAAAATAACGAAACTTGTTCTCTTTCTACAAAATAAATGCTGTAATTTTCCATCAGTTAGAGATTACTTTTACCGGAACGGTTTGTTAATAGAAAAATCTTCTGTTTTTTTCAACTGACATTCAAATTTAAACTTTAACATTCAATAGAATTTTATTTTTTTAATTTTGTTTTCTAGTGGAACTATTAACTTGTAAATTCTTTTTATTCGTCATCTCGGGGGGAAAAAAAAAATAAGCAAGAAATGAAGTCTTCAGATATGTGACTGGCGGTAGACATTATAACAAACGAAACTTAGTCGATAAAAAAAGCAGGAATAATCCTTGTCTCCGCTTTGGCTACGCTTTATTTCATAATTCCCTTAAATTTTATTTTCTTTCTGGCCGTGAATCATTGAATTGTGCATATTGCTCCTTTCTCCATGAGCGATGAAGTGGATTATCACTTTTTCTTCGAAGTCTAGCTTCATTTTTCTGCCCCTTTAAGTCTTCCTTATGGCTAGCCCCCTTGTCTGAAATAAAGTCTTTCATAAGAATTGACATAATCGCATTAACTTAAGCGAGTCGATGGGTTTCGAAGAAAACGCAATTTATGATGCTTATTAGTCGACGAAATTTTTATTTAATGCTAGTTTATATGGAATGCCGTAATTGGTGAAATCATATGCGTTGGTTTTTTATTGAAACGTGCTCGAGATTGGAGTTATTAAAATAAAGTTTCATGATATCTTGATTTAGATAATTATTTGTAAATTATTGCTTAAAACATATTTATTTTTTTTTACTATCAAACGATAACTACATGTGTCGTAAGCTATAAAGACATCTGAATTTACTATGCTAAAGGATTTCTCCTTATATATAGTAGATTAAATTCAAGTAACATTTAAAAAAAATAATTTTTGTTAAATCCATGACGATTTCTTTTAAAGATGGAAACAGATGTTTCTCTCTTATCTTTATTTATTTGATCGAAAAGGTTATATTTCAGGCTGTGATTGATGTTAGTCCGGCTAGGGAAAAAAAAGAATAAGTTTTTACGAATAAAGTCATTGGCACAGAATGTAAAAATTTAGTGGGCTGTGATCTTCTCAATGGTTGAGACCAGTAGCGCACACAGGAATTTTTCAGGGGTCCGGGGTTGAAAGTTCATCATTCTTGTATCATGCTATTTTTGATTTTGCCGATTTTCAGGAACAAAACACAGTAAAAACTAAATATTGAATAAATAATTAGCATTAATTAATAAAATTAATCATAAATAACAAATATTTAATTAAATTTTACGTATTATATACTTAGAATTATAACCAATCGAAAAAAATCAAGGGCTTTGGGGGTCCGGATCCCCAGTCACTATCTGCATATAAGCCATCGATAATACAAACAACTTAAATTTAGATTTATACCCGAAATAGCTGACAGATTTTTAATTAAAATTAAGATTAGCACAATTAATAGTATCTTTTTCTGGGGCTCGTATATTTCCTGCTATTGCTTTTTATTGTGTTTTTCTACGTACTCTTAAATTAATTTTAGGATAAAATCCATTATTCAAATAGTTGTAGAATAAATTATAATTCCCATTGTATTTTCTTAAAAATTTAGGTACATTAATATGTATCATCTCTTCTACATTAATTGAATCCATCGTTTATTTTGTATTTGAGGAAAATAAAGAGTGTGTGGCCGCAGTAGCCGAATGGTCATCATTTCGAACTCTTGACCGGTGTTGTAGAGTCGCGGGTTCGAAACCTAGGGTCACTGAAGACCCACTACGTAGAGGGGATGATGCTTTAAATTTGTCGGCTGATGCTTTAAATTAGTTGAGGCTCAAATTTATCCTACTAGCCGGGTGCGGAAATTTGAATGGGGGCAGTGGCGTAACGGGGGAGCCTGACTGACGCCAAGCTCTTATTTGGATTTGGGGCTTAAAACCTGACTTAGCAGGAGGGCCCTAATATTCTCGCTGCGCCACTGAAAAGGGAATGGGTGCCAGCTCAAGCGTTGTCCTCGTCATGTGATCGTGCTCCAAAACTACGAGGTCTGTCGTTAATAGTCCTCGTTGCTTCATAGTGCGACGTAAATTAAAATCTAATCTAGGAAAATAAAGTGAAAATAATAAAATTTAGAAACTAACATCAGTGAACGAACTCATTTTTGTTCTGCTTTGTAGTTCTACCCTTACGTACAATTTAATCATTTAGTTGGCATTATTAAATAAACGCATGCACATTTTCAAGCTCGACGGCATACCGTTAAACATTTTGTGCAATATTTTCACTGTCTAAATCTCGTAAATATTCACGTTCTTGATTGAAAGTCGCAAGTTTCCATTAAGAACTTGAACAAAAAAGACAAGACCTTACAAGGAACTTTCCTCGCATTTTCATGTTGCACAAAGATTTTAAAACTTCAAGTAATGGGGTTAATGCCAGTTCATAAAAAATATCTAAATAACTTTTTCACTTTTTTTCTTTTTCCTTTCTCTTAAGCATGTCCAGAATCAAGCAAATAATTAACAAAAAGTTTTTTGAAAACATTGTAACAAAATCTCGCTTGCTAGGCTTGTAATTAAAAATTCACCTCTCATCCAGACTTCAAGGGAAAGCATTACGGCCTCTGAATACAGCACTCTGCTTTCAGAACTGTCTGAAAATCAAGCCGAAAAAATGCAAATTTATATCTCTGAAACTTCATTATTTAAAAAAAAAAAGGCAACAGACGCGAAAACATACTATATTCTGCTACATACCTCATCCCCTCATAACATTTCTCTCCCAGTTAAAATTCCCCGCCACGGTTTTAAATTTTATTTCGAGATTCTAGAAGACCCCGCTGAGTGAATGAAGAGTTCTCCTACCCCCGTTACTTCTCTAATGTATCACTCCCCACCCCTCTTCCTTCAAATTAGCATAATAGCTTTTCATCATCTGAAAAGGAATTCTGTACTTGGTGAAAGTGACCCGGCAAAGAAGTTGAAGCACTATTCGGGTTGACAGGTACCTCTTTTCAAAGAGTTAAGTTTACCTTAAGGCGGTCCTCATAAAAGGCGGTTCTTCTGTCTGTCTTGCTTTTTGTTACTTTTTTACTTTGTTGTTGGATATATCAGGGGGTTATGCCTACTCTTCGCAGAACATAATTTGATGCATTCGAATAAATCTTGAGTGGCGTTTCTATAAGTACTGTTGGATTCGGATATGTGTTTTTAATTATTAGATTCGTCAAGATTAAAGTTGATGAATCTGCGGTGGGATAATGTAAAATTCATGGCTGAGCTTCAGCATCGGGTTTCTGGAGTGCTTTTGGAATCGTCTGGGCTAAAACATACATTTCTTATCTTAAAATTAATGCAACCTCCCAAGTTGGTGATAGTATCAGTCGCTTTCCGATCATTTCCAAATACCATTTGTTGATAATGAAGAATTCATATTTATTTTGATCACAAGTATTACTTAAGTATTTAACAAGCATTCTACAAGCTTAATTGGTAGAGAAATATGTTAAGGGATGATTCTATAAATATATGGAAATATGATTCTCTTGGTATATATCTTCTATTCGCACAACAGCCCTGGGTGGACCAAAGCCTTCTCAAGAACCCACTTCCAGTCTGATCTCCGCTTAGCCGCAGTTCTCCAATTAGTCACTTTTAAAACTTTGAAGTCGGCCTCCACACAATCAGCCCATCTCAGTTTGGGCCTACTCCTAGTTCTAGTTCCGATAGCTTTGTAATTAAAAATTCCGAACGTCAAGGATGAGGGATCCATACGGCAGATGTGGCCCGTATGGATCTGAAATATAATTTTTCTGGGGCACAACTGTAATATAACACTCACTAAGATTGATTTCTTGAATTTTTTAGGTATGTAAGCACTGGCGTACCTAGTCTTGAGAGTGAGCCCTGTATCAAAATTCTTATGGGACTCCCATAACATTCTACGATTTTTCTCTTATACATGTTAGCTGCGGTAGCCTAGTGGTCAAGGTATCGGATCGTGGCTGTCAGTACCACTAAAGACCCGCCGTGTTGGGGATCTCAAACGTCCTCTCGTTGGTGTGGTGTAGTACAGAGTTTGCCAAAGTGGTGGTACACGGACCACTAGTGGTTCGCGAGAAAATTTCGCTGGTCCTCAGAAAAATGTGGAATATTTTTACTCATCAGGTTAAATTATGTTTTAAGATGCATTGTGTGTGTGTGTGTGTGTGTGTGTGTGTGTGTGTGTGTGTGTGTGTGTGTGTGTGTGTGTGTGTGTAACATAATTCAGTTCATTACAATACGTGAAAAATTATAAAAACGCTACTTCATAGAATAACGCCATTTCATAGGAATGTATAACGCTTAAAGTTTGATATACTTAAACCATTTTTTAATATTATTTTGTTTATTTTTTATTATAGTTTATTAATAAAGCTTTCATATTTTGGTTACAATTAATAGTTCCATTTTATCAACTAGGAGTTCTTTTAGTGTTCTTATATCAGTTTTTTGTAAATATATGCTTAACACTTAAAAAAATCCCTTAGTGGTCCGCGGGATTTAAATTATGAATTTACTGGTCCGTGAGGTCAAAAAGTTTGGTGATCGCTGGTGCCAGCTCAAGTGTAGACCTCGCCACTTGACCATGGCTCAAAATTGCGAAGTCCTTCTCCAAAAGCCCTCGTGTAGCTGAACAGTGCGACATTAATATTCACTCACTCTTATACATGTTAGGGCCCTTGTAGCTTGGGGGTTTCGTATCATTGATACGGTGGTAGCAACACCCATGTATGTGAGGCATGGAAGACTTAGAAGAAAGCCCCCTGCTCCGCTTGAAAACAATGAAAGTATATATGAAGTGAAAAGGCAAATATTTAATTTAAAATGAATGATGAAAAGATTCGACTTTTAAACAGTTCTTTTACTTACAATGTAATTGGTGGAATATGATATGAATACCGTTTGAGGAGCAAATTTAGTACACGTGCCCATTTTACTATCCCCAATTCAACCTTTTATAACTTCACAAGGAGTACAACAAAATTTAATGATCTTAAATACGTTTCAACACACTTCTAAAACTGACTGAACGAGTCGTGTGGATTCCTCCACCAAGAAATCCTCATTCTTTTTTATCAAACAGATAATTGAATCCCATATTGTGTTTGGTCAAAGGTGCGACGAAGGCTAATTGTGCAAGAGCCGCTAACGGCATTTCATATCGCATTAACTAACATCCAGTAGCGCGCGAATGATTGAAAAGCCCTCTTGCCCCTTTCCGCTTTTAAATCAAGAGAGTGAAGATGACAGTTTTGGGTCAAAATAAATTAATTTCGCTGGGAAAATCTGAATGCTTGCTGAGTGGGATCTTCAGGTGGGTTGAAAAGTAATTTTGGGGAGGAATTAATCATCCTGGCCGCTTGTTTTGGACGGAACATGCCGGACTGGGGGTCTTAATTTTGAAATGGTTTGGTTGTTTCGTAATTAGAACTGGTAGGATTGGATTGAATTGGTGGATATGCAATTCTCATGCTATATTAGTGCTGTCTTCAAGAGATGAAGATGTGTGCCGTTTTTTGATGAATATTCGTTCTTTTATGGGTTTATGTTGTTAATCTTTGAACTTAAAAACTATTAATTCAAATGTTCTCGTTTGAATTTTTGTAACGAGAAACTTTTCTGTCAGTCTTCGGTGATAAAAGGTGGTTTATAGTCTTGAGTTGTAGATCTAAGGTTATTTTGTTCTGATGCCCCTCCGACTTTTTTTATTTGAAAGTTCAATATTAATAATAAAAGAAATTTCCCCTTTGCTGAAATAAATGAACTTAACAAATTTTAAATTTTTTTTTATCGTTATATAAAATGGTTTAAACTGCTTTTTATTCTTGTTTTGATTAATTCATGTATTTATTTATTTCAAAATTACACATATCCATAGCCGTATGATTGACTAAAATGTATATATACGTATTAGGGTTTTTAAAGTTACCAACTGTCAATAAAAATTGGCTTCGTTTAAATTATGAACGTTTTTCGATTGATATTTTGGTGAAATTTATATTTATATAAAATTATTTTTTTAATTCATTCTGATAAATATGTTAGATATCACTGAAATTAAAACTATTGGATGATAAAATTCCTTGGAAAATAAGTTGACTTTGAATCAAAGGGAAAAGAGTATTTTTTCCAAAATCTATACTTTAACATTTTGAATGAAATAAGGTTTTTAATGGGTTTTCTTCTACTTACAATGTAACTTTGTCTGGGTCAAAACTTTAAAAACTTTTTCCCACATTTTAAAGCCCACAATTGAGCTGAAATTTTCTATACGTGGTTGTTTTGGATGGCAGTCCGATTATTTAATTACAATTAAAAACTAAAGAATTTAATTTTACTCATAATTCTAATTGCTTACAACGTGAATCAGTTGAATATTGAAACCAGCAAATTAAATTATCCCTTCATAAAATTAAATTATTAAAACTAATTATTGAATGAATTCGTGTTGATTCAATGTTCCCTTTCGCTCTTAAAACTTAAGGTATATATATATAAAAAAACTTTGTAACGCAAAATGTGAAGTTTGAAAGAAAACCCCATGTTTGAAAAACTCGCTTCCAATCATATGTTCTTGTCAGAACTAGATAATTTTTTTAGTTAACGAGTTTCTATTTATTTTTCCTCCATATACATGTACATATTTGATATATTTTTTTGACACATAATATTAAGAATTTTGAACGATATGTTAGATGTTTTGCAATGCTTTTCTTTATGTCTAGATAACATTTTTTTTAAAAAAAAGACACACACAGATTTAGCAATGCAATGCCTACAGTGAGATGGAATATTTATCCATCCGACTGCATTGATGTCTTGGCGCGCCAGATGGCTTAATACTTTATAACTGAAGAGCCGAAATGTGTCTAAATAAGTTATTGTGTCAGTGTCATACCCAACATCTTAAAAAAAAAAAGAGGGGGAGGGGGACTTCTTATGCAAATATCCTTCATACTTCCAATATAAAACTCTTCCCCTCCTTTTAAAAAATTCATTCTTTTATGTACTCCCTTCACCCTCTTCTGGACGTTTCTGTCCTCGCGTGCTCGGAACGATCTATGGAAAAATATTAAAATCTTCATAAAAATCCAGTTTTTCCGAAGAGAATCTAGGGGGCTTGGAAAGGGGGAAATCCTAACAAAAAACAAACAGGGGGAGAAAAAAACTGACACGTAAGGTCAAAAAACGAAAAATACTGGGGAGGATGACTTTGAAGGAATATATGCAGAAACTTCATGGCGTAGAAAAAGGAGGCATGTGTAGTTGGAGGGGTTGGAAGACTAGAAAAAAAATATAAGAGAACAGCAAGGATTGTCTCGTCTGTAGCGTGTCACGCCTATGGCGAGCGAAAATCTGAATATTAAAACGTGTTTTCTCCATTTTTTTCTTTCTCTCTTCCTGACGTTCGTTTTTCCCGGGTCGCCCCTCCTGCTGCCAACGCCGGGGCAAAAACTTCGAGTGTGTCATGTTTTGAAACGGCGATGACAGGATGCGAAATATTACCTCGAAGCCTTCTCTTCCCCCTATTTATTTATTTATTTTTCACTTCAATTAATTTTTTAGATAGAATGAAATGAATTATTCATTCTCAGCGTGATTTATATCGTTCGGGGTGAGTTTTCTTTATTTGTTTCGTCGATTTATTCTATTTTCTTATATTCTTTTTCTTTCTCCTTACCAAAAAAATAAAATAAAAATCTTTGAGTTGGGGTTATTTGAAAAAGATGCATCGAAGAAAACGATTGGAACATTGTCTCCATTTTGATAAGTCTTTCGAAACGGAAAGACGTTTCTTGGCAACGTCTGGGTTTGAGGATAAAGAAGAGAAAATTAAATAGAATAAATAAAAGAATGCGAAAGATATATATAAAAAGAGAATTCACATAGAAATTTAGGGAGTCTGACTTGTTGTGGTATAAAGATTTTAAAACGACTGTCATTTCAAATAAAGTTACGGTATAGCTGATGTAGACGAGAGAGGCTTTAAGAAAAAAATTTCCGGTTATTCATTTATTTATTTTGAAGAAAAATCAAGGCCATGGATTGTACATTAAGAATAGATAGAATTTATCTTTTGAATCCACTAGATCAGTGGTCTCCAACCCCCCGGGTTCGTGGACGGGTACAGGTCCGTGGATCAAATACTACCGATCCGCACAAGAAATATTAAATTTTTCCCCATTTATTTACTGTGGTATATTTTTCTTGGGTTTGGGCTACTTTTTTTGTGAAAATCACATTAAATTCCTTGTTAAATCACTTTATATTCATTTTTTGGTGTAGCTATATTTTATTCTGAAGTCACGATTAAATACAATTGAATTAAAATTATTAAATCAAAACATAAACAATCGACGACCTCCCCGTCAGCGGGCCGTGGTAAAACTAACGTTGACCGGTCCGCGGCGATAAAAAGGTTGGGGAACACTGCACTAGATAATAACCTCTAAGTATGGGATGAATTACTGTACAAGAATATATTCAACTCTGCTTTCGTGAAATCTAAAGTGAATGTACAAATATGTAATTGAATGTAGTTATATAACAAGTAATGTAAATCAATTCCTACTTAGGTCAACAAAGAAAAGAAAAATTTTGTTACTTTTTATTGAATAATTACAAGTAATATAAATATGTATATACATATGACAGAATTACAATATTGTGGCAAAATAGAAAGCGATTTTCCTTTCTATACATGGATTTGGACTATTATTTTTGTTTGTTACTATTTATTCATTCATAAATCACATTCTCAGAAATTGGGCCATCCCAGGTAGGATTCGATCTCATAACCTTTAGATTAGAAGTCCAATATGCTATCCATTGCGCTACAGGGACGCAACGAGCGATTTTCCTTTTTATATATGCTGTTGACTGTTATTTTTGTTTGTCACTATTTATTCATTAATTAAATTTAGTTAATGAATTAATATTTGAAAAAACAGTATAACATTAAGTGTCATCCACTACAAGTTAAAAAAAAATGTATTTGAACTTGAGTGAGGAATAAAAAGTATTTTATTACGATCGAAATTTGAACAAGATATATAGGGTGTGATCCAATAGTAGGTATTGAGAAAGAATATCCAATTATTATGTCCCTGAATTTTATTTAACCTCTCCATACTTTAAAAATTTTAATTATCTCATCCGAGAGGAGTTTTCTATCAGCACGTTATGTTAATACATTTTTTTGAACTAGAAAAAATTGCTTATTACATATTCTGAACTAATAATGCTACGTCGTTAATCCATTTACACCATTTTATACTGCCTTATATGTTGTTAAAAATTAATTTTGTGAAAAGTTCATAAATTATTCACTTCCCTTCACTGATTTTAGTCTAGACTTATCGAGTTGATGAATTAAAAAATTTTTTTAACCTAATAAATTTTTGAAGGCATAGGAATAAATATTCTCGATAAGCATATTTTTAAATCCTGAAAGATTTTCTAACGTATAATCTTTAATCTGAATGCATTACTGTTTTTATATGTTTAGGGGGGGGGGAGAAGAAAAAATAAAGCGTTTTATTTATGAGGTAACTTTTTCTTGTTCTGTCGCAGAATCAAAGAGATATTTAGTTTAATTCTAGTCAATGGCGCACACTGGAATTTTTCAGGCGGTCATAAGACCACCATTTTGTATCGTACTCCAATACGCCGTCAAACATATTCTTTAGATTTTGTCAATTGTCCGGGGGAAAAAAAATTGGATAAATGATTAGCATTAATTATTAAAGTAAATTATTAATAACAAATACTTAATTAAATTTTACGTTCTATATACATAGGATTTTATTGAATTGTGAAAAAAAATCAAAGGTGATGGGGGACGCACACAAGAGGGGAATCCAGTCCCGTGGATCCGCCCCTCTCTCTAGTGTATGCGCCATTGATTCCAGTCAGTAGCGCACACAGGAATTTTTCAGAGGAGGAGGGGAGGGGTCCAGGATCGAAAGTCCACTATTCTCTTATCATGCTCCAATACGCCGTCCTACATATTCTTTTGATTTTGTCAATTTTCGGAAACAAAAAAACGGTAAAAAATTAATTATTGAATGAATAGTTAGCATTAATTAATAAAATTAATTATTAATAACAAATACTCTTAATTAAATTTTACGTACTTTTTACATAGGATTATAATCAATCGAGAAAAAAAAAGAGGGGAGAGGGGTTCCAGACCCGAGGACCCTCCCCCTTTGTGTGTGCCACTGATTCCAATACATTTCCCATAAAACTGAAATATCTCTTTTTCTATCTATTATAGATACATAAAATTTGTTTTTACAATTTATTATAAGAACCTAAAAAAAAATGTTTTTTAAAAATCCTAACCCGATTTTTGTTGGAGAGTGTGCAATACATTTACTGTGAAACGTATTCAAGTTCTTAAACGTGATTTAATTTTAAATATAGCAAGATTTGCTGAGAATTCCTTTCCAAATTCAGCACGAACAATCATGTCAATCAATCTTGTCCGACATATCACCCCTCTCGCGTATTCAGTGATCTACATCGAATCAATGTCAAAACCATTAATTTATTTATCAGCGTGTAAAACAAATCTACCATTTTTAGTGCCTGATCTTCCCAAATTCTTCTTGGGGTCATCACAAAGTCATCCGTTGTACCAGAAGTCTTTACCCTCGCGGACACTTGCTCGGTATTTTGGAATCTGGGAGTTTTAGTACCCATTGGCATAAATCCACCCT
This sequence comes from Trichonephila inaurata madagascariensis, assembly GCA_019973955.1. NCBI lineage: Eukaryota > Metazoa > Arthropoda > Arachnida > Araneae > Nephilidae > Trichonephila > Trichonephila inaurata. Next base: position 266,404 of record BMAV01024409.1, on the reverse strand, counting down.
GTCTTTAAAGCGGGACAGTCCTCGTCGCATACAAGACATAGAGATAGATGTACCGCTTCTTCCACAGACATCTGCCGTGTATTTTATTTGGTATCTGATCCGTGGCCTCGTTGACTCTGAGATCGTAAAAATCGTGTACCCTGGCCGTATTTCTTCTGTGTCGTTGGAGTACATCATTGGGCTCTCGATCCCAGAGATATATCCGAGGGATTGGACGGTAAAAGAGAAAAAAAAATCCAAGCGTGACTGGGTAACGAACAAGTCAGACTGTCAGGAAGATTCGGGTAGTTATCAATAAATCTGTCTTCTGGTCCTGGAATATATGTGCCTTTCATCTTGATCTAAAGAAGTACTCCCCTTCTGTTTGTTTTCGACTCAAGATTCTAATGATCTCGATAATGGATTTAAGGAGGACCATGATTAATTAGTTCTAAACAATCCGATACCAAACCAGCTGCTCGACAGAATGTAGTTACTTGATATGCCAGTTATCTTTTGGTATTCGCCGACTGTTTTTCCTCCTCCGCATTAATTCTGGGAGATTTAGGCATCGGTCGTGGTAAGCTCCGATATGGGTAATCATTATAAAAGTGGATAAATCTTGGGTTTTTATCGTTTTTTGGACGTACGTATGTTTTTCTGGTCTGCTTTAAATGATATCCTTTTTTGACATAGTTAAGGTTTAGAGATTATATAACAGATGGCAGCAGTGAGATTGTTCATAGGGGGTCCATGAGTCCCCATAGCCCTTGATTATTTTTCGATTGATTATAATACTATGTATATAGTACGTAAAATTTAATTAAGTATTTGTTATTAATAATTAATTTTGTACTGTTTTTGTTCCCGAAAATCGACAAAATCAAAAGAACATGTTGGGCGGCGTTTTGGAGCATGATACGAGAATAGTGACTTTCGACCGTGGACCCTCCCCTTGAAAAATTCTTGTGGGCGCCACTAGATGGCAGATTTCATACAATAAAGTATCCAATTTTTCTTTCAATAAAAATTTAAAAGATTTGTTTTTAGAATTAAAAGAAAAGTGTTTTGTGTGTGTGTGCATCCTTTTGCAAGTAAAGTAAGGCAGTGCCTCACTAACCTTAACGTCGCGGACCGGTCAACGTTTAATAATTTTCAAGCGGGCCGCTGAGGGTCGGACGTTGATTGTTTATATTATATTTTAGACTATTTGATTTAACTTTAATTTAATTAATTGAATTGTAGTTAAATGTCTTCCGAATAAGTTACACGAAAAAATTAATTTAAAGTGATTTAACGTGGAATGTAAAGGGATTCCCATGGAAAGTCGCACAACCCGAGAAAAATACATTACAGCAAAAAAAAAAATTAATGTTTGGGCGCCCCGGGGGCTGAGGACCACTGAAGTCAGGGACCCCTTCTCAGATAAAATTCTCCTTGACAGACCACATCCCTTATACATAAGAATAAGGTAAATTTACCACAGAGATTAAAAGGCTGTATATTAAAAAAAAAACAGTGCAGTAATAAAAATGTGACAATCATACTGTTTCTCTATCAACCATGATAGCTTAGTGATAGAGAGCTCGTTGAAAGCTGCCTCAAGTTGAACTCAGTTCCATTAAGAAAATAATGTATAGATGAAAAACTTAAAAATTAAAATTATATAGAAGTATTTATAGAAAATGTTTAAAAAAATATCTAATTCCCTCATTTCCCAAGTTCACACGTTTCTAAAATCTTTTCCGTGGGAAATTTTGAGATTCATTTTTAACTCGATATCACTTTATTTCTAAATACAGTTACTCGGAATTAAAAATGAATTTCAAAGGCAAAGGGCACAGGAATAACGAATTTCAGTATAAATATGTAGGGGAAAAATTGTTACACAGAACCAACTAACGTATCTGCTTTCAGTTTTAAAGTCTTCATAAATCATGTTTCTTTTTTCCTGCCTAGAACTTTAATCATTTTTCAATTTTTTTTTTAAAATAAGACGGGAAAATAAATTATTTAAAGCATTCTTTTTCCTTTTATGCATTCATGGAATGTATTAAATCTTCTGATTTAAAGTCTTTATACAAACAAGGGGAAAAAAAATTGCAAAAAGGGAAGTAATTTATTCTGTTCTTGCAAATTTTTAATCATCTTTTTTTCTTTTTTTTAAGGCGGGAAGGGGACTATGTCGTAGGATTTTCACGAAAAAACTGTCATTTTTAACTGAACTAAGTATCAAATCACTGCTATTTTATAATATAATATTTTTATGAATATGTATTTGATTGCAATTTCATTACATTGACTATATTCTCTCTACATGTATTGAACATTATTTCCGAAACTTGTCCGTTTAATTTACTAAGCATGTCTTAAGAGTTTCAGCGTTATTTTATTTTGATTTATTAATTATTTCTATTTTTTTCTTTTTAATCAAAACTGATCTTTTAAATTGGATAAGATTTTTACTTCATGTATTGTTTAATGATTGTCTGTAATAATTGTGCTACACTTAATTAAATTACGTGTAATTTTATAATTTTTTTTTAGGTAAGTTGCTGTACTCTTCTGAGGTTTTGTCACCAAATGAGAATGGCGAAGAATGTCTTAATTATGGAGCGTTCGGTGAGAGGACAATTCAGGCTTTAATAGGTTTTCGCTCTAAAAGTATACCTTCATTTGTTATGCAGTACTTATTTTTCAACTATCGAAACAAATAAGCTAAATTTGAAATTTAGATTATTGGTTTTGTTAAATGCTTTTCAAATATAATTTATGAACTTCTATAAAATGAATTTACTTCATTTGTGCAACATCCGTTATTTTTGTATTTTTATCGTAAAAGTAATTTTTGAAGGATAGTGTTTGCACTTCTGCATATATTCACATGAATTGATGATTAAAAAAAAATGGCATGAGTTCAAGCCTAGTACCGCTAAAGACCCACACATTAAATCGGTTGCTTGGTATTTGCGGACACATAACATTTAGTGGTTTGAGCGGACACATATTTACTTGTATCTGTTTTTATATACTTCTAGTATTTATCTTTACTTACATTAATGAAACTAATCAATTGTATGGTAATTGCACGTGTTCTAATATTTATTTAACTCTAAAATACAAATCCCTGAAATTTATCCATACCCTTCATTATACTGTTATTTACTATTAATTTTTAAATATTTCTCTGAAAGTTTTTATTTTTATTACATTTCGCTATGTTTAAAATGTATTAACACTATAATATCTTAACAATTCAATATAAATAATTAAATTTGATTTGCAAAAATGTTATTTATCCTTGTGATTCGATAATCGAGTGTAAAAACAAAAAACTTCAGTTTAAAAAAAAAAAAACGTTATCCACGTGAAATAGATTTGCCACTTAAAATACTGTTTTAAATTATATTTGTGATTTTTAAAAGTATTAATTTCCTTATTTATCTGTTCTAAGAGGGGGGGAATGTGTCCGTTAAAACCCTACGAAATGTTATGTGTCCGCTAATACCACGTCCGCAACTATCACGTCACCCATTAAATCTATCCAGGCTTACCCCCCCTGGCGAAATGTAGAAGAGAGGAAGTGGCCGAGGTAGCCTTATAGTGGTCAAGATCCGATTCGTGGCTTGCGTGTCACGAGTTCGAACCTAGTGCTGCTGTAGAGGGGTTAAATCTGTCGAGGTTCGAAGTCCTCTCTTTGGCTTGGCGTAGAAGTTCGAAGAAGGGGTAATTCAAGTGCCTTTTTTGTCCTTTGTGGGTCATGTTTGAAAATTACGAGGTCCTTCGCTATGAGCCCGTGTGTTACTTTATAGTGCGACTTAAAATCACTCACACAAACTTAAGCATTAAGCTACTTCATGCAATCATGAGCTTCGTTAAAAGAATGTTTAAGACACTTTAAAAATAAATTTTAATTTTTGTTCATTTACTCATTGAACAGATGTTAAATTACATTTTTATGTTACTCCACCAGAAACAGCCTTGTCTGCGTGTAATGTATTTATATGCTTACGATGATCATTGTGGATGTCGAATTCTCTGAAAAGATAAAGCCAGTTACTGAAAATTTGTTGCTGCTACCTTTTAATGTTTCAGCTGTAGCACTTCCCCGTAATTATTCATTTTCCGAATCTCGGTTTTTCCAGCTGGAATTTGAAAGTAGATCGGAGGATGAATCACATTCATTTGTCTGTGCAGCCTTGTATTTTAATAACTTATTTACAAAAGCTGCTGTAATTGGACTGGGTGTTGCTTTTAGGGCTTTCATTCAACAGTCGGTTTTATGGTTGGAAAGTGTAATTACTGTTATATATTCGTATTTTTTTTCATTGAATTAATATCAAACTAATTTAGAATAGTGTTTTTAAATTTTGATTCAGAGCCCTTATATATTTGTAGTGAGTATTCATCGGCTTTCATTTTGATCTTAAATAGGTATATAATTATAATATAATATATAATGATTGTAATATAATTATTAAAATAAAAAAAATTGGATTTTAAAACCTTAAAAAGTTGAATAAATTTCTATCACTGTGTGTATTATTGATGTAACTGTTTGATAGTTTTATTTATTTCTTGCACAGGTGTATTACTTTAATTATTACTACACTGTAAACAGTTTTGATACATATTTAAAAGCGTTTTCGTAGAATAATTAGCTTTGAATAATGAGGTCTTTTTTGAAAATATTAAGTACTTTACGAATTCAGTTTGATGTTCTATACAAACATGAATGATATTGCACTAAAAATATTGCCACAAAAAAATTAATAAATAAATAAATTTAGAAATATGTAATGTTTAGAATTATTGTAAAAATATACACCAGTGAAATTTTTTAAATGAATATTTAAATGAGCATATTAAAAATTTTTTTGGTCAAATAAAACGCAGTTTGTACCCGCTCTCTTGCTATATAATAGTTGTAACTGGCAGTACCAAGCAGCAGAAGCTCCCTCTCACAACCACGTATTTTCAGTAGAGACAAGGTGAGGAGAGAATGTATTTGCTTTGAAAACTTGTCCATGTTCTTTGACAAAATTTTTGTTAACAATATTTATTGTCTTTGTGTAACCTAACCTATATAAATTAGTAAATAATTGTTACACGTAATCAGATTTCATCGAACCCAACCTCGAATTTACCTCTCTTACCGTTTTTTTACGTTCAACGTACTGCAATGTTACATTAAAAGATAACATTGTAGGTTCTTGATAATGGCAGAACCCTTCAGGAGTATGGTAGAAAGCTATTAGTTTTATTAGGACAATATCAAGAGATTTACGTAATATTTAGTTTATAATCAAATTTAAATTACAAAGTTATATAATGGAAGAAAGTTATACATTTTTAACCAAATTTTCACCTCTTAAGTGTGTAACTAAACTAAGGGGCCCAACAGCCCATGAGGACCAAAGCGTACTATGCCCATTTCAGTATACGGGACCTTGGACACTGAGGTGCATGAGCAGATGTTCTGGCCAGGCGGTCAGTTTCATGCGAAACACCCAGTGTTCAGTTCCCAAGGAAGCTTGATACTCATTTATCGACCCACTGAAGGGATGAAAGGCTGAGTCGACCTAACTTAGTCCAGAGTCTGGAACAACGGATGTAGGGCGTGGAAGCGCGATACAGTACCACTCGACCACTGCGTGTCTGACAACGTTATAACGGAATCAATTTTCTAACCAAATTCTGACCTCTTGAATGTATAACTGGCCTCGAATAAATATAGTAGCGTACCATTTGGAACTGATTCATAATAATAACGAATTTGGCAGATTTGATTTATACTTTCTTTTAATCAAACCGTTATCTATTTATGTCAACACATTCGTTTTTCAGCCCGTTTTTATCGACTCAAACACGGAATCAAAAACTCGCAAATAGAAAGCGAATTGATTGTATCCGTGCTTCAGATTTTAAGTTTATTAACTCTGAATCATATCGTCCTTATTTAATTTATGCAATCGAGGTCACTCGCAATTACTCTGTGTCGCCGATGACAAAAGCGTGCCAATCCCGTTGAGTTATTCATGACTTTTTTTTTCTTTCTTTAACAAATAGTGCCGTCGAAGCGGAGTTGCGCTTCTACCACACCCGCACGCTAAGTAGCAGCTGAAAAGGGTCAGAAACTCCATTTTCCGTTTTTCAATTACATTCACCCTCCCTAGTGTTTATTACTGTACCTTTTTTACTCACTTCTTTAAACTAAGCATACTATTTTTTATTTATTTATTTTTTTTTATCTCAAAGATTTCGACTGGAGATAGTTTTGTCTACCTTTTCTCATGCCAGCGGTTCTATTCTCACTTGAAAAGACGAATAGTTTTTCCCTGTGTTCTTGGGAAGATGCTTGTTTGAATAGAAACGAGGTCGGTTGCTATTTGATTTTTTTTTTTTTTTCTTCCTTTCTCTCAATTCATAGCTTGATGAATACGTCTCCGCTAGGTAAAGTAGTAACTAAAAAACGTTACCGTAACGGCCGTGTTGTGTGATTATTGCACAGAAAAGACGAATTGCCCAGAATTTTCTTTCCTCTTTATTACACATTTTTAATGGGAAAGTACTCTCATCCTCCGATTGTTTATTTATTTCACTTATTTATTTTCAATTTAGTTTTGAAAAATGGTTTTACATATGTTTTTCTTTCTCTACCCCTTCCTCCCGGCTCTTAAATGCCGAAGTCGTTTATCGTGAACTACCAGAGTTTTGAACGATGTGTTTAAATAAGCTAACACGCAAGGAAAAAATATTTTGTTTTTTAAAAATGGAATATTTTTTTTCATGAGTGCTACAAAATATTTTTCTTTTTCTACTTCCATAATTATTTTTTTTTTGTAGTTTTATGCATTGATAGGGGGACTATAAAAGTCTTTTCTTAAAATAAATTTTAAGACATTTATCTCGAGGTTTTATCTCTATGTATCTTTTGTATTTAATGTAAGAATACCTTGCTTAGTGTTTGTTCGGTCTTATCAAGCAACCATTTCTTCTAGGTTATTTGTTTTCAAAGGTTTATTTTTATTATTATTATTCGATATTTATGAGAAATACATGAAATTATGAATTTAAAATCGGAAGCATTTTCAATTTCAGTAGTTTGCATGCTTTAGATTTCATTTTTTTAAGATTAAATACAGTAGCTTGTATGGTTTATCGAGCAGTGTTCCGATCCGTCATTTAAAAACTATCGGTATCATATTACCTAAATTGATTTAGGTCTTTTCATTTATTTTTTCTCTCCTATTTTGTAACTTACAATGTACCGTATTTACTCGAATCTAAGCCGCACTTTTTTCCAATGCTAATGCTATTGAAAATCGGGTGCGTCTTAGATTCGAAAGAGAAAAAAAAATGTATAGGATATTTAGAGCAATTACAGATTCATGTACGTATTTAAAAGTTTATAATACTAAAAAATAACTAATTATTCACCTCGTATAAGTTTCATATTAAATTTATTTTAATTCCGTAAAATTGGATAACGATAAACCATTTTACACAATTTTTTTTTTCACAAAATCTTGCTGAGAGTTTAGGGTGCAACTTAAATCGATGGCGGCTTAGATTCAAATAAATACGGTATATATATATATATTTTTAATCTCTCATTAAGTTATAATAATATCTTATGTAACTAATAGTAGAAACGAATGTGAAATAGTATTTATTATACAAATTTTATCTCAATTATTAATTTAAATCCAGTTCAAGCTATAATTTTGCGACATATTTGTCGTTTAACATTGATCTTTTTTAAGAATTCAAATGAGACTTTCGGTCAATGGGGTATACAAAGGACGGGGGAGGGACCTCCCTCCCTTGTATGCGCCACTGACTCCCCCCACATAGCCCTTTATTTTTTTTCCGATTGATCTTAATCCTATGTACATAGTACGTAAAATTTAACTACTTGTTATTACCAATTTTTTTTATTGATTAATGCTAATTAATTCAATAATTTACTTCCCAAAAATCGACTAAATCAAAAGAATATGTTTGGCGGTGTATTGAGGTATGATACGCGAGATTGGTGGACTTTCGACCCTGGACCCCCTCCCCTTGATAATTTTTTGTGTGTGCCACTGCTTTCGGTGTATATTCAAAAGAATACTTTTTCTGCTAAAATTTGATTACATCATACATCTGTTCAAATTTAAATGTAAGAATGTCAATGCTTGTAAGTTATGTAAGTATTTCTAACAGGGACTGATTATACGTCACAGGGATATATGCTGCAACAACAGACCTCACTCCAATTTCTAATTGAGCTATGTCCTTGATTTTTAAGTGGGAAAAAGTCATGTTCGTTGATTTTTCATGTATCTCTTTTTTCTGATTTCATATCAAGTATTTTGTGCCTGAACTTTATTTGCAATATGTTTTTCATACTCATGTTATTATTACATTTAATAATTATTCAAACTAAACTCAGTGGCGCTACAGCCCATGAGGGCCAAGGCGTACTTTGCCCATCTCAGTTCTCATGACCTTGAGCACTGAGGTGCATGAGCAGATATTCCGGTCAGGTGGTCAGTCCTATACAAAAACCCCAGTGTTTGGTTCCCAAACAAGCTTGGTACTCAGCAATCGACCCACTGAAGAGATGAAAGGCTAAGTCGACCTTGCCCATTCCCATTCCTTGCCCATTGAACCCTGGACCTGTGGCGTGGAAGCATTAAATGATTATTAATTCACCGTAAAAACTATTTAAGGGTCTCACAAATATTCCCCCCCTTATTTTGTAAAAATTGTTTTCTTAGATTTGTAAAAGTTTTTTAATTTTAACAATGTATCGGCAAAACATATATCACTTTCCCTACATACAATAAAAAAAACAATGAAACAATGTAGCTCTTTATTATCTTGCATCAACGGGTGACGTTTTTTAGCCACCTTGTATCACGGTAATTTCCCCCCCGGGAACCCCACCATACAGAGATCGGGCAAAGTTCAGTGATCTTGACGTCATGAGGGGGGGGGGATGATTTAGATTTGGTTCTTAAGGTTGTCGGTTCCCTTTCTTGCCCTACAGGGGCGTGAAAAGAAAAATTCCCCACTTTCATGCTCTTTGTTCTCTTCCCAGTCGTTAAAGCTTCATTTTCGGCCAAAGCTCTTATTTCTTCTTCAGATTCTTTTTCATTCCAACCTTTTCCCAATGACTTCCGTTTTCCGTGAAGGAGGCGAGAGAAAAAAAAAATTGTTTTTTTCCCTTTTTTCTCTTTCTGTTTGACTTCATTAGGAAAAAGGGAAAAATTTCCTCCCCTCACCTTTGGAGTCTCGTTACGTCGTCCGAACTATAATTTTGGGGGCCCCGCACCCCTTTTCCTATTTTTCCTCCAAGGTTGTTTTTTCCCTTTTTTTTCTGTTTTGACTTTTGGGAGAAAGTTTTCCCTTTTTTGATCCTTTTTATTTTCCTTAAATTTTTGGGTGATTTTATTTTCTGTGTTTGTTAAATTTTTTTGGGGACCCCCTGAAAAATTTTTTTTGGTTAAATTTTATTCACTATTTTTCCCCCCCCCTTTTGTCCAAAAGTTATTTTTTTATTTTTTACTCTAAAATGTTTAATCGAAAACATTTAGAAGCATTCTTTGGCGATTTCCCCCAGCAGCGGACCCCTCGCCCCCCTAGTCAGTAGGGTTGGATTTTTCAGGTGGCGTAGCGGAGGTTCGAAAGTCCACCATTCTCGTATCATGCCCAATACACCGTCAAACATATTTTGATTTTATCAGTTCGAAAACAAAAAACAGTAAAACTTTATTTAATTAAAAGTTAACATTATTAAAATAAATTAGGAACACATTTAATTAAATTACCAGAACTATTTAAGTTCCGTACTATATGCATAGGATTAAAACATACAAAAAAAAAAAATGGTAAGGGTTTGGGGAGGTAGCGCAACAGAAATTTTTAAAAAGGGGGGGGGGACCCCGGGGTTGAAAGTTCACCCATCCTTTATCATGCTATTTTTGATTTTGTCGATTTTCAGGAACAAAAAAACAGTAAAAACTAATTTTTGAAAAAATTAGAATAATTAATAAAATTAATCAAAAAAAATACATAAATTTACGTACTATATACTTAGATTTTTAATCAATGGAAAAAATCAAAGGGGTTTGGGGGTTCTTGACCCCCCCCATTGTGTGCGCCACTGGTTGGGAGAGTTCGGACCTTCTGGAGCTCTTCCCCCTTTTGTGCATCACTGCCCTTATTTCAAATATGCTTACTCCATCAAAAAAATTTGCGGCTAATTTTATTATGAAACAAAATTATATATTCTCAACTCATCCCAAATATCATAAAATTGATTAACTTGTAAATTATTTTACTACACAAATTTAGATTATGAAACAAGAAAAGTTTTTCATACAAAAAATAATGAAACCCAAGAGAAATATACCAGTAAATAAAATGGAAGTAATTTATTGTTCCTTGGGCGTTCCAGTATCATTTGATCCTTGTACCGGTCTGGGGTATGGGGACCGGTCTGGGGTATATACCTTTCAAAATATTTTTAGTTTTTCCCTCAAACATTGTGATGATTTGAAATAGTTAAGTTATTATTTTTATTTCATAACTTATTATCGTTTTCAATGTTTTTTGAGATTTATCTTTAATATTTTCTCTCTTTTTAACTCGTATAAACCCTACCAGGGAGGAAAAACCCAAAATTTTTAAATTCAGGGTGTCTTTTAAGCAAATCTTTTTAAAGAAGTGGGGAAAAATTTATTTTTTTTCCTTAGAAAAAATCAAGGATAAGCAAGAAAAATTAATCTAAACTAATAAAGTGCTTGCTTTTTGACATATAAAAAGCATACTAAGTGAAACGTAATTTGTATTTGATGAAAATATAATCATGTTTTTTAATTAGAAAAAACTTTTAACAATATACGATTAACATAACAGCATTCCGTATTACTCCTTGCTTCTGCTCTTTTATTTTCTTATCATATGGTTGATATATGATAGAACGTGCAAGGTTATCCATTTAATTTTCTTAAGTATTCTTTTGCTAATATTGGACTAGATTTTACTATTAAAGATTTCAATAATTAACTTATTTAGGAGCGGCCATATTTAATTAAACTATGCACACAATATGCTTCTTCAATTTAGGTTATTGAAAGAATCTAATAATTCATTTCGCTAAAAAGATTTCAACATGCTTTATATATCATATTAATTTATTCTTCTTAGAATTTAACGTACGATGGGAACATTGGAGACCCCATTAAGCATGATATGATTAACTTGATGAAAGAATTAAGAATAATTGAATTGTGTGTGTATTCAAAAAATTTTGTTTATCAATTTCGTAGCTTGTTATCCAAAGTAGGTTCAATTGTTTGGGAACAAGATTTTCTAGTGGGTCTATATTTGGTTTCTATTGTCTTTGTTTGCGTTTTTAGGTCAGGATAAATAAAATATTTGTGTTTCTTTTTTATCTGCCATTATTTTCTCTTTGCTTGTGTTATTTGTATTCCTTTCATGTCCACTCTTTAAATTTTTGCAAATTCGAAAATGACCGGCTGACCACAAGTGTGAGAAGTAGAAAAAAATTGTCTCTCTAGTCGCGTTTCTAAAACTTCGTGCCTTTTAACCGGACTTGGGTAAGAGAAATAAACTCATTTTATTTGTGACTTTCAGTGCGGAAAATTTTCGTCAACTCGTCCGAGATGATGATAAAAAAAAAAAAAAAAAAAACAAAAATATAGAGAGAAATTTTGTTCTCTCGGGGTGCTTCTCTACTAGCTACAATTTTTCTCTTCCTGTTCCTTCCGTTTTATTTTTTATATCCCAGAAAGGAACAGAACGCGAGAAATTCTCTTCCTTCCTTTCTTCCATACGGGGCTGGTCAATCTGTTCGGACGGACTCGAAGAAGGAGGGGTGGGTCGAAAAAAGAATCTCGGGATTTAAATGGGAGAGAGGGAGAAATAGAATTTCGTGAAAAACGCCATAAACATTTCTCTCTGGACTTTTATAACGAAACAGATTGAGCGTTCAATTTTCGTTTCGTTTTCTCTTATTTCTCACTCGCCCAGAAAAAAAAAAAGGAATGAGGGGGGATGGGTTTCCCCCCCTCGCTTCTAAATTCAATTCCTAGGTCTGTTTCTCTATTCTGCAGAATGAACGCTCGTGGCCTTGAGATATACCTTCATGCATCTATATATATCTGTAGGAAACCCTCCCTCCGATAAGAAAGCAATTTTCTTCTGGCGCGGTATGTCTTCGTTTGAAAGAGGGTAGCAGGAAGTAAAGACGATCTGCGCTGTCTGGATTGTAACACTTTGAAAGAGTGGCTCGCTGCCTAGAGATGAAGGATGAGAAGATGGAAAGGGAAGAAAAAAGGAGTTAAGGCGAAGGTGGGGTTTGAATTGTCGTTCTACGTAAATGGAACTTTTTTGACCGGCGGGTGTTGACCATAATAACTTCTTTTACGAAAGATGGGTTGGTTTTGATTTTTAGTAGGGGTGTTTAGTTTAATATTTTTGATTTATGGGTCGCCTTCTAGGGATAGAGATGTAATTTTTTTTCTCCCTATTTCTGGATAAAGAAATGTCGATTCATATTTCACATCGCATAAACTCTTCTAAATAATTCGTTTAAAGAATATAGTCAGTGCCGCACACAAGGGGGTGTCCTAGGGGTCCGGACACCCCCATAGCCCTTGATTTTTTTTCGATTGGTTATAATCCTATGTATATATCACGTAAAATTTAATTAAAGATTTGTTATTAAAAATTAATTTTATTAATTAATGCTAATTATCTATTTAATTATTAATTTTGTATTGTTTTTGTTCCCGAAAATCGACAAAATCAAAAGATTATGTTGGGCGGCATATTTGGAGCATGATACCAAAATGGTGGACTTTCGACCCTTGACCCCCCTGAAAATTTTTGTGTGCGCTACTGAATAGTTAATAGTCGCTTTTTAATGATTGATTTCCGCTGGTTATGTTATTCATTTATTTTTATGCTAGTTATTATAAATATTTGAATTGTTTCCTCCTATTTTTTAAAGTACATGTTCTCTTCTTTTTTTTTAGTTTATATATTTAATTATGTTATATAAATGTGCAATTACTGGAAATAAATTTTTATTTTTCTTTGTTATTATCTTTTCTCCTTCTTCTGGTGGTCGCGCTAGCCGAGGGGTTATGGTCACGAACCTTGGTTGACTTGTCACGAGTTATTGTTCTGGTGCCACTGAAGACTCTCCGTGTAGAAGGGGCTGATGCACGTGAAATCTATTTTATTTACTTTACAGTGCAACGTTAATGCTACTCTCTATTACTCACTCTCGTTCTTGTGTTCTATCTAGAAATATATGAAGTAATTGAACGTGAAAACATTTTTGATATATCGGTATTATGACTATTATGAACAATTTTTTCCGAGTTTTATTTGTAATTCATGTCTAGCAAATCGTAATTTTTTTAAAAAAAATCATTAAAACTTAAAGTAAAACAACAGTTAAAAGCTTCGTGTTTGAATCACAGCGATATGACAGTTTTAGAGTTTTAAAAGATGAAAAGGGAACACAGAACGTTCTTGTTTGAAATGTGTAATAAAATATGAATTCTCTCTCGTGTTAAATAGGCATTTTTTTTAGATAAATATTGTTTTCTGTATATATTTTTGTGAGCCTTGATCAACGAATTTTATTCCCCTGATACAAAGATTACTGACCCCTTACGGTCACTCCGTTGATTAATAAATACCATTCCTACATTTCTCAATTTAGACACTAATCCACATCCAAGAAGAATGAATAAGTAACTTTTTTTTTTAAATATGATTATCTGTGTCCTTAAACATTGTAACTACCTCCGCATGAGAAATAAAAGGAAAAAAAACTTCTTTTTATGTATAGGAAACGTGGGGAGGGGATCCCATCTGAGTTCCCGATGAGAATAAAATTCTCCATGCGTTCATCATCAAAGGAAAGGGATGATTTTTTTCTTTTTTTCCCCGAAACATTTTCCCCAGTTGGACAACCAACCCTTTCCCTACTACTTTTTTTCCCTATTTTTTTTAATACTGCTTCTCCCCCCCCCTTCCTTTTTCGCTTCGTTGCCCGAACCGGATTCGTCTGTCTGGTCGGATGACTGGATTGCCTCTGTTCGGGTGTCCCCCCCTCCCTTCGACGGGGTTTTTGTAATCCCCCCCGCATTCGATTTCAGCTCCCCCTGTACCTTTAGCATCTGATCGGTTAGGACCCACCGACCTTTATTTTCCACTGTCTCTCAGAATCCCTTCTCCATTATTCGTTTCTTGGGGTAGGGGTGGAGGAATGCGGTGTACGTGATGTGTCTTAAGGTATTCCATCTTGTTTATTGAGTATGAAGCCGTGTTGTGGTCCGTGAGTGGGATGAGATAAGTTAAAAGGAAGGGAGTTTTGTTTTTAGTTCGGTGCCGAGATTGTAATTCGATCTGCTGATGTGACGTGTCCTGTCTAATTGAAGACAAATTGGATATTGGTGAAGTCTGAAGGTGTGAATGTGCAGATGATGAACGAGTTTCGAATGTTTTTTTACTGCTCATGTGTATTCAAAGATTTTGTATTTTCCAGTGTACCTGTGATTTTGTTGTTCAATTTATGGTTTCCCCCTCCCCTTTTACATTAATGATAAGCAAATCCATACATTGTGTTCATCGATGTTAAATTGTTTTTGTGGGGATGAAATATTTACTAGTTTTATGTGGGAATAGGTATTTACTAGTTTTATGTGGGAATCGGTATTCACTAAGTTTATGTTGAGGGGATGGGATTTAGGGCGGATGGTTAATCCCAGTTTTTGAAGAACTATATGGGAAAAGTTTTTCACTGGGGTGTTAGGGTGCCCCCCAAAGCCCTGATTTTTTTCCATTAAATATAATTGATAAGATTTAAAATTTAATTAAATATTTGTTATTAATGATAATTTTTTTATTTTTTAAATTTAAAGCTAATTATTTATTCAATAATTTTTTACTGTTTTTTGTTCCCAAAAATCGACAAAATCAAAAGGAGCATGATAGAAGAATGGCAGACTTTCGACCCTGGACCCCCTTCTAAAAAATTCCTGCGTGCGCTACTGAAAGGGGCTGATACAGATCCAATCTGTCGAGGTTTACATTCGGTACCAATGAGAGCTTTAGAGTAGGGTGCAAACTCAGGTGTCGCTTGTGTGTAAAACATATAAATAGGTTTTGTTTTCTAAGTGATATTTTAATAAATTGTATGATTATGCATTAGTAATTTGATTTTAATTGATATTCAATAGTCAGTTTAAAAAATTAGTTTTATTTAACGTTTATCGTAAATTAGTATCTCCCCATCTTTAAAGGAGATTATATGTTTCAAAATCGGAAGCCAAACTATATAATAAATGGACATTGATTCTATCTTCACCAACATTAATTTATATTCGAAAAATTTAGGGAAAATTTCTGTCATAGAAAAATATTTCAGTATTAAAAATATCCTTCATATGCGGTTATACGTGTATCCGTTTATAACATACTGTATTCTTCTTATTAAAATTTAGACATTTCTATTTTTTATATACACTGAAGGGGGAGGGACTTCCCAACACCAAGAAAGACGTGTTTAGATTATCGAAATTTGGTACGTGTGTTTGTACAACTGAGAGATACCATCGATTCAAATTTCGCGCTTCGTGCTTAACTGTGGCACTAGTAGCGCCACGCGGAACATGCACAAATTAGCTTAAATGCGTACTGTAAAGTTCGTGAGCGTTGTTTGTCTGTGAAATTTGAGTATTGAGTATTGAGTTGATGTTAGCTAAAAATGCCTTTAAGAAGACGAAGAAGCCATTATCAGCAGCTCACCTTGTTTTAACGAGGTCATGTAATAGGGCTACGAGCAGGCTTGCATTCAAAATTCTGGAGGTCACACCGGCTAGCATTTCACATTTGAAATGCATTCTCTTGAACTTAAATTGACCTGTGATTTTGAAAATTTAATCAATTAAACATGTTAACTAGACAATTGCATTGTCCAATTTTCATTACTCTACAATAAATTTTTCTTGGTTTTGAGATTTTTTTTTCTGTTAGTGTGTAAAGTTACAAATTTACTTGACATTTAAAATACATGCGGTGAAATATAATGGATATCGCTTACTAGGAAAAATAAATTGATGCCAAGAAAAATAAACAGAATGTGCCAAAGAGTATTATAAATTTTGGTGCACTTTTCTACAGTTACGTTACTATTTTTGGAACTTCGAGCGAAAAAGCAGCTTTAACAGAAAACCTTTTAAAATGCATTCGCCACACACTGTCTCTTAATCCTCATTTGAGGTTCCGAAACAGGATCATTGAACTCCCAATTGCTCTTTTTGGAACGCTTTTTTGCCAGCATCTCAGTAGGAAGCCCCCAACTGATCATTTGTGTGTACACCTGTAAACAGCTGGATGCACACATCTCGTAGCTGTTCTTCCGTCGCAGAACAAACAACAATAAAAAAAAAGAAGTCATCCCGCATAATGAAAATGGGAAGAGTATTTTCTAATCGCACCAGAATGACAGGTGGCATACAATTGGAAGAGCGGACGCTTCAGCGACCCGCTTCGTCAGGCTTGACTGGCGAAGAATGGACAGTCCCCGTTAAAAAGAACAGATCCCGTGTTAATCCACCTTTCTGCTAGTGAACTTACGGGCGGCCTTGAATGGTAAAGAATGCTGTTAAATATCGGTAGAGCGCCCTTCTAATAACCGCCAATTGCCCTCAGCCGTGAATTTCGAAGTTGCCGTGTCTAATTTGCGTTTTCCTCAGACGGTCTGATTTCTTTTAGAGATAGTGACAACGGTGCACACTTGGAACATCATCTTGGTTGGCCACAAAGGCGATGAGCTGAAGATTGATACAGTTTTTTAAAAAAATGTTTAATTCTTTTTTTTTTTACCATGTCTGGTTGATGTCTTCAATTCTTTCTTGCCGTTTGCTGTGTTCTCACGACTTTTTAAGTAATGTTGCAACTTTTAATTAGTCTGCAGACATTTGTTTTCTGGAGTTTTGCTTGCCCGTTTTAAAGAATTCAAGGTGAAAATTATGGGACCGTGAAAATCCTCAATTTATTGCTTATTTTTATTTTTCATTGTCGACTATTTCTGTATCGGATCGTTAAAAAAACATACATGTTCGGATTTTTCTAAAAATAATATTGAGTCTATCTTAATAATTTGAGATTATTTTTTTAAAAAATTTTAAAAAATCTTATTAGCCTTTTTAATATTTTCGTCAAAAATGGAGAGGAATATTGCTTAAAGTAGCATTTGCAATTTCATTTTGTATTGTCTTCTCTCTTGTGGCTACGGTAACCGAGAGGTCATGGTCGCGAACTCGTGGCTTGCATTCGAGTCGAGTAGTGGGTTCAAGTCCTGGTGTTACTGAAAACCCATCGTGTAGGGAAGCTGATTCACGCTCGCGTTAAGTCTGTCGAAGTTCAAAGCTCTCACGTTGGCGCCAGCTCATGTGCCGTTTTCGTCTATTGACTGGTTCAAAATTAAGAAGTCTTTCGCCAATTGCCCTCGTCTTTCTTCACAATGCGTTGAAAATTGAAATCGAACTCATGTTGGCGTCGAGAGAAAATTCGTAGAGTGGGGTGTGTCGTCATCGTCACTTGACCATGATTCAAAATTATAAAGTTCGTCGCCAAATAGCTCGTGTTTCTTCTAAGTGGACATTAATGAGCAATCTATCAATGTCTCATCTCATTCAAAATGCATAAATTATTACTTAGAAAAGCTTAATGTATTCGGAAATGTATTTTGAACACTCTTGACTATTAAATCAAAAAGTTTAACTAAAAGCAGATTTGTAGTAATTTGAATTTTTTGTATTAAAATTAGATCTAATATTTTGCCGCAACAATACAGTAACACATGAGGTATTTAAAGAAAAATGCATTGCAATTAAATTTCATTCATCCAACTTTCATAAACCAATTAAAAGTAAGATATTGTTAAAATCATCCTTCATCAATTGTAAATGTTCTGGCATAAAAATATTAAAGTGTTGAATGTATCGATTATTCAAATCGCAGGGGCGTAGCTACCGCCGTGTCAATGATACGGGGCCCCCAAGGTACAGGGGCCCCAACATGTGTAACTACAGCCCCACTAACAGGGATCCCATATTTAAAAAAGGACTCCGAAAGAATTTTGATACAAGGCCTCCTCAGAGCTAACTACGCCAGTGTCAAATCGCAGTTATGATAAGTGGCTTTCGGAAAATGTGTTTTTTTGATTTCTAACATATATAGTTCACAAGATCTTCAATAATTAATTTTTTGATACGGGCTTGAGTAAATCGTTTCGATAATTCGAACATATAATATTTGTTTTGAATTATATCTTTTTGATGTAAATTATTCCCTATCTGGAGGTTGAAATATGTATACGAAATTTTTTATGTATGGTACATTTATATTATATGCAAACCAATTAGTTGTTATCAGATCCAATCATCTAGCTGATGTTTCGGACAATAGTTTAACTGATGACATTTTGATTGACTGTGTCCAGCAAACTTCTTACGTGGATTCTTTCCAAATGATTGATCGATGATTCTTGCAAAAGCTGTATTTATACATTTGACAATAGTATGCAACTAGATCTCGAGTATGTGATAAACACTGATGATATATATCTGATGAGTCCCCCTGTACTTTTTCTTTCTCATTGCGTTTTACTTCGTCATAACCTCTTGTGTTTGGTTTAGCTTGCTTTTATGATTTCCATTTCTTTGAACTACACTGATGACAAGGCTGGTTATTCTATTATGTTAAAGAGATTGATAAAAGGGAAAACAGAGATAATGTACCCTCGCTTGGACTGCAATTACATACTAATGTTTATTCATATATATATTTTTTCCCTCTGCTAGCCACGAACAAGTATTGTTACATTCCTGTGTTCATAAGTTAGTTATTATATCTAACCTTAAGATATTCTTGTAGTTGTTATTCCATCGTGTTTCTCCTTTACCACCACGTGTTCTAGATACTTGTATCTGTTTCATCTGTAATCCTCTCAGATTATATTTTGTTCCATTAAAACATGTTATTTTCTGACTGGATAGGAAAAGGAATGTTATAATTAAGGGGGCATAAAACACACACATGTGCCCAAATTGACGGAGAACATTTTTTTTTATTATTATTTTTTATAAATATAATCTGTTTTTATAATACTTTTTGTTTTTACAAAAAGTTTGTTCCCTAAATGTCATTTTCAATGTTTTTCCAGTATTTTTGGGTTTAAAATTGTGATTGAAAGTTATAGAATTTTAAAAGATGGATACAATTTTTTTAAAAAACACGTTAATTTTTTAATAATCTGGAGACATATTCGTTTATTTATGTTATACATAGTATTATATGAACGAATCACACACCAAAATAATAATAAATTATGTGCATTTTTAAAATTTGTTTTTTATAGTTTATGTAAATTGACAAATATTTTGAAATGAGATTCCCTCTCGCGGAAAAAATTTCTTCTGCATTTTCTAAGGTATTTTTATTCTTTGGAAAATTCCTTTATTTTATGTTTAAATATTAATAGAAATTTCATGGAACCATTATTTTAAATTTTAAAACATAGAAGTAATTTAAATATACATTGGGGAAAAAAATGGAACATTATAATAAAAAAAATGGTGCAAATATTTAAAAAAAAAAATTGCATGATATATATATAGAGAGAGAGAGGATGATTTCTACTAAATTTCATGAAATTTCAACAAAATGTAAAAATTTTATCTGGTGTTAATACTTTGTGTAATTCTAACGAAATTTTAATTTTATTCAAAATGCTTTTTTGTTGATCTAAAAAATATATTTGTATTATTTTCTCTCTGCCGTAAATGATTTTTTAAAAGCTTTCGCAAGTTACTTTTACGGATTTGCATTATTAGACTTTGAGACTATTGCCACAAATAATTTTAACTTTGGATATTCGAATATAGAAAATACAAATTCTGAAAAATTTTACTGGATTCGCAGTTACACTTAGTATTTTAGAGTGTTTATATGCTGCATAATTTTTTTTTTAGTGAAATTGAATGCTTGTTAGACTTAAAATTCTCTAATTAATGCCTGGTATAATTTTGTGTGTTAAGAACGAAAGAAAATACTATAATATTTTAAATATTTTGCAGTAGTATAGTTTTTAATATTGTAAGGAAATTCTTATAAACATTTTATTTATATTTTTTTCTGCGTAATGAAAGAAAAAAAATCTGAATTTTTCCCCCTCTCAAATTTTGTGTTACAATTAGCCATATGTTTTTAATTTAGTTTTCTTTTTCAAATGTAGGTCACAATAGCGAGGGGAGAGGAGTCCCATTTTTTTCCTAATTTTTTTAATGACTATTTTTTTTTTAAAGTTGGATGTTTTTAGAAGAATTTTTGTGAAGTTAAAAAAACATCTTTTCGGCTACTTGACTATTAGTTTTTATTATATATCTCATTTTCAGTTTGACTCTCATTCTTCTATCCTCCCCTTTAAGTTGGTGGTTAAGGTATATCATCAAGAACACGAGAACGCTTTAAAGGGGCGTTCCGATCTTTGCCCCCCTCCAAAGAAATAGAAGTTTCTTTTCAAGACTGTCTCCCGCTCCCCATATGGTTGCCTAATTAGCATCAAAATAGCAAACTACGGATGCGTAAGAGGGCATCAAATTGAAGGGGCCGGTTGGTGCCCCTTCCCGGAGGAAAAAAACGAAAAGAAAAGGAAAGAAAAATGAAATGTATTCCATAAGCAAGGTGCCTTACAAAAGCAATTTTCTGCATGTTCGGTCATCTTCGCGAGACATCTGCTGAAGAATTGTTCACCGCTGTTTGAAAGTAAATAGAGCATTGCTAAGGTTAGCCTTAAATATGCCATTATGGTCATGTTTTTCCGTGAGAAAGTCCACCTAAGACAAATGTAATTCGTTGTTCGAACCTGTGTCTCAATCTGTTTCCGTTGTTTATGGTCCTGTTGTCCTGTTCCCAAAATAGGTTATGGCGCGCTTGTCTTCTGTGGTTGGGACAATTTTCTCCCTTGTTGTTTTGTTATTCCCTGCTTGTGCAATGCTGCCGAAAAATATGGTCATTCTAGCTTCCTAGTTCTTTTTTTTCCCCTTCCTTTCTCCATCTCGTGTTCAATCAATCGAAAAATTGAATTTTTAAAACAAGTCGTTTGATTTTTCTTATGGTATTAAGATTCAAAAGTTGGCTACAAGTTACGATGAAATGTGACTGAAAAATGAATAGAGTGCTTTCAATGCGATTTAGTTATTTATGTCTGGGAAAGCAGAAGGGAAAACACTCACATTTGGAAAGTCATTGTCCTTGCAATTCATGTTCAGTAAATCAAATCGTTCAATCTTTTATTATTTTTTTAATTTAGCTTTCGAATTTCCCAGTAGATTGCAATTTTTTTCATAAAGCAAGCCTTCTAATATATTTTTCATAAATTTCTTTTAACTGGACAATTTATTTCGTGTGAAACCTATGTTAGATTATTAATCGTCAACTTAAGAACATCTAAAAAATCGCAATCATTAGAATATTTTCATTAATATAAAACATATTTTTAAAGTACCTTCATTATTTGTTATAAGCGTTTGGAAATTTTTGATAAAATTTATTTACACACATAACCTTTTTCTAATTAATAGAATTATCTTTTTATCGTTTTGTATTGACAATTATTTAAAGAGCAATTATAAAAAAAATTTGTGCAAGTAAAATTTACTGTAAACATTTCTGTATAATATCCAAATATATTCTTATTTCTTAAATCTTTCCGGGAGGAAAAAAGTCTTTAGAGCTTAGTTCTCTTTTTAATGTTTTGTTTGAGTTTTGGTTAAGTAAGAATTTTTTTTCCTGAATTAATAATTTGTTTTTGTATAAACTATTTTTTCTAGCAACTAATTTCTACTGGAATTAAGTTTAAACTCTAGAGGATTTTATGGTAATTTCCAAATAATTTATTTTTAAATTTTTATAAAAAGAGCAAGTTGACAACTATAAAACTTGTATTAAGCTAGTTAGCTGTCTTAAGATGGCAAAACTAATAGCTTCTGTAAAGCAACTGATTTTCTCCTATGAGATTGTTATTGTGAAAATTTGCACAAGTTTTAATCTATAACCTTTTAAAATTAACATAGACAGAAATATATATGATCTTGCAGATTACTTTGTTAATTGTGTATTTTAAATCTCTTTGGGAGCTGAACTTTTTAATCTTATAAAGAAATGTTTGACTAAAATGCAGTTTTGTATAAAAAAATTTTTTTTTCTAAAAGACATTGAATATCAAATAAGGGTAGAGCATTTATTTATTTATTGCATTGCGTTTTGTGTGTGAGAAAATAAAACTCATTATGAAAGTATTTCGAAAAAAAAAAAGTAGTACTAAGAATAACATAATTATTTAGCAAAGACTTAAATAATAGCAATTAAAAAGTAAAATTATAGATTCATTGAACTTTATTTCGAATTCGGTTATGTGCAAATGTATAGTTTGATTATCATGATTTTGTTAAAATATTTCTTCTATATGGTTCTTTGAGATAAATCTGTTCTAGAAAACATGAATATTTGATTTGTATACTTTATTTGAAGACTTTTTTTTTTTTTATACGAAAACCTAAATATTTTTTACTCATCTTGTGTCGGATAAATGTTGCACTGCTCTAGCTTCCTTGCCTTGTAAATAATTATTTCGTTAAATAAACATTATTTTTTAAACAATTGTGTTTAATTTCATCTGTAGTTGTTAGTGAGTGTAGTGTATGAGAAAACTCTCGTTAGTGTGGTAAAGAATTCATAAATATTCTCTCTTTTTTTATTCTTGAATCTATGCTTACCCAACCGAACTTTTCTAACGAAATGAAAATTAGTTTTTCCATTCTCAAAATAAGCAGAAATGAAACAGAATTATTATCTCAAATCATTATGTGCTTATTTTATGGGGAGGGGTAAACATCTCGCACGAATGAGCTGAAATAATGATGCTCTGCTGTTGTAATATTCCTTAACTGTATCTTAGCATGCATACCATTCCTATTCGAAAATGGTCATGGTCAAACATGGACATTTTTTTTTAGTTATGATTTTATCTTATTAGTACACATTCTTATAGCTCTATCTCCTTTTAAAATAGGAGGTATCTTGAAGAATTTTTTCCCAATATGTCAGTCGTGGAGCCATGCATCTAAATCTTGATTCAGATAATGATAATGAGATCATAACTGGCATGTGTTTGTCATCTTTTATGTAAGTGCTTACCCTCGCCCTCCCTCCCCATCTTTCTAGTCGTCTGAATGTTTATCTTGAAACATCGGGAGATAAAAAATGAATAAATTTGTTACATGTCATCTCTCTTAATTAGATTTATCTCAGAACAGAAGGATTTCGTAATCGTGTCTGGAAAGTGTGTGGTTCCCCTTGGGTTTTTATGTAACATTGTTTGTAAAAATATTTTTTTAAACAGTTATATAAGTTTTTTTACATGTGTGATTAACTTTTAAAGTAATTTCTTCAATTTTTAAATTTGATTAATTTCAGAAATATTTTGAGAAAAATGAAAAAACAACTTTGCTATAGGTACGAAACAAGTTTTAATATTCATATTGTTGTAGTAATAGTTATAGGCAGGCTTTACTGAACTTCCCGTGCTGGTTCTCTAATAGTGACTTGCATGCCCTTCAGTGGCGCACACAAGGGAATTGAGGATTCAACCCCCCGGTACCAATAAATTGGTTTATCATCACAGAGAACACCCCTTGGCGCTTTCGTTTACGTGTTTTTTAGAATGTAATCCTCTCCCCTTTAGAGAGGTCTTCGTACGCCACTGATGTCCTTTCTTTGTTTTATAATTAATTATAAAGTGATTCAAATATTTCTCATTGCTAGGAAATTGAAAATAAAATTACCAAGAGCAAAATTATTATATAAATTAATTTTAACTAATTTATTTATTCCTCTGTAAATTTCTTATATTATTGATTGGAATCCTACCCTTGTTCATTATACCCCCAACCTCTTTTTTTTATTATACTTTTGTATTTTCCATACTTATTTGAGAAACATTTCGATGTACTGTTGCTTATATATATATATCCTCCCCCGCTTTTTTTTATCCTCATGTATTTTGGCGATAATCTATAATATCTGAACAATAGTTTTGTCTTTCGGAAAAAAAAAAGGTTTAGATAGCTTATTTTGTTGTAAGATTACACTTATAAATGATAGAGCAGAAAATTAATGCACGCATCACTTTGTCCATCGATCGCCAATTGTTTAATATACATGAATATATGAGCAACAAATTTTTTTTACATAAAAGAGCATTTAAAATGTTCTTTTTAAAAAAAAGAATTTTAAAAATTTCAGTCAATTTATTGATTAATTGCTTTTTTTCTCAAACGACATTATTGTGTCCGAAAATTAGGAATTCAGATACCATTATTTTTAAAGATGTTGAGCATACTTGAAGTTTTAATCATGATTAAGTGTTTTGAACAATTTTTCTTATTTTTTTTTATCACTCAAAGAGTACTCGCTTTTATTGAGAAGATTTGGGAAGCAGGGAAAAAATGAGTTTTCTCAAAGTAGATAGTTTTATAGAATCATCAATATCTATTGAAAAAGAAGAAAAAAAAATATTACTCTCTAAACTAGAAGTAGTTAAGCAAACAGAGACCATAAAACATAAATGAGAAAAATTTAGTCAGACAATTTACTCTTCAACGGGGCAGCAACTTCATAAATTTATCCTGTACTGTAAGAATTCTTAAAGGATTTTTTAAATATTTGTAATGATTAAAGAATAAGTGTGTTTATTATTATTTATTTTATTGCTTAGTTTCTTTTGTTTGGCAGAATAAAATTGAACTTATCATCTGCTTATGTTTTTTTTTCTAGAATGTTTCATTGATTAGCTGTTCTCCGATTAAAGGGAAATGTTTCTACTTCGGAATGATTTTACTCTATAATTGCACGAAAAACATTAAAATATAAATTGAGGTAGACCTTTTTCATGAAATTTTTAACTTTAGGATTCGTCTGTCATGCTAATATATATATATATTGTAATGGTTACTGAAATTCTCGGATATTTTTGATTTTTAAATAAAATGCTAGTTGCTCTTTATTTTAAGGTACCCCCGATTTACAAATTAAGATTTTAATAATATGTATTATTTGTGCTCCTTGAAACTTCTTTCTAGTAAAACGTCATAGGCATCTCTTTCATCATGCTTATGTATAACAACCTATAACATAAAATTACAAAGTTAACTATCTAACAAAATTATCATATTTAATCCAAGTTTTAAATTTGCGAATCATGTTAATGAATTGATGTTTTAAGGTATCGTGAAATTTTCTATTATCTTATATCAACGGAAAACTTATCAACTATTTTAAATTGTGTTGTTGATGGATTAATGCTGTTGTGTAAGCCATTTTAAACATATTGCATACATTTAAAGGCGTTCTAGTTGTCACTCGAAACAAAGATAATGATTCGATTCCCCCCCTACTTTCCCTCTAACTTAAGTTAGTTAAATCTTTCTTTGTGACTTTGGTATTGGAGCCCTATACTGGAGGTGTACCACAGTCTCTGTAAGAGTTTCATGGTAGTTAGTAACATTTATTGCAAAAGATCTCATGGTGTTTTTGTCATTTTAAGAGTAATAAATTTGGTAATGTTCTCTATTAATGATTAAGAATATATATATATACAGTATATATATATATATATATATATATATATGTTACGATATATATATATATATAGTATATATATATATATATATATGATATATAATATATATAAGCTTAAAGGCTCAGTGGTGAAGTGGGTACCATCGCGCTTCCCACAAAGGAGCATGTCAAAATCAAAAGGAGCATGATACAAGAATTGTTAACTTTCGACCCCTGGACCCTCCCCCTTGAAAAATTCCTGTGTGCGCTACTGTGGGACTTAAACACTGGGGGTCTCGCTTCAGACTCACCACCTGATCGGGACATCAGCTCATGCACCTCAGCGCCAATAGTCACGTACACTGGTATGGGCCCTGGCCCCCATGAGCTGTTGCGCCACTGAGTTTGAGTTTATATATATGTATTAAGCCCTAAAATTTAATCTCAATATTTTGATTTCAATTCTTATATGAATATCATTTTAAAAAAGTTTAAGTAAATTTAATCTATTGAATAGGCATTGGGGAACCTAAACAGATTTATTATAGGATGAAAAGTAGTATAAATAATTTAATATCGATTGAAAAAATTTTTTAAAAAGAATGAATAAGCATTCGTTGAATAGCAAAATGTCGAAATATCTTCAAAATTTAGACTTTTGGCGCTATTGGAAATAATTGTGCTTACCATCTGGCAATTCAAATGCAACATAATTTTATTTTAATTTTTGTGAAATTCAATAAATAGGGAATTTAACTTTCATACTCAAGTGTACCATGGCTCTGTCTATAATTTAAGTTCAATATTCTAAACTAGAATTACTCGAATATTTATTATTACCATCTCAAATTTCTTCAAAGCCGACCGACATCAGCCTGTTGAGGCTGCCCCCTCTGAAGCCATGCACCATCTGGCCTTGTGTATAAGAAACTCATAATCAGTGGTGCCGACTGATAATCGCTATAGAATAAGTACCCGCTGTTTCATATACCGTGAAATCCTGCCTAAAAGAACTTTCCAAACCAGTTTCTCCGCCCATTAGATCCGCGACGTGCAGCCGGGGGCGGGGCTTTAATAATTAAGTCTCATCGGCCCGCCCCTTCTGAGTTGTTTGCAAATAAGCGGCGTTTGTTTAAAGAGGTAATAAAAAGGAAAATGAGAATCTCTCTCTTTCGGCTTCTATTTATTTAGTTCTTCGCGTTTTGAACCCTTGCCTTCTTCAAACCCAACCTTGGATCGTTTTTCAAGGCCAGATATTCGGAGTTAATCGTTTTCTACCGCTGCCTTTCTTTTTCGTCAAGTTCTAGAGAAGTCTTGCTGTTCTTTTCAGTGCAGGTTTCTCGGCAAGTTTTTGACAGTAACAATTATTCTTGGGTCGATGTTTTATTATTTTTCCATCTCTTTCAGCTTAAAACTCTGTCGGTTTTGCTGTTTTCTTGTTTTGATTTTTCGGTGTTAATTGAAAGTGTTATTTTTAACAATTTTTCATTTGCTTATTCATTTCCTTTTATGTTCTTTGACGCGAACAAGACAGTTTTAAAATCTTTTCGGAGTAACCATTTCTTGTAGATTTAGATATTGAACACCAGAACGTTTAAGAGAATTGTTTCCTGAAGAGATCAGTTTTGACAGAATAATAATTACTGATTCATCAAAACTGATACACTTGATATTAAATAATAATTCTAGTTTTGTTTTAACGAGGTGTACTAAAATTGTATGTCTAGGATTACGATAAAATGCATTTACCGTAAAATCCAGCGTATAACGCGCACTGTTAACACAAAAAATAAGATCAAAATTTAAGGGTGAACATTAAACGCCCGGTATAAAAATGGTAGCATTAAAAATGAGAGATAAGCATTAAAAAAAAAAAAAAATTAGACATACAAGAGTGAAGTACAGTTTATTTAAAGATATGACATATCTTATGAACTTAGAGTTGTAGTTAAAGAAGTATACTATTTGTTCAAAAATATAGGCTAATACCTCAAATAAAGGACTTCCAAACATAAGAGCATTGCACACATACATTTCAGGTTTCTTCGTAAAAAACGGGGTCCGCGTTATACGGCGAATACACCTAAAATTTTTTAAAAAATGCAGCTTGAGTAGGTATGCTATAGGTACGCGCTACACGCCGTATTTTAGGGTAATTTCTGTAATATGCATTATTATATAGGCCTTCTTAGATTATGATTTTCACTCAAAAAATAGTGTCGAATTTCTAAACGAGAGTGTGAAAAATGTAGGATTTAAAGTAATTCTACAGAATTATAATTCTTGTAGTATTATAGTAATTTGTATTAGAGAAATTTCAGAAAAAAATTTTAGGGAATGAAGGATCCAGACACCTTTAACTAATGAAAAGATATAAATTTAAAATACATTTATTCATAAAGAAAATTTTAAAGAAATACCAAAACCTTTTCTAATTTATTCTTTTGGCTAATGAACTTAAATTAGAACGTTTTAATTGTTGACATTTCTTAAAAGTTTTCTTGTGTCTACTGTACTTTGAATCGCCCTATATCTTATACACACACACGTACAAATTTACACTAATTTTTCATTTTTAATTTAAGTCAGTTTCAATGATAGCCACAGCAGTTCTTCTTTAGTTAATTAAGTCTTTTCTCCCCTTCTCTTTCTTCGTATTAATTCAGAAACTCTGAAGGTTTCTTAAGTTAATTAATTAAATTTGCAGCGTTCATTAGCCTTGGAAGTTTTTGTATCAAACTATGCGTTTAATTTACTTATTGAGATTACTTATTGTTTCTCCTTGACATTGAGTGTTTCTTTTAATTAATTTTATTTTTGAGCTGCAGAGAAAGTTGATTAAATGTTTTTTTCTTTTTATATCGTTCTTTATTTCTGTCTACTTGATTCTCTTAATTTAAACAATAATAAAATCTTACTCAATTCGAGCATTTAGTGATTATTGTTTGAATACTACCTTGGAAGCTCACTCTAATTTCCATTCTTAAAATCCTCTAGTTTAAACACATTAATGTTTAACATTATGGAATTAATTTAATGGTCTGCTTTTATAATTATATCAAATAAAATTAATTTTTTAAAACCTAAATTGTGAATATTGTTGAGTTTTTATAGGTTTTAGAATCGGTACTACGTACAATCGGTGTCTTTTAACCAGGGCATATATTTTATTTTTAGCCGAATAATGAAATGATAGGTTTAATCAAATTAGTTATACTAAATTACAGAAACCACACACAATTAAAACAAGTTGCTCATTTTTTCTGCCTGCAGCAAAACTGAATAAAGTATGAAATTTAATAATAGGAAACAATCATGCCACACACGATAAGTGCCGTATGAGCAGTAGCGTACAAAGACCTCTTGTGTGTGTGGGAGGGGGTTTGGGGGTTACAGCTTAAAAAACACGTAGACGTTAGGGTTTTCTGTATATGTTTCAATGTAAATAGTGTGTACTCCTTTGTGTATATCTTAAGTATTTTCCTTAGATGTTAAAGTTCACCCAATGCGGTTATTGAAAATCAAAAATGTTAATTTTAAAACCTTTTGTTATATATAATCAATGTCTTTTAAACTGAACTGAACTCAGTGGCGCAACAGCCCATGAGGGCCAAGGCCTACTGTGCCTATCTCAGCTTATGTAACCTTACTACTTTAAGCGATGGGGAGATGTCCAAATGTTTCGGTCAAATGGTCAGTCTGACGCAAAAGCCCCAGTGTTCAGTTCTCAAACAAGCTCGGTACTCATTTATCGACCCGCTGAAGGGATGAAAGGTTGAGTCGACCTTGCCCAGCCAGGGATTTGAACCCCCGGACCTGTGGTGCGAAAGTACGATACACTACCACTCAGCTACTGGGCTTTAATGTATTTTATGTTCAAATAAAGTGTTGATGCAGGGGAGGCTCTCCCGGGAGACCGGTATACATAGCTCTAAATCCTTATTAGGGGAGCTCGATCTTTCTTAGGGGAAAAAATTAGCGCCTCCCCCCTCACACACGCACACCGTGGAATTCGTTACAGCGTATGGGTAATTTTTTCAGCAGAAAAATCGTTTAAATAAGAATGTACGTATTAAATAATAAATGTCATAATCAACGTTCAAATTATTAAAGCGTTTTTCATATTTTCTAATTTCTACCCTCAATAGTACTTACATCCATGATACCAGAACCAGTGTTAAACAAGATAATAGTATTTGCCTGGCAAAAGAAAGCTCCAGATTGAAAATTATCCACACGCGTACATCTCATTGTGAAACTTCGTCATGTGCTCTCTTTTTCAATCAATGTTTTTCCTAGTCGTGTGGATTTTTAAGTAAAAACACAGAACAGATAGTCTCTTTGTTTTTCTTTTGTCTTTTCCTCTTTTCGAGGGAAAAAGTTACAAAAAGGGGAGGATGTGTCTCCCGTGATTGATGTTGAGCATTCGTCCGTAAGCTCAACGATTTCTGGAATGTCGAGAGGTTCGTCCTTTTTTCATCGCTAAGGTAAAAACTTTTTTTTTTGTGGGGAAACTCTCAACTTTTTTCCTCACACTACCCCCTGGCAGCTTCTTTCCGCTGCGATAATTTTCCTCCCTCTTTTGTACTTTGATGAATCGCTGTAATAATGTTGCTGTTCAAAAGCAGATGAACGTGAAACTACAAAAAAAAAACTTCTCTCTCCTTTGAACTTTTTTTGTCCCGTTCCCACATAGTTTCGACGTAATTGTCTTCAAAGGAGTATAAATATGCTTAACAATGAATCTCGGCAAGGGGTTATTAAATAATAAATACTGCGTTAGTAGTACGAACGAGAAAGTTTTTGAAAAGATGCCTCATAAACTTAAAACGACTGAGCCTAGAAAACGGTTATGATAGTGCAACTTGTATACATTAAGAATTAAAAGTATGGTAAAATTTATTTTTAAAAAGAATGTTGTAGGAAATTTTTAAAAATCAACAGAGTTTTAATACATCCTGTAATATTAATTTATTGTTTGTGTTACGCCGTAAATGGTGTGTGTGTGTGTGGGGGGTTGAGAATACTTTTTAAAATTTCCGGGAAAGTCTATTTCTTACAATTGTGCAATAAATATGGGTTTTAAAAGAATCATGTTATATTCTCAAACAGGCATAATAGTTATAAAAAATATTTTATTCCCAATATTCTCTCGCGAAAACGCAAACCCGTCTACCAAACAATGTTTAAGGTATTCGACTTCCCTTAAATCATGATTTTTTTTAAAAATTGACAAATTTTCTTATGATTTTATTTTATATGCCATTTTATAAGCTTTATAAAAAATACCTAATTTTTTATTTTCCATTCACTAGAACAAAAACTACAAGTATTTTAGTAAAAACAGATGCCATAACTTTACACAGGATGTCAAATTTTAAAATGCGTTTTACTCGAAATGGTTTTTTTTTCGAAAAGCTCAAACGGGCACAGCGATTACTCAAAAGGTTTATAAAATAATTTGCTGATTTTTTTTTTCTCGTGTATGTTCTGCATAACAGTAGAAGTGTTTTAACCTTCAGATTTATCAATCTCTGTTTTATTACAAAATTTACAATCCTTTATGTGAATATAATCAGTGCCTTTTTAAGCAATTTTATATAATCACTAAGATAAAGCGCTCTAGTGTTTTTAAAAATTAAAATACCTCTTATCCTGAAGGTCATTTCAAAAAGGAATAGCAAAGTAATACATCAAAATTGAAAAAATTGATAATTTGTTCATTTACTATTTGTACAGAGCAGGCCCCGTTTATGTAATTTTTTGTTAATTTTTACCCATATTTTCCCATTTTAGTAGTAATAATTTATTTTTCTCTTAATGTTGGCCTTTTTTTTCTTAAAATGTACTAAATAAATCTAAAAACCACAAAAAATCTTCAGATCTCCATTTTTTTAAAAAAAAAAGTTGTCGCAATTAGTCGGATACCTTAAGCGAAAAGAAAGAACACGAGACAATTATTTATTTTTTCCTTTAGAAGGATTTGAAATAAAATTCCCTCTTAACATGTTAATTTCTTTTGACATGGGAGAATTCACACCTGTTTTGCTCGTAATTACATCTAAAATTCAAAAACTATGGAATTATAGTCTTTTACCTCAAGCTATTGTCTCGTCTGCTCAATACTTCCAAGGACAATTGTATGCTAGAATAGTTATAATTTAAAATGTGTGGCGAACATTTATCGTACTGTAAAAGTAGAGAATTATTTTTAAATTTGCTTTTTGTTAATATTATACTTAAATGAAGTATCCTTGGAGAGGGGGAGATCAAGATATATGTTACAAAGACTTCATTTATTAAGATTTTTAATCAACCCTTTTTTTTAAAAAAAGCTATTTTATTCGATAATAACATACAATTTTCAATATGAGAAACAAATTAATGCTTTGGACCATTAAAAATATTTATCAATAATAAAAGATTTTTTAAAAATGTTTTACCGAAACATAACTAATTTCCCGATTTTTAAATAAACTGTTTTAAATGTTTGCCATAAATTAGTAAATACATAGCTAATTATGACTAAAAATTTTCATATTTTAAACTCGGCGCTCAATTTTATCTAATATCATTATTAGGAATGTGAACAACGAAGTCTATCGCGCAATAAATTTTAAAGGATCACGCTATCCTTACGTGACGTAGTGTAGAAAATTTTTGAGCTCATCGTTTTGACCAAGTTCAAAATAAATCGCGAATAATCAGGTATATATACACTTGTGTTCAATAAATCCATTCCTTCATGTAGAATTCGGCCATGTTTTTGCTTTTCATTTACGACTATGGACAGTAGCCACACAGGAATTTTTCAGGGGGGGGGTCCGGGGTCAAAAGTTCACCAATCTTGTATCATGCCCCCTTTTGATTTTGTGGGTTTTTGGGGAACAAAACACAGAAAAAAACTAATCATTGAATAAATAATTAGCATTAATTAAAAAAATTTTAATTTAAAACAAATACTTAGTTAAATTTTACTTACTATATAAAAAATTATAATCAATCGGAAAAAATAAAAAGGGCTTTGGGGGTCGGACCGAGGCCCCTTTTGCGCCACTGACTATGGATCTAATCAAATGCCTTTTAAGGGGGTTCTGGTGCACATGTTAAATCTGTCTTGCTCAAAAAAGGGGCCTCCCCTTTACGGGAAAAGTGGAGGGTTTTGGGGAGGGTGGGTTTCCAGCTCAGTTACTTGACCGTGGTTCAAAACTACGAGATCCGTTGACAATAGCCCTCGTTTCTTTACAGTGCGACGTTAATAAACACTCACTCATACTATCTGACTAAAAGAACAGTTGTAAATACATTTTGCTGGAGAGAGCACAACTCTTCACTTGAGAGAAATGGAAGATAAATATAATTGATGATGTGGTAAAATACTACTTACAACTATTATTGGATCAATGTCGATATCAACATCTGGACCCGTTACATATTAGAATTTTTTTCAATTTATTATATATAAAGGAAAAGCAATATTTCCTTCACGACTTAAGCTCAATCTTTACTAAAAGAGAGAAATATTATATAGAAAAAAAATAGTTGTGCATTTCGCTTCAGTTCGTGAAATTTGCTTGAAATAATATAGATGGAGCAGAATCAAATTATGCAAAATGATCTAAGTAATAAGTCACTTCTCAGTTATAAATTCGCGTCGCAAGTCAATCTGGTCAAATCTACTTGCGTGATATTAACGATTCTTTACATTTTATTAATAAAAATCTGTCATTTTACTATTTGTAAGCACAGTTTCGTGCGTTTCAGTTTTCAGATCTGTATTGTCCTCTGTGTTTAACTTGAAGCGTTTCATCTATCTTATTCAAACAGCATCGATCAAAGCGAATTTCTATTTGATGAATGACTCCTCTTTCTACTGGCTTATCTTCCCCCACATTAAAAATCGAGGAAATAGGAATTAAGTCACCAAATAGAGCTTATTGGAAGACAGGGGACCCGCCTAAGGGTCTCGATTAACACTAACAGCCTGTGTAACTGGGCTCAAATGATGTCATGCACGCGAACCATTCGGCTTACTTCACTTCACAAACTGCGTGCCATAATCGTTTGCCTGTTCGTTTCCTCTGTCCATGCCGCACGCTACCCACACCCCACCCAGGAAACTAGAGTCCAGGCATTCGCTAGTCCGGCAGAGTCCGGTATTTGCCATTCCATGTCTCGCCTTTTTGCTTTTTTTGAGGAGGGGCGGAAGTAAGTGGCGCAGGTGCGGTTTTGCGGTGACCATTTGATTGTGTGCGAACAAGACGAATTTCAAGTAATGTTTTAGCGGATGCTGTGTTAAAAATCAGTACGTGAAACCACATACTATTGGTGAGCAGGAATCTCACGTGGTGGTTTTTGGAGGGAAGTCCAGGTGATTAGCAAACTATTTCTGCATTTTTGAGGTAATAAGTTTTAGAAAGTTTAGTTTGGAAACTATTGTTATTAACTGCGAGAACTAAAGAATTTTGATTAATCTAGGTTTCGTTCTATTTGCAGATGTGTGTACCTTTTATTAATGAGTTCTAATCCAAACGTAAAATGGTCTTTTTCTGAAGTTTGTTAGTTTTGGTTACGCGCAGAAAATATTAAAAATAAGGTTAATTTGAAATATCAGATTTAAGACCTAAATTAGTTAATACCGTAAGGCTTTTTGAAATAGCAAATGCTACTTTATTATTGTTACAAGTGATAGGTTGAAAGGGAATAAAATTTGAGACACGGTGCAAACTATTGTGTAGATTTTCTAGTGTATTGTTATATTCTATGTTTACCAACTTTTTAGATCGTCGACTGTAAGGATGTATTGTTGCTTTTCTTTTTTAAAAAAATAATTATCTTTCTACCAAGATTGAGTATACTACACGTGCGTTTAACACAATTTAAATCTTCAAAGAATTCTGACTAGTTTTTGTTTAATAGATTAGAAATCTTTGGACTGATTGAATTGTGTATAAATAGGGGGTATTTTTGAAGCTAACTTTTAAATTGAATGCATTCTGTTCACAAAATTATCATTGAATAAAAAAGCAGTTCAAAAAAGTTTTTAAAAAAATTCCATTTATCATCAATAGTCGTCCTGTAGTTCTACTATCATGGGTTTATGCTTGAAGATCTTATATTGTTGGTTAGTAGTATCTAAGCGGCAAATATGTCCTGAAAATCTAACTCTAATTAATTTAATGAATTTTATTACATTAATATCCTGATAATTTTTGTAAAATTCAGCATTTGTTCTTTTATAAAAATCACCCTCTTTAATCCCACCAATAATGATTCTCGGTATCTTTCTCTCACAAATGGAAATATTGGCCTATTCTTTCTTTGAGAGGTTCCAAGTCTCAGAAGCATAGAGTCAGGACTGAACGTATAATAGTTTTGTTTACTAGTAATTTGTGTACCTCTCTTTATGTATGTTGATCTAAAGAAAGTTCAAAGACCGTTTAAACATAAATTTGTTGACACTATTCGCTTTTTAAAGATATTGATAGTTAACAATTCATAAAATTAACGAACTACAAAAGGAAAAAGACTACGAACTTAGCATTTATATGCACCCAACGTACATCTATAGTCTGAGTAATTGAATTTCCAATTATGTATAATTATATTAATTTCATCCCTCATTAGAATAAAAAAAAATTGATGGCAATTTTCACACTTATTAATATTTCAGTAAAGAGCAGTGAATAAACCCTTTGTTCTGTGGAACAGTTGACAGTCAAGGTGTCATTGTTAAGGACAAGTTGAAACTCTTCATTGTCCGACGTGTGTTTGCTATTAGTGCGATACACTGCAAAATGATTAATGAAATATGTTCACCATCCCATAACTCCATTAATCTTTACTCAATTGCTTACCTTCTTCACGAACCGTTTTGCCAATCTGACATGAACGACCTTAAGTGTTTCAATGGTGTTATTAACAATTAAGTTCTGCCCAAGAGGCTGAGTCCGTATTGTCTTTCCGTTTTATTAGTGATGCATCTTTCAAGATTCTTTTTTTGTTATTATTAAATTCTCTGTCTTTTCGTTCTTTGGATGTGGATCCGCACTTATTACTTGAGTTGTAATTAAGAAGAAAATGCTTGTGCAGTATGGTACTGACTCTTTGAGAATCTTCAGCCTCTACTGTCCTTTTCCGTTTCACTGCGTACAAAAGGTTGCTGGGAAACAAAAGGCCAGATGGAATTTCTTTTGTTTATTTTGTTATGAAGCTCGTCGTGTTTTTGAAAACACTGTATACTGGCGAGATTTTAATTGGAAGATTCTCTCCATCCTTCCATTGCCTTACTTAGCGCGGAATTTTTTAACCTTTTTTTTTTTTTTGATTGGATGCGAGTAAATGTATTTTAATTATAATTGTCTTATTTTAAAAATAAAAAGAGAGAATTAATGAAAATAATTCGAATTTTCGCTGTTCATTGTGAAATTGCCTAAATGCGAATTCCTATTCTTATTGGTATATTCTTGTGTCCAAGATAAACAAATAGTGGTGATTGCGAACTCGCGACTGACTTCGTTTGTGACGAGCTATTGGTTGAGGTCCTGGTGCCACATTTAAGATCCGTCGTGTGGTGCAGATAGGCTGGTTCATGTTAAATGTTTACAAGTTCAAAGTCCCCACTGCGTAGTGGGGATGTATTGAGAGTGGAATAACACTGCACCTGAACTCTCATTCCAATGACCGAGGTTCAAAATTAAGAAGCCTCACATATTTCTTCGTAGTGCAGCGTTAGTAACAGTCGTTTAATATATTCGATATTTAAAATATTGATTTAAAATTTTAAAGTCAATTACTGAAGACGTAAGAATTGTAACCAGATATTACAAGCACACAATAAATTCTTTAAATAAGTAGATGGTTATTTTGATTGATAATTTATTGATAAACTTGGCTATATATTAAATCTGATTAAAATAAATTTAACTTAATGCTTAACCCTCTGTTGCTTAGTGCAGACTGTAGGCAGCATACCGTTCGATCGCCTGTCAAATTCATAGAGTTGATGCCTGAGTAGAGCTGTAGCCTGTGATTTGCACTATGAGCTAACGAACTGGTGCCAGAGCAAACATCTATACAGCACTACTTGTCGTAAATTGAAATCGGATGATCGATTATATGGTACTTACTAAAAATGCCGACCAACAACTATTTCAAAAAATAATAAAATATCGTTTAGAACTGCTTCAAATTGCTACAAAGTTGCTTCAGTAACTTCCATCTTTCACCCTTTAACTCAATATAGCCTCAAGGCAATTCTCCCTGTTTTTGTACTATTCTTCATAAATAATTAAATTTAAAAATCCAGAAACGCATTTTTTATGATCTAAATGCAAAAAATCAAATCCGAGTGTATGAGTTACAGACAGTTAATAATATGAGGAATATAGTCAAGGGTCAAAGTAATGTCACAGTATCAATAATACAATAGCACACTCTTTAAGACTCTGAACTATATATATAGAAAGAGAAATAACTCGATAATTTCGAGTATAACTTCATTTTTTAAATTAATGGATCAAAATGGCATTCAAAATATCCCACCCCTCCTGGAATCAAAAATTTCTATTGCCATGCGTGTCTGCATATGTGCTACTTTTATAATTTTTAACTAATTCTTTTTGTAGGTTCTGTAGTAAGTTTAAACTTGTGTTAAGTAACTATATCACAGCATTAATATAGTTACGAAACTTGAACATGTATAAGTATAATTTTCTTTTTTATACTGCCTTGTGCATATATCATATCACTTATAAATGGATGTTCCCTGTAGCTAATTGAGCAATAATGGTCGAAGGACCAATCGTTTGAAAAGCCATTGAGTACCTTCTCTCCTTGCCGTTAAATTTTCGAAGATCCACTCGTCAAGGATGTTTTCTTTCCCCTACAATAGGGATCTTTGATGTTAGTCACCATTGTTTGCATCCTTTTCATTATCCTCAGTGCTCATCGACGCCTTATTGTTTACCAAAGTAAATATTTTTCGGAATAACGACTCCAGACAAACGAGCCGTTTTTTTTCCCCTTCTTCATCTGCCCTCCTTCCCCATTGAGACGTTAAGGGCTGCTAGCGATAAGATTTTTTTTCACCTCTTACACCCAGAAAAAATCCCTTAACAGAATAAAGGTAGACGAACAAAATCCTAGTTGGTAGTCATGAAAGAACCAGGAACGCACTAACTGCTTATTATCTCGCCTGTAATGTCACTGTCTCCGAAAAAGAAAGAGGGAAAAAAACGAACTTTTTCTCGGGTGACCAGAACTGCTTCTAATACAAAGGCCAAAACCAAAGAAAAGTCTTCATTTATTATTTTTCTTTTGCCTGGTGTACAGTTTTTGCCCCCTTTCGTTGTCTCATCTTCAGATCTGTAATTTTCCATTTCGCCACGGGATGGATTCAGACGAAACAACGACTGGGGTGTTATCGCTTATACTTGCTTAATTAATCATTTGTTCCCCTATATAGAGTGCTACTACCTCAGTCATTTTGGGGGAAGACTGTCTGTCTGTTTGGAATACAAAAAGGGAGGAATTTGCTTTGCAGAATTGTTAGAATTGAGTTTAGAAAGCCCAAATTCAATGGTTCTTTGTTTTATAAGGTAATAACCGCGAGAAAAACATCTCTATTTTCGTCTGGGCTTTGTATTTTTTATTTTTAAGGTAAATTTTTGTTTACAGAATACCTGGATTTAATGTTTGTGTGTGTATTCTCCCTTTCAATAACTTAATTTATGCAAAAAGGTAGTTTAAGACGACCTTTGGTCCTACCTGTGATACTTTAGGGTCAATGTTCGATTTTAGTAGTATTTTATTTTTTATTGGATGATTGAAGTCGTATTTTGAATGTAAATTTTATTCATATACTTAAAATTTAATTTCCAAGAAGATGCACTAGTATATGAGGCGATTTTGTGTAATATAAATTTCATGATAAATAATTATATCATTGGCGTGCGTATCTAGTCTTGAGTGGGCCTTGTATCTAAATTCCTAGGGGGGCTCTTTTTGGGGGTCCCCTTAGTGTTTTGCGATTTTTTGCTATCGATGATACTGTGGTAGCTACACACCTGGATTATATATTAGCTATTTAGATTAATATGAAATTTATTTCTAAATTTCTCTAAATTTTTTGTTTGAATCAATACAAAATCTGTTGTTGAATGCACTTTGCATATAGTTCCCATTAACTGTGAAGTATTTACCTTTTTTCTTGTCTGTAAACACAAATAAAGCAGTTATCTAATAAATTGTTTCATCTGAAATCTTTTAATTGCTCGTGAAGAAAATAATTTATTCACTACCCACTTCGTAAATGGTTTATTTATTTTTTTTAGATTTCTTATTACTTTCATCAATTAAAATATCTCATTTGAGAATTCTTACTTGTTTCAGTAACTTCAATTTACATAATCTTATTTAAAATATAAATTTGTAAAAAATATAAACAAGTGGCATCGACTAACTCTTTCATTCCAAAGATTTTTTTGGAAAAATATTTCAGAAAACTAAATTTTCATGGAACTTTAACACCGATGAGACCGCTAACTAGTATATAGTTGGTTTATTTACCGACATCACAACACAGAAACTATACGAAAAAGAATAGATACCGCGTTACTTGACCTAGCTGCTGCTAGTCTTAGAATTAATTAGACTGAGTCTGAGTCCTCGAGGGCAGTGTTCCCCAACCTTTTTATCGCCGTGGACCGGTCAACGTTGGATAATTTTAGCGCAGCCTGCTGAGGGGGAGGACCAGGGGCGTAGCTTCCGCCGTATCAACAATACGGGGCCCCAAGCTTCAGGGGTCCCAACACGTGTAATTAAAATATCTCTAACTATTAAGGAGTTTCAAAAAAGGGCCCCCAAGAAATTGATATTGGGCCCACTCAGGACTAGCTACGCCAGTGGGGAGGACGTTGATTGTTAAACTGTTTTGATTTAATAATTTTAATTTAATTGTGACTTCAGAATAAAATATAGCTACACCAAAAAATGAATATAAAGTGATTTTCATAAAAAATAGCCCAAACCCAAGAAAAATATACCGTAGTAAATAAAATGGAAATAATTTAATGTTTCTTGTGCGGACCGGTAGTATTTGATCCACTGACAGGGGGTTGGAGACCACTGCGCTAGGGGACGTTGTTGGATCCATCACAGTTTTAATTTATTAAATGAAAACGTTGCTTTCGTCAAATAACTTTTCTGTTTATTCCATTTTTCACCCCTTCTCTATTTTCT
Organism: Trichonephila inaurata madagascariensis; assembly: GCA_019973955.1. Classification (NCBI taxonomy): domain Eukaryota; kingdom Metazoa; phylum Arthropoda; class Arachnida; order Araneae; family Nephilidae; genus Trichonephila; species Trichonephila inaurata. The sequence continues at coordinate 226,462 of BMAV01024409.1, read as the reverse complement.
TAAAGAGTTTAAATTTTGTTATTTAATTATTCCTTCATCATATGATAAATTATATATTTTAAAATTATCTTGCGCTCAACTTTACCAGATTTGTTTACATTCCCTCATTCTTAAGGGTCGTTTCTCGTGCAAAACATATGTAATTAAACATTATGCAAAATAATATGTTCTAACCAGGCTAATGCTTCACTTGAAAGCCGGATAGTACATCTACATTTATTCCGGTTTATAAATCATATTTTATGAAATAATAATAATAAAAATGTTCATCACCTAGAATTTCCCTCTTACTTTTAGCTCTCAAAAAAGCTTTCAGCATTGAAAGCAGCACACTGGTTTACACAGCAGGTAGTCTTCCTTTTCAATGTCACACAGCAACCTCTACATCTAAATTCAGCGTGCACTTGATTTGTTCAAGCTTTATGATTTTCTGAGCCTCTTTCTCTTCGGTAATTGTGTGAATACTCTATCAAACTATTTTTTTTATTATTATTATGTCTTTTCTTTCATTCCCTCTAAAGGGTAAAGGAAAGACATCACATTTATATATACATTTTACCCTTTTGTATGTGTGTATTTTTTTTTCTGGGGCAATTGGCATCGTACCGGCAGTGCTTCTGACCTCACCCCACCTCGCTTGCATTTCTTTTGAAGAGTGACGGGGGGAAAAAGAAAGAAAAGAGAAGTAGAGAAAAAAACTCAGAAAAAAATGCCACATCCACGCTTTTTTTTTCACTCTTTCTCTTCTTTCTCCTCTCCATCCTTTGTATTTTTCATGGGGAAAAAGAGAAAATGTAAATCTTACCGTACTTATGCTGGACAAAAGAGCGTATTTCTAATAAGCTTTATCCGCATAAACGTCTCCTGATTTTTTTTTCCCTTGCTTTAAAGAAGAGTGTAACCACCTCGTTGGTCTTAGCGACGCCCTAAGATTAAACGCTATTCCTCCCCCTATCTCATTGACAATTTATTACGCTTCTCTGTGTCACAGTTGATGTATTTTTTTTTCTGTCCTTTCCTATGGAGATTAAGCGGGGAGTTGCATTTTTAAAAGGGAATTCTGTGAAATAGACTGGCTAATTTGGACCACTGTTCTCTAATCCTCGAGACGTTAAGTTCGTGATAATATTTTCGGGTAATATATCTTGAATTTTTGAAATTCTTTCATGGTTATATGGGAGTTAAAACTGAAATAAATTGTAATTTTATTTATTTTCAAAGTACTTTCAAAGAAAATTTGGATTGTGCATGTATGGCAATTTATAAATTTATATTTTGTTGTACGTGTTGCATGGCAGTTCAAAAGAAAAGTGGAAATGGGAATTGTATTTCATTGTATGTGCATTTATAGAATAAATCTGAAGAGTCGAGGCGTCTAAAATAAAAATGTGGGGATTCACTTTTTGTATAAAATAAGTGTAATTTTCAGGGAATATAACCTATTATAGGTTTTAATATAATCGTACATTGAACGGCTAAGTGTCTAATTGAAACTTGATTACTGAGGAATTATTATATCCCAATCATAGAACTCGAAATCTGAGTGAAAATGTATAAAAACCAAACTGGTTGGTAATGTAAAAAATATGTTTAATAATTACATATTTAGTATCGTTATTTTCAAATTATTTCAAGTGCAAAAGTTTGGATCATAGTTTTGTGGTGCTTTCTACTACTGTGGTGGTGTCTACTTTATTATTCCAACGCATTTGTTGAGCTTGTGGCAACGCCACCTTTTCTATTATAAAAACTTGCGCGAACAATTTCATGGCACTTCTCAGCGTCAGGTTTCTGGAGCATTCTTGTATTTAATAAAGGTGGGATTTTTATTAATAAACTTATTGTTGAAACTTTTTGGCATATTTTTTAATTGAACACACTTTAGCCACTTTGCCTTAATTGTCTCACCGTTATAGTCCTTTCGTTCATTGCACTTTATCTTATTTGTTAATTCAAATTGAGATAAAAAAAATTCTATTGTGTGTTTTTCCTTTACAAAGATGAATTTATGTTTTTAAATTCTTCTCTTTTGTAAAGCATAAGATATATGTGAAGCTTTTCTAGAACTAGACAGGGGCTATAAGCAGTTTCTCAACGATCGCAAACCATTAACTTCCAATTATAAAATTTCACATTCAAATCATCAGGAAAATAACTATGCATCAAACTTTTCTCTCCTGTCTTTGAAACAAACTTGTAATTACCGATTTCATTGGCTTGGACTAGCGAAATTAAACATGACTTTCCAAAAATCGTTCTATAAAACATTTTCTCTGACAGAACGAATTTAACATTAACACGAAGAGAAGTAAAGCAGGAACGATATTTTTTTTCTCTCGCATCGCCTAATTACTTGTATTCCGTTTACGCTAATTAACACCAATGCATCACACGTAACAAATTACACATTTCTTCACGCTATAATATCTTTCCAACTTCAAAATTAATATTGACCATCCCCCCTTCTAAAACTCCATCCGCCATGCATACTTTTAACAGTCGACTAAAGTGCTGAATTTAAAATCAGTGAAAACGGGAAAAGTGCTTCCGGCAACAAAATATGGTAATATCCTCATATTAGCATCGTCCCCCATTTTCGATGCAAATGCTCCTGGACTTTGCATTAAAATGCATTTTATAGAAAGCATCGTAAATCTTAGTATGAAATGCCTTGTTCCACCGGTCTGCGTCATCGTCTGTGGGCCGTGGGGGAATAAGACTTATGACTTTAAGTGCGTAATTATGAAACTGCTGGCATTAAAGGGGGGTATGCGGTGTGTGTAAATGAATCATCGTTCATTACTCTGTGTAATCTACTGTTTTGTGCACGCCCTGGTCTTCCTGAACATGCCACAGATTTTTATTGTTGTATGGGTGTTGAAGTCCCCTGCTACAAAGGATAGGAGTAGTATATAAATAGGATAGTCTGTGTATTTAAATAAATTTTTCCAACTATTTGCTCGAAATATGAATTTCCCTTCTAATCATGCATTATGTTTGCGCTCCTTTATGTTTCAGAGAAATCCTCTTTTCTTCCAATGTATAGTTGGTATTACCTCATTTACACTACGTTGTTATTAGCATGTAAATTTTGTTGCTGTATAAAGGCTGGAGAAGAAAATTATTCTACGCAAAATCTTGTTTTACGTAACATTGTCAAAATAGGAGTTTGGGTTTCTCTCCGATATAATTTAGTATCAGATGTGTGAAAGAATTATACACATTGAAAGGAAAGATTGAATTATCTCTTTTAATTCGTTATTTTTTGACTGGGTTTAAAGTTTGAAAGGTTGGCGCCAATAATCTTTGTGTAGCTTTGTTGCTTCAAACGCGACATTTATCTGTTAATTATTTCAGTTTTAATCATTTTTCTTCAATGGCGCTGCAGCCTCGGCTGGACCTTGGCCTTCTCAAGAATTTTCCTCCAGGCCTGCCTCTCTCTCTCTCTCTTTTTTTTTTTTTTTTTGCCATAGTTTTCCAATTAGCCACTCTTAGGGTAGCGAAGTCCCTTTCCAGGCAGTCAATCCACCTAGGGGTTGGGTCGACCCCTAGTTCTACCAGTGGGCTTGTCCCAAAAGATTTTCTATGTCGAACGTTCTTTGTTCGTTCTAATAACCTAGCCAGCTCATTCAATTCTTCGGATTTTTATAGATTTAATCATTAGCCATTGCAAAAATCAAGAATATTTTAATATTTGTTGAGTGTTATTTTAAGTGCATAGGAAGCAATGTTTGTAGCTTTATGGATAATAATCTGCAATGGATTAATCAAGAATTAATAATTCACCTGAAGTAAAAACTATATGGATTTGTAAAATCAGAAAAGTTGCCAAGTTTCATTTTGTTGGAAATCTTAAAAACATTCCTTTTATTTCTATAAATTTCACTGAGGCAGTGGCGCACACAAGGGGTCCTGAGGGTCCAGACCCCCCAAAACCCTCGATTTTTTTCCGATTGGTTATAATTCTAAGTATGTAATACGTAAAATTTAATTAAATATTTGCTATTAATGATTAATTTTATTAATTAATGCTAATTATTTATTCAATAATTAGTTTTTACTGTGTTTTGTTCCTAAAAATCGACAAAATCAAGAATAGCATGATTCAAGAATGGTGAACTTTCAACCCCGGAAACCCCCTCCCCCTTTGAAAAATTCCTGTGTGCGCTACTGCACTGAGGCAATCTAAAATTGAGTTGATTTTTCACCTCCCTCTTCCTGTTTATTCTTCGGCATCGAAACAACAGATTCTTTTAGCCTTTTGTGAGCAAACAAGTCATTAACCTAACTCCCAAGTTAGTTACCATCAAATTTCACCGTCAGGTTTTACGAGGTATAACACCTAACGTAATTTTCCAGCAGACCTTACCGGACATCCTCCAACTTAATAAAAGTCATTTTTACTTCTCCCTTGTAACCTGAAAATGCTACTCTTATCCATTAAAAAGTGTGCTCCGGATTAACGACTTATCTTCGTGCATTATGCACGATAATGGCTATCTCCTCAAGGATAGTGAGTAGCGGCTGCAAAAGTTACATTCTTATTTCTTGAGTCACCTCTCTGGATGAAACGTGATTTTGCTGAGGAAACAATTCTATTTGGGAAGGAAGCGTCTCTTTTCTGGAGTTGGAGATTGTCTTCAGCAACGCCACTCACGAAGCAACCACTATCAATATTTTATTTCTCCCGGATATAGGAAACTGTTGTCGGAGATAAACTTTTCGTGTTGACTCCCTCTAAAATCCATTACATTTTGGAAAGAGGAGGAATTATCTCTGCGAAGCATCGAGGAAGACCTTTGATCGTTGAGCAGAGGAATGTTTGTTTTGTGTGCCCCAAGTAATTCCTTTTGAGTGTCCCTGCCAAATCGAATTTCGAAACGCGCGCTTTTGTCGGTTCTCATCGCCATTTTAAAAGTTTGCCTCTTGTTCTCTTGCTACATGGAAGCTTTGTTAATACGATTAATGGCATGCGAGAAATGCTTGTGCTTAAGTGTTTTGCAACGATCTGTGTTGTTGTGAAGAAGCTTCTGCGTGCTGACTTAGAAGAGTGTTTGGCAGTTCTCATTGTTTATGTACCGAGTTATCGATGCTGCTCGCGTGGGTGCTTTAATTTCATAATTCTATTCCAGAAGCTGTTTTGAAACATTGTATCTTTCTTTAACACTTTGATGGAAATATTTTTATAATTTGTATATATCTGAAAAAACGGATCATGACCGGTAAAGACCTGATAAAGAAAATAAGCATAACTGGTATAAAAAATATTATTTACAGATTTTGATAAAGTGCATGTTTTCCCCGTTAAAATTTTTGATGATCATGTGTTCATTGTTCTTATCTAAGCATTGCTCTATTTGGGTTCTTGCAAAGTCAGATTTTGGGCCCCCAAGATGGATTTTACAAAAGGTAGGTACTTAGCGGCAGTCAGGCTTAACGACCCCCTAGAATCCTGTTCCCCCCCCGGGGTGCAGTGGTGTACGTTACGCCACTGTTAAGCAATTATCAGTATCCTCAATTGATTGATTTTTTTTAAAAAAAATTTCTTTTGATGGATTCCAAAATCGCAATGTTTTGTGGAAACTTTTAAGAGAAAAATGCTTCCATCGTTAAGTATTTTAAAACTGCGGAATTGCGTATGAATGAAATTCAAAAGGGATCGTAACTGATTAATATGATAAAGAGTGTGTATAACTTGCCTTTGATATGTATAAATAAGCAAGGAAATAGGAAACCACTTTTTTTATTGATACTTTTCCTGTTAAGCGCTATTTTACATTTTCTAATCGATTTTTCTGTTAACAAATGCTACTTTTGTCCATTCATTGGGAAAAAAACGCGTTTATTTAAACCTCTTCATCTTCATGAAATAACCATCCTTATTTATAGCCCATTCATATATTACATTGTTCGTAACTTTCAACACAATAACCATTATTTGTTATTCCTCCTTCATTTCGAATTATTTATTGCAAGCCTCTAGTGGCCACAATGATTCGAGAAATGTAAGGGAGGAAAAGGGTAAGGCTTTATTAAGCCCCGCAGAATTACAGGGACATTTTAAACGAGCTCACCGCTATTGCCTAATATGTCGCCGTAATAAAGTGTTTAAATAAGTCATACTCTTCCCAGTTACTAAGTATCTCTGTATGCTTGTAATGGTCACCAGGGTCCTTCATGACCTCAGTTTGGAAGTGTCTTGCCCTTCTTCCCCCCCCCATTCTCTGTCCAAAAATCCGTATGGTTTGGGTTTGATGGATGACCGCGTAATTAGCCATATACCCTGTCCTCCGTGAGTTATTAAAGGCAATAAAGGAAGCATTTATCAGACTCCCACCCCACTTTCCAGATCCACCCCCGCACCATTTGTGCCTTCTTCCTGGAAAGCACGTGTTTCCAGGGGGCTGTTCCTGGGTCTTGCCATTAACATGCAATTTACATTCGATTCGTTTTGTAGGCCTGTGCCCCTGTTAAGTATGTAGGGAGCGATCTCTTCGTTTGAATGTGGTGAGGATTTAATGTTTCTTCCATAAGGATAAGTTTGGTTGTTTTCTTTTAGTGGTTAAGAGTAGTTAAGAATTTCGTCGATGGATTGAATAAGTTGATTGTTTATAGAAGTGTGCGGTGTATTAATAAATATGTGAACATATGCTTCTAAATTGAGAATAAATTCTTAGTATAGTATATTCTAATTGTGATTCTGTGACTTGTAGTGAAATTTAAAATGGAGAAACACCACCACAAAAAAGGTAATGAAATTGTACTTGGTAAAAATAATGTTCTATTCAGAATTACTTAAAAAGGGGGAAAAAAAAACAGTACGGTTTCATTTACCGTAAAATCCGGTGTATAACGCGCACTCATACTTTCATGCTGCATTTTTTAATTTTAGTTATATTCGCCGTATAACACGCACCCCTTTTTTAACAAAATAACGAGAAGTGTGTGTGTACAATCTTTTTATGTTTTTAAGTCATTTATTCGGGGGGTATTACCCCAGGTTTTAAAAAAAATTGTGTGTTTTTAGAATCAAAATTTTTTTTTTTTTTAAATTTCATTAGGTATTTTCTTTTTCTTTAAAATAAACAGTTTTCCCAACCCAATGTAAAGTCAAATTTTTTTCTTATCTCATCTTTTTTTTATTTTGAAACTATCTTTTTTTTCGTACCTGGCGTTAACCACCCCCAAAAATTTCGGCCCCATTTTTGTGGTTAAAGTGCCGTTATCTGGGGTTTTACGGTAACCCTTTGACATGCAATTTTTAAATTCAAATTTTCCCCATATCGTTAAATTCCTTTTCCCCATTTATGGTTGCATTTTACAACCTACCCCAAAAAAAACGTCGACGAAGGCGTTGTTTTCTGTTTTTTCCCCAAGATTTTAGATTTATAAGGCTGGGGTGGCGGGTGAATTTCGATTATATACATTTTAACCTGTTTGAAGGTTTGGTTCCCCCTAATAATGAGTTTAAATTTGGAAATGATTCATTTTTTTTAAATTTTGTTTTAAAAAATAATGTTTCAAAAGACAAAAATAGCAGTCTTCACTGAATTGCCCCCAATATAATCCCCCTTGATTTCTAAAAATTTTATAAAAATAATGTTTTCCCGAAATTTTTACTGTGTTTTATTTAAATTGATTTGATCATCATGAAAAGTTATACTTTCAGTATTGCTTTAAAACTGCCGAATTTGTATTTAACTTAGTAAATTTATTATTTGATTATTTCAAAATTTTTTAAAATTAAAATTAAGAAATTTTTTGTTTGATTCATGAAATTCATAAATTCCCAAATAAAAAGGAATAATATCCAAATTTTTTGTGTTTTCAAAAGTTATTTTTTAAAAAAATGTATGGGGCGAGAAAAAAAATCTTTTCATCAAAAATTTTTTGGGGAAAATTTAATGGGGGAAAAACTCACAACCTAAAAACGAACTCGGGAAAAAATGCATTATTAAAATTAACTAATGTTTCTTGAAAATATGCATATTAAACATAGAAAATCAGAATTGTTGTTAAATAATGTCGATTTCTTTGAAATTTAAAATTTTATTTTGAAAATATGAATCGTATGATATTTCTAGTAAAAAAATAAACAACTTTCCAATATTTATTTTTATTATAAATTTATTTTTATTATATTAATTGTGAATGACTCTTTTAGAAAGTTCTAAATAATTTAAGAGAGATACTATATATTCTGACCATATTTCGTTATTGTTATTCAAATCAGTTTTCAATGAAAGTTTTTACTTACACTTGTATCAAAATTTCTTGTTATACAATACAGGGTTAAATTAAAAGTTTGCTTTCTAAGGGGAAAAAATTTTTTTTTTCGTCCCCAAAAGCTTCCATTATATTTCTTTTTTAAATCTTCCCCCCTGTCTAATTTTCCCCTTTTTTCCAAAAAATTCTCAATCTGTTAAAGGAATATAGTTATTATGTTTAACAGTACGTCAAAACAACATTTTTTTCCCCTTTAAAAAGGAAAAATGAAAGATCCTCGGGAAATTAAAAGGGTTTTTTCCTTTCCCGGTAACCACCCCCACCTGGGGTGCATATTCTCGTTTCATACTTCATAAGAATAGACATGATCCTTCTTGGAATAACAGCCAAGTCGGTTTCGCATTTGTGATCGTTTTGACCACCATAAATCACTTTGTGTTTGTGGCTGACCTTTTCTGCAACCCTGGAACCCAAGTTTTCACAACAAAGAAGCTTGTTGCTAATCATGGACATCTACCCAAACTAGTCTCTTGGTGGTTTTCTGCAACCCTTATTATCTTTTCTACCCTTCTGCTCTGGTTAGACGTCGTAAATCTTTTGCCCGCTTAACTCTCCCCCCAAACGATCTTTTTCCCAGTTAACCGTTTGTCGAAAAGCACCCCTTTTTAAGGGGAGGTGATTAGTGACTGTAAAAGTATGCTTTAAAAGACTCTCCCTTGCGCTTCTTTGTTACGGTCAGTTAGCAGGTGTGCTATGGTCAAAGCGATATTGTTAGTTGCCCTCAACAGCGCATTGTGATCGAAGTAAAAATGAACAGGTATAAGATCCTTCAACAATTCTTAGTCACACCTTTTGCATTGCGCTCACAAAGCAATCCAAAGAATCCTATTAAGGAAATGGGGGTGTTAACAGTAGCGCACACAGGAATTTTTCAAGATTGGGGATCCGGGATTGAAAGTTCACCATTCTTGATCATGCTATTTTTTACTTTGTCGATTTTCAGGAACAAAACACAATAAAAAACTAATTATTAAATAAATAATTAGCATTAATTAAAAATTAATCAATAATAACAAATATTTAATTAAACTTTACGTGTTATATACTTAGAATTATAACCAATCGGAAAAATCAAGGCTTTGGTGGCCCGGACCCCTTGTGTGCGCCACTGGGTGTTAACGTAGTGTATGTGCAAAAAAATGTGCCAAAGACAGAGCAAGTAAGTGAAAGGTCAATTAGTCAATTAGCTCATAAGATGTGTTATAAGCAGTGACGCGCACAAGTCCCCGATCCGGACTCCCCAAAAAAAACCTTGATTTTTTTTCAATTGATTATAATTCTATGTATATAGTACGTAAGATTTAATTATTTATTATTAATTAATGCTTATTATTTATTAAATAAATTTTTAATTGTTTTTCCCCTGAAAATCAAAAAATCAGAAGAATATGTTGGGCGGCGTATTGGAGTATGATACGAAAAATGGTACGACTTTCGACCCCCTGTAAAATTCCTTTGTGCGCTGATGGTTACATCTCAAAATAATGCTAATAGAAGGGAATTTGTTTTCCGGACGAAAATAATTCATTATAAAAAGAAAATCTTTCTGTGATGACATAAAAAAAATGTTTCAGGTAACACGATATTGAAATAAATGTACAGTCGCACCTCTATATAACGAAGTCGCTAAATCCCGAAAAAAGTTCGTTGTATGGAAAATTCGTTATATAAAGGTTCATCTTTTAATGTACTATGACAATCCCTCATGTCGTGTCTTTGTTGTATTGAAAATAATCAAGGCTGTATAACAGGAACAAATCATATTTAATTTTCCACAACGCAAGGGGGTCACTTAATAAAACAACAAACAGGCATTTCCTGACTCAATGTGTACACGACTTTATCTGGGGGCGATCCAGGGCAGCAGAGCGAGGGGAGGAGTTTCCGCTTCTCAAAAGAACAAGTGGTGCCCCCCGGCTGTCGCTAATCGTCAAGGGAGGTAGAGTTTAAATGTAGTTGTTACAGTACTTTATAAGCCACATAAAACAAATTTTAAATTCATAAACACTATATAATAAAAAAAATTATTATTCACACCTTTTTTTTTAAAATTAATATATGTTTATTTTATATATCTTACCCATCAAAAAGGAAAGTAAGAAAGAAAAACTGCAAGGAAAACAAGAAAAAAGAATGTCGAAGAATTCACTGTATTTTCAATATTAAGAAAATAATTTTGTACTCAAATTGTTGAATTTTAAGGACATTTTATAATTTAAATCATACAGGTATTATTAAACATACATTATTTTATGATTAGAACTCGGGGCCTTGGGACAACTCCACTGAGGGTGAAAGAGGATATCGAAGATGTTTCCAGTGAACTGGGCAATGGGAGTTAAAGGTTACACTTCTTGGATGAATTGTCCAGAACTCTATTGCTCTCGGCGAGTTAGGATCTAATAAAAACTAGTTAAAGATTTATAGCCACCATAAAATGTGTTAAAGAAGAATAATTTAAAATTTTTTCAGAAATACTTCAAAAAAAGGAAACCAAAAAATTAAATCACAAAAGAAAAAGTTCGTTAGAAAGAAAATGTACTTCGTTATAGAGAGATTATTTTACGAAAAACATCGTGAAATGTTCAAGGTTCCAGGAAAAAGTTCGCTCTATAGAAAAATTCGCAATATAGTGGTTCGACTGTATATTAATTCATTGGATTTAAAATACAGTTTTTATATATCGGTCTCTCTTACCCATAATTAAATGAATTGTTGTATTTAATCCGCCCACAGTATAGTTATTTTTGCTTTGACTCAATTTATGTCCTGTGAATTTCTTTGCTTTAGTGCTATTTTATCACTTCCAGGGGACAATTGATACTCTTGTGTACTTTTTCCACGGTTACATTATAGTGATCTTTATAAATTACATCACATTTTAATTATTATGAAAATCATACTTTGTCAATCTTGATATAGTGTGATGTATAGAAGTGGTGGTCGCGCCGCGCGCAAAAGACTGGGGTTTGGGGGGTTCACCTCCCCATTGACTTTCAGACTTTTACCTTCCCTTGACTTCTTTCGTCTACGTGATTTTTAGTACGTAACCCCCTCCCCCATAAGAGATTCTGTATACGCTACTGTTGTTGTACTATTTTTTTGTTTATTTGATATTTGAAATGAATAAAAATAAAAAAAATAAAAAATCGTGCCGAAATTTAGCTATTAATATTTTCTATAACACTCACTAAAACAAATTGTGACGTTTACTTTTAAAAATATATTTCGAAAAATATTTGTGTGTTAATAATTTTTTTTTTCAAATTTTAAAAGAAGGAAAAATAATAACTATTCTTATTTTTGAATGCATTCATTTGAAAAGTAATATGGCACTGTAGTATTATGGGCTATTTTTCGGAGAGATTTATTTTTACTCTCGCATTTGAAACTCGACTATTTTGAACAATTAATATTTCAATTGCTACATTACATCGAATACTATGTGCTATCTTACGACACATTGAATTCCCCAACACGAATTCTTACATTCTTCAAAACTGGTCGTACCTGAGCATGGTATCCGTCATACCCCTGCCCCATTTAACCCTCAACCGGCAGAAACGAATGAAAAGAGGAACAAATTAGATATTCCGATTCAACCCAAATCGAAATACGATACCTCGAAAGCGAGGGTGCTCTACCATCCCACAAACACCCGATCCAGCTTGTACAACCCATCAGCTGTTACTGCACGACATATCCTGTGCTGTTTTGCCACCGCAGTCGGAGCAAAAATTAAAATAATATCAAAGCCGAGGGAACATTCATAAGCACACCCCTCTGCGAATTAAGGAAATCACCCTTCGGACAAGTCGTTGTGTAACAGCACGTGGCATGAGTCATTTTTATGGCTTGTCCATGGAAGGAAAGAAGGACCATAAAGTAATCAACGCCCTGCCTCATAGCATATCCCTTTCCGATGACTGACTTACGGCACTGTGCTGCTGCAAGGGAGGGTGGACGAAATGGAGAGGGGAGGGTGCGAGGTGGGTGGCCTCTTTGAACCACGTGGTTGGAGCTGCCATAATCGTGAGAGCAATGGAGGAGAGCAGACGTGTAGTGGACTGATTGTCTAGAGCGGTTTGGCTTGTTACTTTTCCACTGCCTTGTGGCATTCATAGGACGGGGAGAGTAGTGAGTTCTCTCGCCATGTGTCGGCTTCGTGTGTGCTGTTGTTCGCTTTGGATATTGGTGTTTATTTGGGATTTTCATGTGTGCCTTTCGGAAAGTCGATTTGGATACCAGGATAATAAAGGTAGGTTCATTTTCTATTGCGGTTTATTGTGTTACTAGAATTCGTGTAGATTAAAAAAAAACACCCTGTTCTAATTTTCAATAAATTATATTGACCTACTCAAGGTCTTTTAAGATTTCGATGGATTTAAATATATATCTCGTTTTTTCTATTTATGCTTCTTCTAAAAAACTAATTACTGTATTATAAGTTATTGTACTTATTAGGAATTATAATTCAGATTTAGATCTCGCTAAGAATATATTTCTGTTATTACAAAAGTGTGATTGTAATGCGTTTCTATATTTTCCGAGAGGTAATTTCTAATTTGTTTGAAAAATCGAAAAATTGCTTTTTTTTTTTTACTCCGAATTTTTAAAAAGTAGCTCGTGTAGTATCTATAATCCAGATTGAAGAATGATAAACATTTCGTAGTCTGAATATTCTAAAATAATGAAAATGGTTAATTTATCTTAGCATGATTTTCAAAGCTAATTTATACGTAAATTGGTAGATTTTTTTGTTAGTTGGTAGAAGAAATTAAAAGATTTTTTTTTTTTAATAATGCTTTAGAAATGAAGTTTTTATAGACCAGAACAGGTATTTATGCAGATATCCATTAATTATTAAATTAAATAATTATTATTGTAATAACATAACCCCATTTTCAATCAGTGTTCAAATTAGGGTTAAAATAACAATTATACTAATGGTTTACTATTCTTTGGTATAGACGTAATAATACCGACCTCTTTCAGTATTTCAGTTGTTTTGCAACTAAATATGTTCTGTATTTTTTTCCTTTAAAGACAACGGAAGTTTTCTTCCTCAGTGTTAATTTTTTAATTCTTCGCTAAATATGAATTCTTGCTTCACGTATTGTATCAGAAATTATCGTTATTTATCAAATTTGTGTTTATTGAAGTTCTTAAAGCAATGAAATGAATAGAAAAATAAATATGGAACCAATTCATTTTTCTTTGATTTTCTTGGTTCAATGATTCGTTATCTTAGCCAAAATACAGTTTATATCTGTAAAAGTTGCTACAAGTCCTTGATAACCAATTGAAAACTTCATCACGATCAATTTCTACTTTTTAAACACACTCAAACGCAGACTATCCACCGACCGAATCTTTCGTCACCCATGTCCTCCTGATATACACCACTTAACAAAATAAAATAATAAATAGAAATCCCGAGCAGTAATTCAGTCTGGCGTATCTGTTTTATTTCTCATCGCGTAGAAAAGACGACCATTCTATTTTATCGCGAATCAAAATAAATAAAATGTCTGGTCAGTTACTCACAATTTTAGAAGCGTTGAAACGAGTAATCAGTCTCGGAGATGAGATATAAGAAGGAAGGCGTCAGTAGAACTGACAAGGCTACAGTCGTCGCGCGGTATTCGTAAATATTAATTTATTTTGCATATTTGTTGGATTAGTTTGATTGCTGTAATTGGTTGTTAGTTTAGAAGCGTGAGACGATGATCCGGGATTAATTTACGTTGGTTTGTTGATCGTATTTCAGTTTGTTTTGCGGCATGTAGACATGTTTATGAGAAGATAAAAATTGGATTTGAAATATAATAAGTAATCTGCGGTATTCAATTTAAAATAACCGAAAAAGATGAGTGGTTGTGAAATAAATTCGAAATAAGATGAAAATGTTGTAAAAGCACACACACACACAAAATAATAAACATGCGTAAAGATAATAAATTAAGGAAATCATCATTGCTGATGATATTTTCAATCGTTGATGAAAAGGACATGGAAATTTAATGCCGTACAAATATTTTGCAGTAAAATGCGAAATTTTTAATATTTCTGACATTTAAGTAATCTATTCATGTCAGCAAATTGAATATTAAAAAATATTTTTAGTTTTTATTATTATTATTTATTTATTATGAGAATGCCTGAAAGAAAACTAGGTTAAAAAGCTGACGCTTCATATGTTATGCTAACAGCATGACAAAAATAGTGATATCGTAGTGGTTTTAAAAATCTGACGTTATTTGGCACATTTTCTCTTTTTTTTTTTTTTTTTCTCTTCTTTTTTAAATTTCTACCTAAATATAATTTAAAACAAAAATAGGTATGTTTAAAAAAAATTCATATATTTATAAATTTGCTATCCGTTTGAATGTACAGGAATTTTTTCTCCAAAAGCAAGACTTTTTTATCTATAAAGAAACACAATTGTATTTTATTTCTGATACTCTGAGCGAAAACTCATCAATATGTATTGCGAAAAGTTTTCGAATATTTAAGTTCTATTTTTAATGTCAGTGCAAGTAATAGTTTGAAATATTTCTTTCTTTCACACCATTGCAAATAACATTTGTATCAAATTGTTTTCTTTGGGTTGAAAAAGTATTTTTAATCATTTTGAAAGTAAAATAATTAGAAGAAATTTTTTTACGAAATAATTACCTCCTTCATGTGTCTTAAGTAATCGTACATCTATATTTTTTAATGATTATTGTTTGTATAATTTATACACGAGAACGAAATGCAATTATGTTAACATTTAATATGGAAAACATTACTGATCAGTACATGAATGAAACGAACATGTATAGACAAGAATCCCTTAAGCAAATAATGTCTGTATGAATGATCAACATAAATGTTATTATCTAGGAACTATTTCCCCCTTCCAATTGTGCAGTAGTAAGGGTAGATAAGTTAAATAAACATGTCTGAGAGGGAAAAAGTAAAATTAACTGTTTTTGAAAAACTCGTGCTATTATATTACAAACTTGAATTTTATATATATATATATTACGTTATGAGTATTATAAGTAAAAAAAATCCTTTTTTTTTTTTTTTTTTCTTGTTCTTTTTTAAATCTCGACAAAATATGAAAAGATTAAAAGTATAAAAAGGTATTTTCCTAATATATATTCTACTTGAAAATTGACCCTTCAAAAGTCGACAGTTCTAAATATATAAATAAAACATAATCGGTATTTTATATTGAAAATACATTTTTCCTATGTCTTGTCATTTTAAATCTGATCAAGTAATAATCTTGACATATAGTGGGAAGAAATGATTGTTGTTCGTTTTATTCTATAGAATAAAATAATTATAAAATTTTGTATGAGAAAAAAGCAAATATGTACAAATTTTCTACTATAAATTTGGTTAAATTGATTGTAACTTTTAAATTTGTGATTGCCTCATATCTAATAGTGGAAAATCATTTTGCGCGTTCCTAAATGTTTTTTTAAAAATTTAATTCGCTGTCATATCTGGCTTTTTTCCCTTTATTATTTTTGTTTAAAAGTTAACCAAGTAGTTAATAATTTATAGAAAGTGTCACATATAAAGCTGTTATTTTTTCTGTCAATAAGTTGCTGTTAGATTTGAAATAAAAATTATTACTGTTTATAAATACACTTGGCGTGCGTTTTCACATGTATAATATTAACACCTGCAAAAACATTGTTTTGCGTAAATCTTGGAGAATGCTATTCCAATCGGAAACAGCTTGTCTATTTTTAAAAAAATTACTACCCAAATAAAATGATTTTGATATCTTTTTAGAAATGCTCACATATCAAATTCTTAAAGAAAAAAAAGTTTTATTCGATTCATTCGAATGCTTGTGCGAATTGTAAGCATAATTTTGCGCAAGAACTATCCAAACAACAATATTCAAGATTATTTCGATAACAGTGTTGAACTCATGCCTTCTGTGTTTCCAAGAAAGCCGTTATTAGTCATGTCTAACGTACTACCTTATCGATCAAGACCATGAAACTGTTTACCTGACCTTTTTTCCAAAACATCCCCTCCCCCTTCTGGTCCTCCCCCGATTCCTAACAAGACGAAATTACTCTATTCATTATGCGTAAATATAAAACGTACTTCAACTCCCGAAAACTTCACCCTACGAAACTAATAAAAACTCCCCCTCCCCCTTTTCCTATCCTTTATTATTATTTAAAACATTAGTGGGAAAAGCGGGCGTCGGCATTAATAAAACTTCATTGGGTACTGGAATCATCCGGGACATTAGGTTCCATCAACCAACCAGGGCGTTCTCATAAAGTAGTACAGGTAGATGCCCCAGCGTAATTTCCGGCTCCTTTTCCCGAAATTGAGAAAAAGGTGGAAATGGAAAATAGCCCCTACACCGGTCCGATTATTACACTGGGGCGCGCGTCTTCGAGTGGCCGTAAAAATTCAGCTTCTTCAGCCCCTGCGCCAAGTCGTTATCCCCTCTCCCGCCCCGCCCCGATAAATTAAAGCGAACGGAAAATATAATATAGGAAGCGCCCGCTTTAATGGACGCTAATAGGAAATTTCATGCTTTGGTTTTATGGTAATGGGAATACCGCTGCGGAAAAGGCATGTGCTTCCTTCACTAATGGTTCGCGGCGTTTTTCCAGCTCTGGGGAACCCGGGAATTATTGAACAAAAGGTGAAATATTGTCTGCTACGTCAAGAATGTTGTTGGGCCTATATGAATTTGTTACTGTGGGATATATATTTATTGTGTGGAATTGCAGTTATTAATTATTCGTTCTGTTAAATTAAAATCGATGGAGGTGATTTCAAGATAAGACTGATGAAATGTTAAATTTACATTATCAAAAATTGTTTTCCTATAATTTATCTAAAATCGCGTTTGTGTTAATATCATTATACTACCATGTTATAAATTGGTCTGTTTAGATCAGTGATTTTCAACCACTGTGCTCCGTCATTTTTTTGTGCCGCCAGTTTTTTTTTAAATTACTAATTATACTCTCTCTTTGTATAGATAAAATCCATAAACGAATCATTCGGCCGTTATATAGAAATAAACTAAGGGTATTCGTGGTATATTTAACTATCTATCTTTTCGTGGATAGATATAAAAAATTTGATACAGTTTGTCGCCCATTTGTGATAACGAATACATGTGTATATGAAGTAAATTTAAATGAAGAGGAAAAACCAATTTCGCACTGTAATAATCGAGATTTAAATTCAAAATATTTGGAAGAGTCAATTCATTTTGGGCTAAAATTAGAGGCGATTATCTCATAATAGGAAGGGAAAAAAAGCTTTAAAATTATTGTTACAGTTCTTTCCATCTTATTTGCGTGAATTTACATTTTCAGCATTAACAAATCTTAAAATGAAAAAAGATCGAGACTTTTTAAATGTGGATGGCGAAATGAGAATGGCATCATTTTACGACCCAATGTAAACGAAATTATCAAAAATCATCAAGTTCAGATTTCGCGTTAAATGTATTCTTATAATTAATTTGTAATTAATTACTCAGCAAACATTTTGTTGTTTTTGTCGTACATATTATTTTAACATTGAAAGTTACAATCATAAACTATTTTACTTGGTGCAATTATGGATAAGTAAAATTCTTTTAAACTTATTTTATTGTTAGTGTGCCGCCAAATTTTGAAATTGTTAAAAGTGTACCGCAGCAACAACAAAACAAAACAAAGTTTAAGAATCACTGGCCTAGTGATAGGTTATAATCAAATTTATATTTCGTGTTTATTGCAGCATAGGTCTTTTTGGACTTAAAACAATATAGGGATATCTCGTCTTAAATCCCTTCCCTATCTTGTATTTATTTTGCTAAACGGCAATATTTGACTGAGAACTACCATAAATGATGTTGTGGGAACTCGTTAATTGTCACGGGAACCGTTATTGATTACATAAATCGTGGGATATGCCAGAAACATCACGAAGATATAATAAATTGCTATTGACTCGCGTACCTGATCATTGGTGCTGATAATATTTTAAATTAGTCTTAATGGTGGTCATTTTTGTCGATGTATTATATTAGTTGTTACATTATTTCCTATACTGACTTTTCAGTAGTGAAATTTCTTACGATAACAGGGAAAAGGATTATTCTAAATCCAAATTTTAGTTTCCAGTAGCGTACACAAGAGTGGGGTTTGGTACAGATTACTAATTTGTACCACACAGAGAATCCGCTCTGTAATTTACGTGTTTTTTATGTTGGAATGTAACCCCCTCCCCTTTCCCTTCCGCATAAGAGAGGTCTGTGTTCGCTGTTGTTTGGTTAAAGTGTTTTTGAAAGAAAAATATTTTGTGACTATTGGAAAAAATTTTTAAATTTTTTAATATAAAAAAATTTTTATTTAAAAATTTGAATTTGATTTCCCAAGCATTATTAATTCCCCCCTCCCAGTTTTTTATTAATTTAAATATTATTTTACTAACAATTTAAATATTTTTTTTAAATTTTACTTATTAACGTAACTTTGGTTTTAACAGTTTCCCAAAATTAGGTTTGCTTTAAATTTTTTTAAACTAATCACTTTCTCCCTCATTTAATCAAACGATTAGATATAAAAAATATCTCTTATTCTTTTTCTTAAAAATGCATTATCTTTTCTAAATTTATAGCACATCTCTTTTTTCATAAAACAGCCTTAAAAATTTGATTCATAGTACTACCATTTATAATCGAACCTTTACAATTAACTATCCTTGTGAACATTTTTATACCCTTAAATAAAGTACTACAAGCATCATTATAAATCTCTTTTGAGTGACTAAGTCATTTTTTTCACATTATTAAATATGAATTATATATTTCCTTGTGCCGGTGCTTATCGTAACCTTGAAGAGGGATAGATATCCCTCCCAAATCCTTATATATTTGGTTCACGTGAACTTTTTTTTTATCTGGCCTTTGCTTTGGCCATCTCTTCTTGCGATCTTGACAAGGGAGCAGTGCATGGAAGATGCTGATAAGAATTTTTTACGCCCGTCGCTCCTAATCGGCCCCTGGAGAACGCTTCTTCCACAGCTGTCGTCGTTCCCCTGGATGTGCCCTCCGTCCCTGTCAAGGAGTCATTTTATATACCTTTCTTTGCCCTGTTTCACCCGCCTTGTGGAGTATCTTGGTTTTGAAAAGGAAAAATTCGTTCTCTCGCATTGTAAAAACTGAAACGATCGATTCGAATTCTGATTTGATTTGAATTCTGGTTCGAACTTGATGCGAATTCTGGTTTTAATTGTATATAATGATTATTTTAATTATGAAACTATTTGTACTTCCAATACAAACGAGTGTGTTTTTCAGCTACATTTTCTATGAGTGAAATATTTTGGCTTAATTTTGTTACCGTGACCAGAAATGTGGCATTTCCATTCATATTTATAGTAAGGCTCTTCAAGTAAAGACCGGTGTGTTCATTTTTAGAATCCTTTCATTCTTGTGATACGATTTTTTACTGTAGTGACATATATACTACTTATTTACATATTTTAAACTTGAAAATTTGTATAAACAAATTTTTATGAGTAATGTATACTGTCTTGTGTTGTTTTTAAGGGAAAAATTTTTTTATTTGGTTAAGCTAATACCCGGTTTTCATTTAAGTAACTTGAAAAGCACTTAAATCTTTAAAACGAATTGATCATTATGAGTTCCCGTTCACTTTTGTGATCTGTTCACAATTTATAACATAACTTACACAATTCTAGAAACATGCTTTCAGTTTTGATGTTATTTTTTAAAGTTTAGTTCTGAAAAGTTTTTGTAAACTTGAATTGTTTCCTGGCAGGCGTTTGTCCATTTTCAAAAAATATTTTGTACTTGTCAGGAATGAAGAAAAAAAATTCTCTCATTTGGTAATACTATGCAACCAATGAATTGTTTTCGAAATGTCTCATTTCTATTCAAATATAAAACACTGCAAACAGTTAATTGTTAACTTACTACACTTCTAATTTAATGAAAAGAGTGTAATTTACCTTGAATTTGAATACAGAAATAAAAGCAATTTCTTTCTATGAATGGATTCATAGACGTATACAGGAAAGTTTCAAGTGATTTTTTTTTAATTACCATTCTACATGTTTTCAAGTATCAGTATACTAAATTTTAATTTAAGCGTCATAAAGTGACGTAAGATTTGGGGGATGGTTTTTATTCTAGAAACATGTAGACGAGAGTAATGGTTATGTTAAAAATTAAAACTGCTTGTGTCTAGGGTAAGGCTGTTTAAGCCCCTAAACTCTACTCTTGCATATACCGCTGACCATAGATTTTGTAGCCTAATAAGTTGAAATAGATTACCGTAATGACTTTTTCAATATGCATAATCGGATTTACAAAAATGAATGCACTAATACGGTTTTTTTTTTTTAATTATTAAAAAAATTTCATTTCTAAAAAGACGTATTGTATGTGACTTTTTTTTTTTTTGTTCTACTTGTAAAAGTTGAGCTGCTTTGAATAATTTTGATCTAATATTTGCTAATTTGCTTTTTGATTGATTGATTGCTAGAGAACAATACAGAAGTTGACTAGTGAATGCTGTGTAATTATGAAAACAGAATGAATCATCATCGATGGATTATGGAGTTGAATCATCATCCATCATTTTGAAAAATTTACCCAATTGACTTATAATCGGATGCATAATGATGTCTTTTCGACAGTTGTGGTAATGTTCTTTGTATGTATTTTTTGCTTCAAGAAGATAATGATGTCTTTACATGATGCACATTTGTCATATCTACCTTTTATGGGTGATTATAAATCAGTTAGCTTTGGTAATTTTTTCACAATATCTTAATTTTTCGTTGACGCTATAACATTCAAAATGTTTTTATTTTTAAAATGCATTTTGATATTCTTCGTGACGGAAGTATAGCAATCGTATAATTTTAAGTATCTTAAAAATCGTAGACGTTTTGGCATTTTTCATTATTATTCTTTATTCCCGTATTTGTTGATTTTACATTTATCAAGGCTTCATAAGATTATAATTTATACTTTATTATCCTTCAAGTTCATTCTGCTGTATATTAAAAATCATAATAAACTACCAATTAATGATATAATATATTTTGTTTTAAGTCTGCATGAAAATATTTTTTGCTGTCTTAAAACTGTGCGAATTATGCCAAAAATCTGTATCGAATATCCCCCCCTTCACCCCAGCAGGACTGGACAATTGTTTTGGCTCGAGGGTCACATTGTGAAAGCGAAGGATACTGAAGGGCAACACCTTTTTTAAAATAAACTTCGTTAACATTATAGCTGCAAGAACATTTAATTTTAAAATCCGTTTAATAAGACTACCCTATCACTTTCCTACAATTTTTTTGAAATCGGAAATGATATTGCTTGTTGAAATTCTTATCACAACCTGCAAGTTGATGTCACCTAACTTGCATCTATGTTTACTTTTGCTGATCTTAACACAAGAAAAACTTTACTCACAAATATATATCAACCCAAATATAGAGAATATTTTCTGTGTATTTGCTTTTCTGACTGTCTAGCAAGCTGCAAAAACACTTTGATGGCAACTCAAACTATATTTTCCCATTTTTTAGACTTTAATTTACATCTTTAAAAAAAAAATAATTAAATATCTTTTTTATTATTATTTTAAATCACTTTATGTGAAGGCTAAGGAAATCCTGGATGTTTGTATAAAAATAAACTGGATTATGAGGAACTCTTCATTTGATTTAGAAATATTCGTTTAATAATAAACTTTCAGCTTGCTGAATGATATAACAACTGATTCGAGTTCTAACTTGGATTAATTAAAAGAAGTGGCTCGATTTTCTTTAAAAATATTTTTGAAAAGGATGGGCTATGTGGGAGCAAGGCTTAACTTTGAAACAATTACGGTGAAATTTCTAATGCAACATATTCAGTTAATTCTAATGTTACGTCTACCGAAATATTAGTAGCAATCACTGTCGGTTTATCCATAGGGTGCTTGGGATGGGCATCCAGGGACCCGGATAAGCCGGACTTAACCAGGTTTTCTGGTAATAAATTTCGATCCGCCTGTGCGGCCCGTAGATCTTCTGTGCCCAGGGCCCGAAATGAGCTTAAATTGGCACTGGTAGCAATGTTGTTGACGCGTGTTTTTTATTCTGGGAACATGAAATACAAGTGAAGAACAGGAAGCATACAATACAACATAAGAATATAGACATTTATTACAGATGATGATCCTAGCATATAACAAGAAGGGGTGCGCTGCTTTCCTTTCGAGACGGGAATCCATTACGGGCGAAAGACCATTTTTTCCCAGAAGATACTACCATGTTTTACTGGGATTCAACCCACTCGGTTCAAGCCGAGGGTCATACCAATACTGGCGGGGGACACTGGTAGTAAAAAGGGTTTAAAACATTTATTGTACAAAATAATTCTTTATTAAATATATATATATATATATATATATATATATATATATATATATATATATATATATATATATATAATATAAAATTCGCGTGAAGTCTGTGTTAAATTGAAATTGCGAACCTCATTATGTACATGTACTCGGAACGGCACGATACTGTATTTCTTTCTTTTAAAACCCCGGACATAAATACTAACTGTCATGGTCTTACCTTTTTAAAATTAAAAAGCAATAAATCGGGTATACCACATCCGCATTTCCCTTCAGAGGGATAATGATAGATTAGTTAACCCCCAATCCACGCTTTATCAATGACAGCGCATTAATTTTCCCTACCTCTCCCCCCAACCTTCTTTTTGAAAGGGGGGTTCATTTGCTAATTCCTAGAACTTCAACAACTGCGAATGTATCCATCCGGTGGGGTTTTGAAACCACCGGCCCCATCCTTGGATTCTCCCGGGGCCACAGCAATTACCCCGTTTTGCCTTGACTGAAACATTTGTGCTGGGGATGTCCCTGTCGATAAAACAAAAGACCCCTTTTTCCCTCTCCGATAAAGGGGATACGTAGCGCACCCATGTGCTTGCTACAAGTATTAAATGTTTGTTGGGACTCTCGTAGTCACGAAGCTGTGTAATTTTAAACGCGAGCGATCGCTCTCCGAAATTCGGGGATATCCCCGGTGTTTTTAAAATTTGCTTTTTTTTTGAATGGAGAGACCTTGCGAATGGCTGGGTTGGTTGCAGTCTTTCTTCGTAAGGGAAGATGAGTTCCCCCAATTATGCGTCTCCTTTCCCTCCCGTATCCTGGAATTGAATATTTAAGAGTAGAGCGTCGAAAGAAAGCTTTTTAAAAGTTGTACATAAAAAGTAAATGTGTTCTCTCTTTTTTTTTTTTTTTTCACCCTTTTGTATGGAAGTTGAACGCATTGCAATAATGCACTTTTAGATGAGATGCGAATGTTCTAGCTAGTCGTTATGAGGATTAGGTATATAATCAAAGAATTCAATCTTGCTGTGTGTATGGAAATTTTTGTTTTCATTTTTTGGGTATAATGTTGCCTCTATGCACCCGATGACTTTCTTTATTTTAATCCTTTTACTCCTTAATATATTCATATCTTCCCTTGCATAGTTCAGTGTATAGCAGTTTTTGACTTTAAATAACAAGGCTGTTTTGAGTGAAGCACTTAAGAAATAAATTTTCGTAGCTCAAAAGTTTGTATTGTGAGAGACGAATTGGGATCAATTGCTTTTTGTGAAATTTTCTGGAATAGGTCATCAATTATTTTATGTTTGCTGTCTCCACCACCCTTTCTTTACTTCTAATATTTACCGAAAGGAAATTATTTAAACTGAAACAATTTGTTATTATAATGAAATAAAAACTTGTAGGAAAAAACTTTTTAAATCGCTGTGATTGAGTAAAATCGGCTACTTAAATAATACATTATTCAATGTTAAAAAAGTCTTTATCATAACTATATTACTAATCCTGTGTGGGATAATTTCTTATTACGTTTCTAGTACTATTTCCATTGTTCCTAAATCAAGATCTTTTGATTAAGGGTTCGTGAAAATATTTCATAGAGCACATGATTTCGAATGGTAGGAAATTAACTCAAGATATTTATTTTAAAGAATAACTTATAAATTTTCTAAGTTTGAAATAATAATTGCATTTGTCCTCAAGGATACTCCAATGCATTTTTTGTTTGTTCGTGTTAAGATTTCTGATGTGTCTGTAATAAATAAAAATTTACATGAAGCTGCTTTTATATTAAATCTGTAATAGCAAAACAAGCTGGAAAGAAACTTATATAGCTGCATTGTGTTTTTTTCCCCTTCGTTTCTAACTTTATATTGTATGGGTATGGAAGTCATTCTTTAAGCATAAGCTCGAAGTTATACTTAAAAACTCTTAGCAGCTTTGTACTTCTTACAAGTAACGGGTCCATTGAACTGCAACAAAGCAAAATATTCAGAACTCGTGTTATAAGCTTTAAAATAAATGTCATTTGATAAAGGCATTTTTTTTTTAAAGAAAATATCATGGGGATTGAATTAGACCCATCACCTGTGTTTACCTATTTTCAGAATCCCAGCTAATTTGGTGAGTGACAAATAGTATCAATATTGGGGCATTTCATCTCAAGTGCTTCCCATGCGTTCTGCATTTCCATCCACACCTAACAGAAGTATACATTTATAAACACTTGAGCATTTCATTGCCTCCCGTTTTCGCTGCCTATAATTTTTTTTTTTCCTTCTTTTCCTTTTCTTTCTCTGTTGCCGCCTCTTGACAGATTGCGATGGAGTGTGGCAGAAATTTCGTTGCTCTTCATCAAGAGGCGTAACAAGTTGTTTCTAGCCGTGTCATCCCTCAAAAAGAGAGGGATGTTCCGAAATGAATAACGTGGGAGTCCTGTCTGGACCATTGCCAGTCCTCGCCATTGTTCCACCAGACAACGGACTCTTAATGGTAATCTCCTCCAGACTATCCCTGGCATCTGCTCCTGGTTGTGTTTTTCTTCCACTTTTTTTTATCCTTATGTGTGTGCCTCACTTCTGTCTTGATGAATGACTTCACTCGCCCAGACATTCCATCTGATTGAAGTTTAATCGTGGTTTCATTGATACACAAGCGGGCCTCTAATCCGATTAATAGATTTCGATGGCACCGTTTTTCTTCTTTTTTTCCCGACCTATCGTTGTTTCGTGCCTGCGTGAGAATCCGTTCAATTATTTTGCCTTAATTTTTTATTTCACTCCGCAGACGTCAATACTTGATGGCTTCATTAACGCCTATCATCATGGAAGTTCGACTTCGTGATTTGGTAGAACTACGTGATTTGGAAATTCAATTTAACGGATGTTTTTGTTGGAATTCTTTTCAAATTGCATGTAGCCAGTATCATTAATATTACTTAAAGAGTTTTTACTGTGTAAGCAAATATATTGGCCTAAAGGCTGCCCGATAAAGAGTAACGTCACGAGTTTTAAATACGATCGCTCTCACTTACTATATTCTTTACAAATAGTTATTATTTTTACGCCTTTTTTTTTCCTTTCAATGATTTGTTTTTACTCCTGTCTTTTAATGAAATCTGTCTTGTGAAAACTGCTGTGCGTGAAGAAATTAACTCGTAAAACATACAAATATATTGTAATATAAATTTTATTTTAGTTTGCTTTTTACTACAAATATATATATTATACTAAGCTGACCATTTTTTTTACAATGAAAAGGAGGACGAAAAATTTAAGAAAAAATTATGACTAAATAAGTGAAACATTTTATAAATTCTAACAAAAATATATTATGAGTAGGCTTAAATCCTTTTTTTAATTATTTACTTAAGAGGACGTTGGACTATTAAAACTAATTCTTAAATTGTTAGCTTAATTAGCTGAAAATGAAACAATTATAGTAAATGATTATTATATTTCACAATTTAAATTTTTTAAACTATTTTTAAAAATGCTTCTTACGCATTAGTTTTTAAGATATACATATACTTTTTGTTTTATATATAGATGAACTATGACAAGATATATCTATGCATGCATTTTAAATTCAGATTAAAATTTGATGTGAAAAAAAATTTTTTATACTACGTGAAATATTTCACCAATTATCAACCATTCAAGGTATTTAAAACACAAAATATGATTCTTTAAATTTTGTAAAAAACTAATGCACAAATTTGTGAATTGTATCATCTTTCAAAAGTTGTGTTTCCAATCTCTTTGAAATTTTTACAAGAGAGCATTTTACGTAACAATGAAAAGGGAAAATTTACGAACCAAGAAAAGTTCCTTTTAAACATTTATTTGTGTAAAATGAAAAAATAATTCAGTAATTATTAATCAAAATAAAAAATTCTTTGACAGAATTATTCTATGAAAATAAGGAATATTATTAGTATTAAAAAATCTAAATCGCAAATTTGACCTAAATTTGATATTGTGAAGGCCACCATTCCCTAAAATTAGTATTTTTCCATTGAATAAATTTTGTCAAAGTATCATTTTCTAACATACCAGAAATGTCAGATCAAGAAAATTGTTCATATTGAATTTTACGTTAAGTGCTGCAGCTAAAGTATCAACATTCAATCTTGATTTTTCGCATGTCCAATATCATTACCAATTGAAAAAACTTTTCAACTGCTGCATTAGTTCCAGGGCAGTACAACGCAAATTGAACTAAAATAACTAAATTTCCATATGGAATGTGTTCATTTTTGAAATGGTTCAATAATTTCACCCATCTTTTATCAATTTCAACATTGATTTTCCCATTGTTCGAGTTTATCAGAATAAAATATTCATTTGTGTGTGTGTCTTCTAACTTCCTCAAACGGACAAGTGTCATCAATTCTTAATATCAGGCATTTCTTTCAATAAAAACTCAACACAATTTTCTATATCTGCCCAGTTTGCTTGCGACAAAATAACTCATAACAGTTCGGCCTGGCATCTCTGAACACAGAGATTAATAGATTAGTTCGAAAATATTGAAAAGGAAGACGCATTTCGAGGAAGGACAGAACCTATAAAAGGACTGTCCTCCCTAAAGGAGGAGGATTGGTAACCTTAATAAAACGAAATCATATACTCAATGTTGATATGGGGTTTGTATTGATAAAAGTATGGGAATCTTTATTATTTTTAAGAAGTGCTTTTAGTGTTAAGTTCTAGCCCATAAGTATATCTCGGCTTATTTTCAGTCCAAAGAATTTTGATCTCCAATCATAATTACGTTTACGTGTGCCGAGACGTCATGTTATGTATTCCCACATACAGCTGTAATTACCTTCAATATTTCATGTTACAACGTGGAAGATCATGGGTGGGGATCTAAACACTGTATCTAAGGTCGCTGTACTCTAGTACGTGCGCTGTTCACTTGTGTAATGTATGGATCCTAATGGACACGCACTATTTTCTATTAAAAGCTGAACACGCTAATGTTTCGTGCTGCCCTGGAAATCGGGTCGGGCACGATAAGTGAAAGACTGATGTTGAGCGATGACCGAGACTATTTGATACACATACTGATTAGTACTTTGTAATTTTATTGTTCTATAAAAAACACACCATATAAAACGTTATAATAAATAAATTGTGTTCACTTATAACTGTTAATAACTCTGCATATATGAACACAATATGCTGTATGCATTTTGGATTATTAAATAGTTGTACTTTTCCTTTCCCTACTAGTGGCAACAAAAAAAAAGAATAATAGGATTTCTTAAAAATATCATTATATTCTTTTAGCTCTTATAAATATTTCTTATCTATTAAGTTCTTGATCTAAATAAATTATAGTTTAAAAAAGCTAAAAAACTCGCTTTTATTATTAATCGAACTGAGTTGTAACTTAATCTTTCAGTCGCCAGGAAATGGGATTTGGAATTAGTCGCCGGATGCGATCTGAAAATGGGAAATCATCGTTAATCCTGGTGATCCTGATCAGGACATTGGAACAAAATTATTAAATATTATATTTTCATCGGTCATTGACAAATGAGCAAAATTTCGAATTAATCTGACCTTTTAAAGTGGGTAAAAATTGAGTTCAAAGATTCCGTTACATACAAGCGAAGTTCATAAAAGAGTGTTAATAATCAAAAAATAAATGCGTATGCATTTGTCATGATTGATTTTTTTAGAATATGTGAAACATTTCTATGAAGGAATGGGGTGTTGGTAAATATTTGCCCGACATGAAAAATATTTGCAAAACCGTAATAAAAATTTTTTGGACAATTGTTTATGTGCCCACACAGTGTATACTATTTTATCCCTTTGGCAATGTTATTTTCGCTTCGGATTTATACCATGGTGCATGAAAAACGCTTCCATTAATCTTATTTGCAATGGCAAGGATGTGAAAATCCCTGTAATTCTTTTTGTGCTTTTTAATCCCCTGACATCCGCTGAAGAAAACGATATGATCTATGCAATGTACCAAGCAAGAAAAGCTTGAAAAGTTGTTGATATCTTTCTCCTGTATGCCTTATCGATAGTCTCTTTCGATCGATCCGCACCAGACATTTCGCAAACACAAATCTCTCTTCTCAAGGGATGTCTAATCCTTCTCGGATTTAATCCCTCCATAGTTCCAGTATAATCCCTGTGGAAAGACCCATGCCTACACTGCCTTTTTTTCCTGCATCCTCTGCACCCCAAGAACAGATGTGGATGCTAGGTGAACCCCTGAAAGCCCTGAACTTTGTGTAGGTCTTTCCCCAACTTGGCCACCTGTCTCTGTTATTCTTGTTGGCGTTCTATTTTCGAGAAAGGCCAACAATGGTTTCTTGAGATGCAGAAGGAGTGATGATGGAATCTGAGCTATTTTTACAAAAGTATGCTCATGCTTGCTCTTTTGTACTTCGAAAAAGCTTGTGTACGTGAAGTATAATCCAATGATACTCGTACCTACCTTATATGGAATGTATATTTTTAACTCGCATCTTTTGAGTTTCATCTTTTTTTTTCTTTTGGTGTCATGAAATCCTTCTACGTTAATAAATAATTTTAGTCGGAATTTCTTTTGAATTTTTAGAGAAGTACTTGGTTTCACATTTTAGCTGGCTGGTGGAATGTTTTAAGAAAGCAGGGCGCGTTTTTATTGGAAATATTCAAGAAATTTGTTCAAATCTTAGCTTTAGGAGAGAAATAGAGGCTTATTTATAAATCTTTATTGAATGTTTTTTTTTCTTAGGTGAATATTTAGTTTTTCTAAGCAATACATATTTAAAAAGATCAAATACCTTAAAGATTATTAGAATTAATATCTAAATCAAGGGGTGCACTGCATTATTAAACTTTGACAAAAATGCTTTTGTGTATGATGAACAAATTAATAAAAGGTCAAACTAAAGATAATCTGTGGATACAATAATTTATTTTGGTTTGCTGTTTCTGTATGTTTACGCGATTCTTAGTAAAATTACTAATTAACATCATCCCGATAGTTTAAGTAATAATATTGAATTTCTAAAATTTGTAGTGTAACCTAAGTCTTAAATATTTTTCAAAATCCTTTGACATTGCTTAAAAATTCATAATTTGAAAATAGTTTAAGTATTGCAATGTTCGTAAAATGAAGTTATACGTATAACGTAACTCATACAATCAGCTTGGAAGGCCGCACACTTCGGATTCAATTTCAATTGACACTTGTAATATTACATTTATATTAAAGTATTCAGTTCTCAAATATAAAATTCATCAAAAACCCCTATATGGTTATCTTGCATTGAAAGTTTATAACTTTTTGGTAAATATTTTAATCTAAATAGTAGATAAATGAGCTTTTAATGATTTGCATTAATGATAGCTAATGTTTCTGCTTTCGACATTTTATGGAACATTTTATTTTTATTCGATCTTGTGTATAATGAACATTATTGCTTATTTCAATTTTGAAATTTGTGTTTATATCTCCTCTTTATGTATAGCATTTTTACCCCTGTTTTGTAAATCATTATTTATTCCTTCGATTAAATGCTAAATGATGGAATGTTTGGTGAAACTGTAAGACTTTTTTTCCGGAGTTACAGAAATTGTTATTTATATTGCAAAGCTTGATCCCCCCAACATTTAATCTCACTTTCATACGCAAATCATTTTTTCCCTTCCCTAGTCAGGTTGTATGCGAATCGGTCTCTAAAAACTAGATTGATTTCCTCCAAAACATGTAGAGAGCGTTTATAGAAAAGCCTGCATCGTTTCTAAAGCTCCCCTAACCAGCCCAGTCATTCTCCCTATTCATCCCACGATATTGTAGCTGCTTAGAACCGGAAAGGTTTTTGTTCAAATTTGTGGGCTTGCGGTGCTTCCGCACAATACGGGGCGGAAAAGTTGCCCATTGTTATCAACCCAAACCCGAGGATATTCATTGGTTGCAACCTTAAGTTAAGACATCCCCAAACGTCGTCGTAAAGTGTAGCCTGATACGGCTGGACGAGAAAGGGGAGCGATGGTTAAACAATCATATCGCTTATTTTGAGGCCTAGGCAAACCAGATGGGCCAGATGTACGAGCAGCGTTGAAAATTGTGCATCGAAACGACTCATCAGGTGCAGCACCTTTAGACTCCCTTCCGATTTTGACGTGGAAAGAAGTTCTATTGTATGTTTTTGCGAACTAGTATCAAATGTGCCATAGATGTTTCTCAATTGTTCCTATTGTAATAGAGAAGAATTGGTGTATTAGTGGTCGTTTTAGAGATGCTATTGAGTAACCGGGGATATTTGTGTAGGGGCATAAAATTCCAATGGCCTCCTATTCATACATTTCTACCCCTCCTTCTGTAAATCCTTCACCTTCAAAATATATGTTAGTTGTACTTGATTCAAAGACAGTAAAATGTGGCCTGCAGTACATTTTGAGGTTTCTCTCTCCAAGTTAATGCTGGGATATATCGTTTTCCATTTTTTAACTGTGGGAAGTAGCGCTAGTGCAATTTAAAGTAGTTATTCTGGTAAATTCTTATTAAATCTCGATGCATTGAATAAGCATGGGAAAGTTTCTTATTTGTGTATTTCTTTGATATACAGAATTAGAATTATGATTTTTATAAAAATTAAATGTATCGCAATTTATGTAAAATATAATAAATTCTCACGCATGTCTGTGTTAAGCGTATACTAATTTCAATACTCAACTCCTCAGTTATTATCTCGACAATGTAATGGTTAGTTATTCAAACTTTAATTAATTCATTTTAGGCAAGTTTTGCGGGATGGCTTGTCGAGCCTGTTATTTTAACCTTCATAATCGTTTATTATGATGAATCATTAAAGTCCTAAGATAGAAGTTGTATGCTCCCTTCCTCCTCCCATTTTTTCTCGGTTAAACATGTCTTTCTCCAAGTTTTTTTTTAAATAGATAAAATTTCCTTTTGCTTTCTGTCCTTAAAGGTAAACAAATCATTTGGGTTTCTAAAATAAGAAATTTTTTCATTATTTCTGATTTTTTTTAAAAAATCTTATTTTTCTTTTAATAATATGAGAAAACGCATCATAAGCCTGCTTTATAATTGTTTGCTAACAAAAACGGAAGAGAAAAAAAAAAGATTGAATTTCGACAAAATTTATCTCCCCTCCCTAGAAACATAAGAGGTGAAGTATTCAGTTTCTTCAAAGTAACAATTCCTGCAACATCCCGGGAGCTAAAAGACAGTAACCAGAATTAACCCCCAACAACCGAAATTTAGACTATAGACAATTTGTATAATCATTTTCTTCCATCGAACGTCTTAGAACCGGAAAATGTCCCATTCTTTCAGATGAACAATTCGTAGCTCCTGGAAGAACACGGAGCTGAAAGACAGTAACCGGAGTTAATCACAATAACCAAAATTTATCGACCTATAAAACCGGGGCGAGTCAATCTATCTTATGAAAGAGCGTCTCGATCAAAATTGGGCGGCTGAATATCAGCATCATTTGGAGTGGAACATCGAAGTGACGGAGGACATCTCCAGCACTGGAGTGGTCTAATTAGATGCTCCTCTTTCTTCCTTCTTACCTATCGATCTGCCTGCCTATCCGCATATTGGATGGCCTACCTCATTGATTTTGGGGTGCCTCGATTATAAATTCCTGGCTTAGGCCGTGCTCACTTGAGGGGAAAGTATTCACTTTCTCATTTGTCTTCTGGGCTTTAAGAAATCTTTCTCATGGAAACTTCCTACTTCATCAGTGGAATTGATGTGCCCTTTGTAGTTAGTTGTTCGGCAGAGATTGCTTTTCTTTGGATTCGCCTTGTTTTTGTTGTACTGTAGAAAGGGTTCAAGCTCTAGATTGCAAATGGCATTTGAAAGAGTGTACTTTTAATAAAGTAGATGCAGAAGTGTATTGCAAGAGTAAAATATAATCATTTTGTGATTTTGCTTTTGGTAAAGGTTTGGCATTTTTCTACAGAATTATTACATGGATTTGTACATTAAATCTAGCTTATGTTATTTCAAGGCTAGGACAAATAAGATGTCTTCAAAATTATTTCTGATAGTTACTTTTTGTCCTTTAAGTTCGAAAATGACTCGTTTTAAAGCATAGACCCGGGGGGCTTACTTGGGTTGGACGCCTTGTCTTGTTTTCGACTTGACCTCAAGAAGATCATGATCCGAATAATTTTAGTTACCAAATGTTATTCCCTGGCATATTCTCCGAAAAACTGGGAAATTCGAACATAACTGTTAACAGTGACAAAACTGCATTATTATGTCATATCCTTTGTCTAGGCCTACCACCATGCACCATCATTACTCATTCAGTCGGTTTATGCTTAGGTTTGGGAGATAGTGAATCACTCACATTTGTTACGGGTTACCATCTGTACATTGACAACATATGTGATATACTGTCTATTTAAAATGGTCCTAGTTAGGGGCCTGCTGTTGCATAAGGGCCCAGGGCCTCAAAAAATCATAAAACGTCAGACTTTAACGAAATAAAGGGTAATCGCTCTTGTGTTTATTTTTTTCATTGGTTTTTTTAAACTACTTGTGCTACGGATTTACAATTTTTTTTTCTTCCTTCATTTATCAAAATAATATCAAGTTTGTGTTTTTTGTCGTCTGCTTATATTACAGGAAATCTGAAATTTCGATGTTGGCAATTCAGAATAATTTTACTGTGCGTTTTTTATGTTCTGCATCCCTTCAAGATCCCCTCTAAAAGTTTGTCATTAACTTCGTTGCCTTTCCCTATCTTGATGCTCTGTTCGAATCGCCTTGCATTCTAAGCAGTTTTTTTATTTGTTGTGTGTGTATATTGATCTCTCCTAAAACACACCAAAATAGATTAAAGAAACGAGTGAGAAGAGGGAAAACTGAGAATCGGTAAACGCGTTGGCAAAACGCATTCCTTAATGGAAGCTGGGAAATTTTTAAAAAAAGAATGATAAAATGATATCGGTCTGAGAGCGGAATTTTCCACCATAGTGGGAACAAAAAACACATTATAATTCTTTAATAAAAATATTGAACTGCGGGGTAGATAAAAGAATGGCGAGTTAAGTAAGTATTGCCACGCGTTAATAATACTCTTTCGTACTATATCTTCCCGTTATCTCTTCATATGTGCCTTGTATTTTACGCCTTTTTTTTTACCCTCGCAGCTCTTTCCTCGAGCACATTACTGTTAATGCACTGCACTTTTTTCCCGAGCTTACTTAAAAGTTTTATTCCATGTTTTCTTTATTCTTTGTTTCTATCTTTCAACGGTGATGTGTTCTCACCCGACGAGGGAGGGTTATATTCTCTCGATAAAAGATAAGGGAAGAGAACGTGAGTGCTTTTCATACTATAAATAAATAGCGGGTCTGTTTTGTTTAACGATCATTACGCCTGCCATTTTATGATTTGTTGGCTTTTACTTCACACTCCCTCAGCGGAATGTCTGCCGTTTTTAATGAGGGAAAAGGCGTTTATTCTGGGGGGCCCCACGAGATGAATTGATGTTTTAAAGGCTGCGAAAGCAAATAAGAGTTCAGCAAAGGTCTAAATATTTCAACCCCCGTTCTTGTCTGTTAAGTGGATTCACTTTTCTTGATTGTTTATTTTACTTCAATTTTTTTTCTTCCAAGCAGCTTGTAAATAGTTTTGTATTCCGCGCGTTACTGTTTTTGTCTGAAAGAAAAATTGAGAATTTTCTTTTTGTCTCTTTCTAATATTAATAATATCCTGCCTGTTAATTAAAAGTTGTAACTTTAGTTAAGGCTTTGTGTGTGGAGCAGAATTCCTTTTTAAATTCGAATTTTTATTCTACTAGTTCTAGTGTTTATTAGAGCGATTAAAGCGCATGAGATAAATTTTCTTCGTGTATTTTCCCATACCAGATAGGTTGTGGTAGCCTATTGATCATAATAACGTGCTCAATGATACAACGTGCATACTCAGGGCAGGGTTTTAGGGGCCGGAAAGCCCTATGTTATGGTTTTACAATCCTTTGTAAGATTTGGCTCGGGGCCCAAAACCCGACTTTGCAGGGGCCCTAAAAATTCTCCGTTACGCCACTGAACGTGTCATAAGGACTGAACGATGGATCCCCCCGTGTAAAGGAGCTGATGCACATTAAATCTGTTGTGGCTCAAAATCCTCCCGTTGGGTGGCCGCAGTAGCCTCGTGGCTGGCGTGTCATGAGTTCGAGCCTAATACCGCTGAAGAACCGCCGTGCAGAAGGGCTTGATGCACGTTAAATCTGTCGATGGTCAAACGTAATCCCAAATTACGGGGTCCGTCTCCAAAAGCTCTCGAGTAGCTGAACAGTGCAACGTTAATATTCACTCACTCACTCAAACCGTAATCCCGTTGGTGTGGTGTGAAAGTTAAGACAGAGGGGGTCCCAGCTCAGGTGTCGTCCTCATCATTTGACCATGGTTCAAAATTACGATTTCGGTCACCAAAAGTCCTCGTGTAGCTGAATAGCGTTACGTTAATATTCACTCACTCAGTCCTTGCGTTGGTGTGGTGAGGTGTGATAGTTTGAATAGGGAGTTGAGTTGAGTTTGGTGTTTTATGGCGCAAGAGCCAGTTTTGGCTGTACTGCGCCAAACATTCATAGATCTGTGGTCTGGACAGGAAAAGAAGAAATTTGATGACAAGATGGAGGGTCGAAAATAGAGAAGGATCACTGGGGTGCCTCGGGGTCTTGACACCCGTGTTTACCAAAGATAGTAAATCCCTTGGGAAAAGGAAAAGATCACTAGAGAGAGAGTGAGTACCTTGGGATTGTGTGACACCCGTACCCACCTAAAGGTGAGCCCCCTGAGGGGATTTTGAATAGGGAAGTGCCAGCTCGGATATCGTCACTTGACTGTGTTTCAAAATTATGAGGTTCGTCGCCAGTAGCTCTCGTGTTGCTTTATAGTACGACGTAAATAAACACTTGCTTACCCATCCACGCCGGAGAAATCTCAAGTGTTATGATCTTCGGAACTAAATCGAGTTCTTGAAATTCTCTTAAAAATCAGAATGAGCCTTTTAACATCCTTTCCTTTTTAGCGTATATTTCCAAAACTTTATCAGGTTTACCCTTTTTTAGGTCCTTTCTAATTACTGGTTTACTTACCAAGTGACAAACTGCCTTCCTGTAGCTCTAACAGATTTAATACATTCATCAAACCATTCAATTATTCATGAGGGTGATATGTTTTATGATGCAGTTGTAATGAATGGTTAATTTTTGTGTAAGCAAGAGTAACAAGATGGATGAATGGTAATTAGCAAGGTGATTTTTTTTTTATCTGAATAACAACTAAATAGCAGAATAATTATATATTTGAAGGCATTATATAAATATAGATAGAAAAGATAGGGAACTAGGAATATTTGTGAGCTACAATTTTTGAACAGTAAAATAAGTGAATTTTTAACAAAAATAATTTATTAAATTCTAAATAATTAATCGGAAAAAGTGATACCAGCTTTCGGGAAATGTATTAGGTCTGCAATGGTAATTACCAATCCGCAGCCCCATTAGAAAGAAGAATAAAATCGTAAATCATCACCATAATGGAACTGTAGCTCTGTAAAGAAGTCAAATCAAAGTCGTTCAAAATTCATTGTTCATTAGGGATAGCAATTTGAAACACGTTTTTCAAAACTAGATGAAAGTAACAAGGCTCAGTGGTGGAGTGGTAGCGATTCGCACTTCCACACCACAGGTCCGGGTTCTATTCTCGGGCTGGGCAAGATCGACTCAGCCTTTCATCCTTACTGCAGTGGGTCGATAAATGTGTACCAAGCTTGCTTGGGAGCTTAAAACTGGGGGTCTCGCTTCAGACTGACCACCTGATCGAAACATCTGCTCATGTACCTTAGCGCCCAATGGGCACAGTAGGCCCTGGCCCTCATGGGCTGTTGCGCCACTAAGTTTGAGTAAATGAAAGTTACAGTATTCATTTATCATCGGGTTCTTACTCATAGTTTCTCGAAACACTGATAGTTTCAGAACGAAAAAATCAGTTTGCAGTTTTAAAATTTTTGAGCTGCAGATATTTTTATGTTGCGTTTTGCGCTTCTCAAAATTTTAAAAATGATTCTGTAATTTGTATATTTTAAAATCATTGAGCAACATGTTTGTTTGCTATAATATATTTCATCTGTGTGTATTTCATAAAATAAAACTGTTCAACTGCTTATATATATATATATATGTATACTTGTATTTGATTCAAACATATTAAGTGTCTTGAACTGCACATTACTGTTGCCATAAAAGCTTCCTATGTTTTTTAAAAATCGGAAACCAATGACTGGAATGTTCTTTCTTCCCATCCGGCTTTTGTGTGGCGGAATTGTCCGGAAAAACTCCTGTTTTTCCAGATTCTCCCACTTCGACGTTCCAAACGGACTGGCGTATTGATCTGAGCTACGTAGTGTGCGTGCGCAGTCATCGCAGGAATTACGTGCAGCCGCTGCGTTTTCCTTTTTACTCTCCGATAAGCATCGGAGGTTGACAAAACCTCGGGAATCAATAAAATGGGCTAACCTTCCCCCATCGCGTGCCTGGTGGGGGTGGGAAAGTCATGGCAACCTCTTGTTGTTACCGCATCTGACCTTTAAGCGATTACATACACTTCAGTAAGAGAGAATCCCCCTCCTCTTTCACAAAGTGTCGTGACTTCCTCAGGTCCTGGGTTAAATACGCGCCATTTGAGGATGGCCAATGATGGTGGAATCACGCACGCTAAAAAACACTCGAATCGTTAGCAGATGTCATCTTTTGCATTTAGGAAGACGTTTGAAGTGGCACAAATTAACATTTGATTTATCATTTTGTGTCGTTTTCAACAGGGTTCCTTTCTCTTTCTTTCCCACTTCATTGTTTGTTGTGGTAACCCTGTCCATGAAAGTGAAAATGGGTGATTTTTCTATTAGAGAGTATGGGGATGCATTGTTTTTAGGCTGTGTCCCATTTCTTTGTTTATCATTCATGAAAGGATGCGTGTTGTGGCAATTAGTGAATGGTCGTTTCCTTTCTTCACTTTAAAGGGTATTGCAGAATCGAGTTATTGTTATGCTTTAATGTCTTCTAAATGGTATGGAGGATTTCGGATTTGAGTCTGGTCATGTTGTCGAACTAAGGGTTTTCGAAATCATAAGTTGGTAGAATGTGGGGCATTGTTATGGTAAATACCGTTGTCTATGAGCGAAATCAACGTTATAATCTGTTTTGTTTATTTTTTAAATAATTCAGAGACTGTTCTGGAGTAATTGCTGAAAATCGTCTTCATTTGCATCTCATTGACAAACAGCTGTGCAAACGTTCTTCTTTTTCAATCAGTAAAAAATATTCATTGTAATGTCATTCGATTAGTTGATTATTCAACTGAAGCAATTGATTTCGTGTCCTGTTCTCACTTTCAAGTCTCAAATGATAAATATCTCTAATTATTTAGTAATTGTAATTCTATTGAAATGAAATTTTCCACCACTACATGAGTAACAAGTAGCTAAATTTTCTGCTATATTCGTTTTTAAACTCTGATTATTGCTAGATTTCGATTTTTCTTTGTTTTTTAAACTGTTCTAAAATTAAAATGATTATCGTTACCAATGCGTTTTTCGACGTACCAATTTTAAAGTCAAATTCATAAATTTCGAAAATTATTCTCTTTAAATGATGTTTTTATTATAAAATTTTAACAATCCCTATGAATAATGATATAACTTTAAAATAAATGTGTGTGTAAATCTTTCCCTTTGGACAAAGAGACTATTAACTAAAAATATTTCTGAATTATTCACACACTGAGAGGTATTAAAGCGTTACACATCTTAAACTGGCGGGAGGATGATATTATAAGGGGAGAAATGTTAACTTTTTTTTTTCAATTATTGTATGTTCACCACAGAGTATCTAGAACACTATCCATTTTGCTAATATATATAACGTAAAACATCCTTTATAGTCCTTTATAGTAAAAAAGATAGAAAGCAAAATTTATTCCCTCTTTCCTTTTAAATTAGGTTTCCTCTTTTCCCCCTCCCCACAGATTTCTCTGATATACTTCTGGAACTATATAAATTCCTTCTTTGCAAAAGAGAGGTTATCCTTTCAGGTCACTCGCAACGTTCCATGTGCGTTTGACTAGATTTAGGCGAACGATTCAATTTAATCATTCTCGCTCCACAGACTTCCTAATGAAGTGGCCTCGATGCACTTTTGGACAGCTTTGATAAAAATGAGCCAGCCTGTGTAATGAGGTTCTTCTGGAGTCAAAATCCCGCCTGAACCTTTTTAGAAACCTATAGAGAGAAGGAAAAAAGAGCATTCTGGGCTCCACTTTCACACGCCATTGCTTCCATTGACAGGTGATCGCCCCTCGTATCGTTTGTCAATTCCGCATTAAAGCCAAGGCTTTCCCATTTGCGCTCGGATAGGGTTGGGCCCTTTCGCGTTTGCCTTTTATAAGGGATCACATCTATTCATAACTAATGGCTTTGGCTCTCTCGTCTCCAAGGCAACCTACCCCTCCAAATGGGGGGCGTTCGTTATTCCTGCCCGAGCAAAGGGCCCCTTCGGTGACAAATCGTTAGCTGCGCTTCCTTTATCAGTCGTCAAGGAAGCAGAAATGGCAGTGTTGTGTGTGTCTACCTGGAAGGTTGGTGTTGCTCTTATTTGGAAATGTATGGATTGGGTAAAAGGGGGAATGCGCTAGGTCTGGGTGCCGGAAATGCCTCCTTCGGGATTAATTAGTCTCATTTATACAAATTTGGATGAATCACCTACTTAGAGTAAAAGGAAGATGTTGGATGGCTTTTCTAGTAGAAATGACTCTACGTTGTTCGTTAAGGGATATTAGTGCTTTATATCGATTTAATGTGCTTTCTGTGTTACATTGATGAATACTTTGATAATGATCGACTGCAGTGCCATTGGGGGAAGGTAGTAATTAACGTGTAGTTTAAGATTTCTACTGTGAATAAGGAATGGTAATTAATGATCGCCTTTATGTAATGGTGAACTCATATTAGTAAGCAGTGGTTCACCTTTAAATATCTCGGCTGTGATTTGTGGTAAATTTGTAATTAGAGTATTCAATACTTCTAAAAGTAATTAACTGAACTTGAGGTTAATAATTCCATGTTTTATTATTAAATCCAGTTATACAAAAGCTATTTATTATCCCAAAACATCCATCTATAAACATTCATTTCAAGTAACTTAATTTGCTGATGTTTAACTAAATAGCTCATGCAAAACCATTGTATTATTCTCCTAATTATATTTTTTGTCTTTCCAATTTAAGATAATAATAGGAAAGCCGGATGTGGTTGACCATTTATATATAACGTGTGTGTTTAGTTTTGAACCTGCACTTAAAAATTCCCTCCTGTTATCATTTTCAACATTCTTTTTGCATTTTCAATTTCTTTAATTCATAACTTCTATTTACGCTCCGCGATGCATATTTGCTCTGCGCAATCGCAGCAAAAAACACGACCTTGCGATCGGAAACCTATTTCAGAGCGTGGAGCCAGGTGAGGGTAAAAAGAAAAGTGGAAGTACGCTATCAGATTTTCTAGCGGGGCGCAGTATTCATTTGCGAAAGTGGCATAAAAACCTGTCTGCGAAGTTCTCTCGGAGCCAAACCTGATCCTCGGACCTCACGCTGTTCGAATGGGATGCACTTTGCACATAACCCGCAGGCCACTGAACCATTGCTATTTATTTTTAAAAACCTTTCCCTCTATCAGAACGCCGAATCTTTTTTTTTCCCTACCTCTCTCTCTTTCTTTCCTTATTCAGTGCCCATCTTATTAAAAGCGCCCTATGCGCCCCGCCAGAAAGGCGTGCTCAACGCAAATAGTTTTCGGCTGGCAATAGACGTTCGTGTTTCTCTCTGGATTGTTGCACACTGAAAAGGGCCCCTTTCTTTTTTTTTGTAATATTTATTTTGGCCCTCTAACCTTTTTGCGATCTGATTCTTCTGAGAGCTTGACTTTTTTTTCCTCCCACCTCCCACACCTTGGGGAAAATCTCATTTTGATCTTCCACGCGAATTTGCATAATCCATTAACGATCGTGACACCCGGATAAGTGCATTCTTTTGGCCGTATTTAATAATTTCGTTATGCGATTGAACTTGAGATGGATTGTCGTGGCCATTCTATCTGAAATAGCATCACATCATCATACGGGTCTGGCGTGTGTGTGTAATCCTGTGTGCGTCCTTTGGCCAGCATGCCTCGCTCTCTGACTTTGTGTAGTATTATGATGGAAAGAGATTTTTGCCGTTCAGTCTTTTTAATAAGCAGGAAGAATGTGTTTTATTATTATTATTTTAGATTATATTTGAAAGCTACATTAAAACAGTTCTTTGTTCGGAACCGAGGTTTTGAAAAAGCGTATGAACGGATACTTTTTTTTTAATATTTAGTGTTACTTCAGGATTGAACTAAAATTTTTGGAATGTATAATTTAGAAGTGGATTTTTTCATATTATACCAGAGTGAGAGGCCCAGTGGTCGAATGGAAGCGTATCGCACTTCCACACCACAGGTCTGAGCTCTGATTCCCTGGCTGGACAAGGTCAACTCAGCCTTTCATCCCTACTGCAGTAGATCGATAAATGAGTACCAAGCTTGCTCGACCTTAAACACTGGGGGTCTCTCTTCAGACTGACCACCTGATCGGGACATCTGCTCATGCACCTCAGAGCCCAATGGTCACGTATACTGGGATGGACTCAGTACGCCCTGACCCTCATGGCCTGAGTTTGAGTTTATTATACCAGAGTAGAGAAATTTTAACAAAAAAAACACTGGTTATTATTTTAATTTATCGTAATCCCTCTCAATAAATTTTAGCTCAATCCCGGTATAGAAGTCGTAGCTCTATAAAGGGACTATATATATATTGTTATACAAGGGTTTTCATAAAAGGGAAATTTTTGAAAATGTCAGTCTTTTCGTATTTTGCAAAAAAAGCACTAAAAATTTTTTTAAAAAATATTCTTAAAACAATTTGAGAAGTATATATTCTCATACAACTGACATTAAACATCAAAATTACCCATTTTTGAAGTTCAAAATCACGGTTTTCTGAAGTATTCAGTTGTCATAAATGTGCATCATTTTATCAATAATGAAAACTTTAGTTAAGTACAGTTTTAATTTTAAAAAAGATTTTCTTTGATATTAATTTTGGAGTATCAAAGTTTATTCTGGGTTACTTAGAAGGTTGGATGTCAAAGAACGCGCGTTTCCCGTAAATCAACTTACATTTTCTTCATGGTTAGTTTATACATAAACAGTTACAAAAGCAATAATTTTTATTCGAAGGCCCTGCAGAATGGACCATCTTTAAAATCTAGCATAATATAGGAATCATAATGATTCATATAAGCAAAATATTTTTTAGGAAT
This sequence comes from Trichonephila inaurata madagascariensis, assembly GCA_019973955.1. Taxonomy (NCBI): domain Eukaryota; kingdom Metazoa; phylum Arthropoda; class Arachnida; order Araneae; family Nephilidae; genus Trichonephila; species Trichonephila inaurata. The sequence goes on along the minus strand of BMAV01024409.1, from coordinate 184,347 downwards.
AAAAAAGTCTGTCAAATTGTATCAGTGAAATTTTGGTTTCAGCATGCATTGTAAAAAAACTAAGAAATTTGTTCCCCATGATGTATTATTGCCACCCATCCGGTATAGTGGTTAGTGACGCTGACTGCGGTCCGTAAGGGCTGCGTTCGAATCCCGGGTAAGTCATGGATGTTTGTGTTGCAATCCTCTTTGTGATGTGTGCTTCACGCTTACTTCTGTGTTAGCCCCCGTGTGATACTTTGTGATGCACGGAATTATAAATATTCTCAATAAAAAAAAATATGTATTATTTCTTGAAAACCTACTCAGCTACCGAAAATTGGTGATTTTTCTTTCTCTTTGATAATAAATATAAAATTTGTTTTTAAGTTGAACATTACACAATATTGGAGTAGCAGTATCAGATAATGCCACAGTGTATCCCATAAAGCAAGCTTAACCCTACTTTCCCTTCCCTAGGTCGGTGACAGCTTTTAGAAAGCACAAGTTTTCAATTTTAATCAATTGACTAGAAATATATTGACTTGTATATCTAGGTTTATTCTTGGTTTTCGATCCCATAATTTTTACATTCTCTGTTTGATGAGATAATTTATTATGCTTATATTTATTTTATTATAATATATATATTCTATTTTATGAGTACGTAAAAATTCACAACGATGTCTTAAAAAATAGAATAAATAAACGCGCACTGATATCTAAAACCGACATGTATCCGAATTTTTAATTACCTTAAAGGTTGCTTCTCTATTTTTAACTTTGGGTTTATTGTATAAATTAACATTGTGTAGAATTTAAAAAATAGATTCCACTTTTTTCATCAACAGTTCTATAGATGGATGTTTCCTATGAACGCCATCAATTAAAACCGAACGCAGAACTCCCACAGATTGTAATATATCTTCCTTTTTTAAATTGCTACATTCATATAAAATCAAACAAGTGCGTTGTTGGACAAGAACAGCAACGACATGTAGAGCAAATTGCATTATCGCGCGTCTCATCTCTTACGTCAGGGGGATACATTTCCACTTTGTTTTGGGCGTGTGGTGGACAAGTGCAATTTCGCCCTTCAGGTTGCCTGAGTGAGTTGGAATTCTGCGGATCCCCTGTCAGCACTTGAGGAATATATTGACTTTTCGATGTACGCGTTTGCCGGTCAAACCTGTTCCTCCCATAACCCTTTCCCTTCGATCGAAAGCGACTCTTGGAGGAGAAAAAAAAACCGAGGCAATGCCTACACTACTCTTTTGCAAATCGATCAGCCTCTTTTTTTATTTTATTCTTACCCTCCCTCTAAATGTTTCATTCTGAGAATTCATTACGTCGGCAAAGGAATCCTTTGAGGCATGGCCCATTCATCATAAAGCGATCTTTTTCGATATCCGACGATGTAATTCTAGAAACCCTGAGCACAGAGAGCTGCTCGGCCGCGTTTGGCGTTTCTCACACGAATCCATCACAGGTCGACATCGGTGATTCCGAAACTTGTCAAAGTTGTCCGGAGTTTTGCCTCAATATTATCCGTCAGCTGCGGTCTTATACTTTCTAAGATCAAAAAACTTTTTGTAATCTTCCTCCCTCCCCCCTTCTGAGAGACATTGTTGGGATTTTTCACATATTAAGGTCGTCTTCGGTAAAAGTACGAGAGCTTGAACTGAATGCGTGTTTCAGACAGAACAAGTAATGTAAAAAAAATTTTTTAAGTCAATTCCTACTTAGATCAACAAAGGTGTCATTTTACTAGCTACTTTCATTAAATAGTTACAATTAATATAAATATGTATATACATTATTAGGACAGAATCACAACATTAAGTGGTCATTAATTTTTATTAATTATCTTAAAGTATCGCATTGTCATCTAAAACAATCGTGTATATAAATTTCATTTCAACTGAATACTTTAAGACGTGAGAAAAAAAACCTTTTCAAGTTTTGACACATGTCGCCAAAAGTAATACCAACGTGGTTGTATTTGTAATTCTTTAAATAATTAGTTTTAATCAATTAATTTTTATTATTTTTATATTATTGTATTGTCATCCAAAATAAACCTGTATATAAAATTTCAGCTCAATGGACCGCTTTAAAATGTATTTTATTAACGATTGAAAATTCCACCCAGATAAATAAATATAGATTGTGAGCTAATAGTAGAAATTTAAAAAATGCCTCAATTTCTATGGAAATTTGCAATATTATAACTCATACCTCTGGTAACAATATAGTGTTTTAAAAAGTGCCAAAATATTCCATGAATACTTTCTTTTTTGTTATAATACGTGAAGGCATAGCCCATTTAACATTACGGTAAAGGAGAAAAAGCGCGAAACACATTTTATACCAGAAAAAAAGGAATCAACTCGGTTAAAAATGGGAAGTATAATAAAAAGTGTTGCTCTCTAAAGCAGTACTCCGCAACCTTTTTATCGCTGCGGACCGGTCAACGTTTGATAATTTTACTGCGGCCCGCTGAGGGTGGGACACGTTGATTGTTTTGATTTGACAATTTTAATTTAGTTACATTTTAATATGCCTTCAGACTAAAATATAGTTATACCAAAAATGAATAAAAGTGATTCAACGTGGAATATCGAGTGATTTTCGTGGAAAGTTGCGCAAATCCGAGAGAAATGCACCACTTTAAATACAATGGCAATAGTTTAATGTTCTTTAGTTAATAGTTTAATGTTCTAATAGTTTAATGTTCCCAGCACCATTTGATCAACTGACCGGGGTTTGCATGCTCTAAAGGGATAGCAGCCAGAATATCATACTTAATGTCATTTTGCCTGAAACAATGTTCCAAATTCTGGTCCTATTCTGTAACATTAACCGAAGACAGCCTTAAAGGTAAAAGGTTATTTTATGTTTATTTAAAAATATATATCCATATTACTGGAAAACCACACAAATTTGGCTTATACTTACAGAACCTTTAAAAATAGTCTGTTTTTTTAAGAAAATTATTTTTTTTCCCTGCCTTTTTTTCATGTTCAAAAGCAAGGGGTGGCAACCTTGTAGCTGTGGCGTGCCAAAACCCTAATCTTCCGATAAGGATTCAGGTTTGCCACCGTGGTGATATTTGAAACGATTCACCCTTCGACAATGCATGAGTTTAAGGGATAGGGAGACTGGTTTAATGTATAGATTTCTAGAGTTTTATTATATATTAATTATGCATTATTAAAAGATATTTATTAACGTAAAAATAAACATAAAATATAACTAGGCCTACAACAAAAATAAATTAAAACTTTTTCATATATTTTGTATTGCGTATCATTTAAACTTGCACTGCGAAAAACCGGTTATCAGAACTGAGCACAAAATACTCACTTTTGGAATACGTCACATACTCAAAAATAGCTCCGATGCAAACATACTCAAATTCTGAGAATAGCTCCATTCTCATCTGTGGCAACGTGACTACGTAATTAAAATTGTAAACATCACATACTATTTTTGAAACTGTTACTGGATCAAATTCTGAGAATATAACAGCTAAGTGAATGGTACGTACCATTTATGAGTATTTATGTCAAATATGAGTTTGTATGTTATTTATTTTAGATACTGTTGTATCCAATACTAATTTTTAACATAAAAATATACATCAAATCAAATTTAAAGGGATCTAAATACGTGATACTCTAAGTTGTAAATTTATTTTTTTCCATCTTATATGTTATTTAATTTACATTTACAGTTTTACCACTAACTTCGAGAATCTAAATTCTTTTGCATTTATTGTGTTACAAAAAGTTTACTTGCGTATCATCGCCAAAGCGCCAACGTTCAAGATAATTGCCATGTCTCGTACGCGGAATTAACAACCATGTACTCTGTTTTATATAATGTCGCGCCAATATTTTGGAGGCTATACGCAAGTTCCAACAAAAAATATAATTTTTCGTTTTAAATGTAACTACTATGTGATCTTAAACTATATTATTTTTGAACTTATACTCAACAATTAAATCTTTGAAAAACACAAAATTGGATTCCATGCAATAGCTGAACAATGTGTAAGTAATTTGGCTCAATAAAAGTTATATTTATATTTCTAGAAGCAATATATTGTCTCTTTAAAAATCCTATACAAACAGAAAATTAGCTTTTATTTAAAAATCAGTCTCAATAAGTATCTTGGAAACATTACGATGAATAACAGACTTTTCATATTAAAAATTTCTAAACACAAAATAAGAAATGAATAGTTTCTTTACATATGTAACATGAAAAGAAAAAAAAAACTTCTAAGACTTAGAAACCCAACTAACTTACTAACCCAGGTGAGTAAGTATTTTTTGTATCAATTGTTTTGTTTAAATCAATACATACACAACCTCTGCTTTCAACACTCATCAACCGAGCTACTGGGACCCCCTTTTAATCCATCCAGATGGAAATAAAAATGCATTGTAATATATGTTACAAATCAAGCTCACTTTTATATTAACTGATTTTATACTCTATCACCCGCACAAATATTGTAGCTTTAAGTTAATGGTTTTTTAAATCAAAAATTAAAATATTTAAAAGTTTAGTCCCTTAGAAGAATGTAAACAAAAACAGATTTTACATTCACAAAACATTTAAAATGCACAAATTTTAACCAACTGGAAAAGTGAGTTTTTTAGAGAAGTTTTCAGCATCCATTTAGCAAAAAATATCATCTAAGGACCAGTGGAACTGTACCAGCTTTCATTTTACTAGTGTGTACAAAGTATTTTTTTTAATTATTCACCAAAACAAGAAAATAAAACAAATCATATCTTTTGAAATATTTATTCTGGAAATTGTACACATACATATCAGACATTGAAAAACAACCAGGATATAAGGGATTTTTAAAACAACATGCCTTCATCCATAAGTTATACTTTTATTGATTTTTTATAAATACTATCTCTATATATAATCCATATTATAGTCAACCTTATTCTTATTTGTATATAGCATAGCTTAGCTTATGTTTTAATGTGTAATATATATATCAAATTATCATTTTAAATATAGAAAGTTTAATGCCTAAAGGAACATATATATATATAATTAAACAGACTTTTTTATTTTTATCAAATCAATAGTACGTCTTACTAAATATATGAAAAATGTCTTCAAACAGTGTTTCAAATAAATTACATGTTAGGATATGAGTCATCTAAATTATATACCGAAAATTCTATAGATAGCTGGTTCTGAGAGGAATCTTTTAAAAATTTTCCTCGTTAGAGTAAAATTCTCCTGCAATGTTGTTCATAATTATATAGTATTCTAATTGACAATTTACAAAATTTAGCATAACAAATGAATGCTCCCCATATGACTGTTTTGAATATGACGACAAAGACTGCAATGGGAATCAAATGGTCTTTGGCAGAAAGTGTAAAATGTATGAAATTTGTAAATTATTTTTTATCTATAAAAAAAATCAGAACTATGTGCAAAATTTAAAATAAATTATGAATTGTAATATTAAAATGAAGATTTAGCTTACAAGAAAAATGAAACTAATGCAAATTAAAAAATAAAGCATTTATAATTCAGAAACAAGATAAAAGCGCTCTTAAAAATACAATTTTTTAACTAGTAAACATGAAGGCATGTCTTGCTGAGTAGAGAGTATTAACGCAGCATCACCAGCTGCCATCAGCGGCTTTTGGCGACAGACCTTGTAATCTTTCAACTATGGTAAAGTGATGAGGGACACACCCGTGCTGGCACCCTCCTCTCCTAACTACCACACCAGCAAGAGGACGTTTGAGCTCTCGACATATTCGAACTCATGACATACCAGCCACGAGTGTGTTATCTTGACCACTAATCTACCATGGCCACCATGACTTGCTGAAGTTAGCGTTTATAAAAACTACTGTTCAAAAAATAACCCTTCGTTGAAACAATATATACATTAGGGAGATAATTTGTTATTTCTTTATTTAACAAAACGTTTTTAGGCCCGCCGGTTTTAAATCGTTCTCGCAAATAAGATTTTTGAATCTAGTAGTTTTCAATCCAAGAAGGTGATCCTTTCACACTCAAGAACTCAACATAAGTAATTTAAAAGAATAGCCTATTCTCACACAAAAAGAGGAATTACATTAAGTTTAAAAAGCAAAATGTAAGTGCTATTATTGTAGAAAATATGAGTACCAGGATTTGTGTTGAAATAGAAATACAAGGTATTTAGAAATGTTGGGAAAAGAAACAGAAGAAAAATGGAAAAATAATAACTGTTAAAAACTAAAAAAATTTTTAAACCAAAAAAGAAATCAATATCAGGATGTGAAAGATTAATGGTGAAATATTATAAATCTGATTCTTAAATGTTTTTTATATATTTGTGGGATTTTGAATATTGAAAACATACTCTCAATAAATACAAAAATTTCAAGTTTTATTTGTGAATTTTGACCAAGGAACATTTAAAAAAGCATTAATTAAAAATAAAGTTGAAGTAAAATTACAATTTGCTGCCAGTGAAAAAAGAATTATTTCTGATAGATTTACTATCGTGGCCATGCAAATTTACATTGTAAAAATCTGCAAAAAAACATACAGCTGTCAAATTATTTAACCTGCCTGTAAGCTATTTTCATTTTGCTGCCATGCATATCACATTTGAAAATGGCCAAAATAAGCAAAATCTCAATCTAGAAGAAGAATTTTCTTTTGAAAAAAAAAGATTAGAAAACAAAGTGCAAATTTAGTAATCCTTTTTGTCCTAAAAATTGAAAGCGGAGCCCAAATGTTCTTTTAATAAAAGATTTAGTAAACACCAATATTTGAAATGTCCATTTATGAATAAATGACAGAAAACTAAAACTGCAATCCAGAAAACGGGAAGCATGGAAATGTTTGTTTGTGAAAAAAATCTACTTAAAATTGTATGAAATTAATAAGGATACTGCCATAAATATAAATCAGTAAAAAATTCATTTTAATATACTATAATAAAATAAAATTATAAAAGAATAAAATTAAAAAATATAATAAAAGAAAAACAATGGATGGCAACCACAAAATCAAATTTAAAGGTATTGGTAAACTATATTGTAATACATATCGCCTAACTTGACAATAATTGTCAACAACAACACTTTGCAGTATGTAGTGTACCGATATATCAAATTAGGAACATAATTTCAATACTCGCAAAACAGAGCTGTCTCCCTTCAACCAGTAATGTAAAAACAAGTCTTTTTAAGGATGCTTTTGTAATTCCGAAGAAACTTGATATTAATAGCGGACAAGTATAATTGAATATGAATAAATATTGGTGGATAATTTTCTGAGATACAAGTCTTTCAATTTTTTTCCCACTGAAACAATCAAGGGCCAGCTTCTACAAATTAAGGTTTTCTCAACATCCCATTATTTAAAAAGAAACTTTTTCATCTATGGCTTGAATTCCTTGTTAAAAAAGTTTATGTCAATAAGTATATTTTTCCAACTAATGCAGTAGAAATAAAAACACAGAAATCTTGGGCTATCTGAAAAAATTTAATATCTAAAATAATTAGTTTTATTATTATGGTGCTTCCTGTATGTAAATTTATAAAAATCTATATGCCGTGGGCAAATACAAGGAACACCAGTATGACCACAGGACTCAGAAAGGAAAACATAATCTACATATGATACCGTGTTCTGAAGGACCACAAAAATGGAATCACGGATAAATAAATAAAAGAAAAGTAAAATATACTTTTAATCAGTTAAACATCAAACTATAGATATATATTCTATTTATTTTCATCCAAATAAAACATCATGGTCACATTAAAAGATATAAAGTTATAAAACCAGAAGATCAATATAAAGTTGTGAATTAAAAACTTACATTGACTGAGCTTGTAAGTTTATTATAAAAATACCAGATTATACATTTTTTAGAAATTTCTACAATAGTTTCAATCAAAGCAGTTTGCTGGTCATGAAAAGCATAGACTTTGTAGTGGCATAACATACACCCCCATATTGCAGGGGTGTCCTGGGTCCTAGGGGAGCCCAAAGCCAGACAGTCGCCAAGTACTTTGTAAAATCCAACTTTGGGACCCAAAATGTCCTCTGTTACACCACTGTCTTTTCTGCACTATGTGTTATAAGATAAATCGGTACTTTTACATACTATGGCAGATTTCTGCGTGTTTCTGTTCATGTATAACATACCTGCATACAGAAGTTTTGTACCAAAGCTGATTATGGGTACCCTGTATAATATCGCAACTGTTTTGGTGAGGATTGTGCGAATGAAGCACATGGTCATGTCAATTGAGCATGAACAAATATGGAAAAACAGGGTTGCCATCTATTTCCTAAACGCGGCATTGTTGCGATAATATAAGTACCTAAATTTTTCTTCCTTTAATCTGTTCAGAACTAGTTGGATTTTGCCGTTAAGCCTAACTCCATTTTCAAAATTCATGGTTTATAATCATTCCAAATCCAGATAACACCAGTATGATCATTAGGATTCCAAAAAGGAAAACGTAATCTCACATATGATACCGTAAGCCCTGAAGTGCATCTCACATGTATGTAATCACCGATAAAATAAATAAAAGCGTAAAATATACTTAATCAGGTTAAATATCAAAATCTGATATATATCCTCACTATTTTCATCTAAATAAATGTTCACTATGGTCACATTAAAGGTGTGTTATAAACCGTGAAGATCAATATAGTTAGAATTAAAACTTAGTTTGACTGAACTTGTAAGTTTATTATAAAAATTACCAGATTAGTCAAGTGACTTTAGAAATATCACAATAAGCTAATCAAAGCAAAGTTTTATGGTCTTGAAAGTATAGACTTTCTGCAGTGGCATAACAACATACACCCCATATTGCAGGGTGCCCTCTGGGTCCTACGGGGCCCAAAAAGCCTGACAGTCGCCAAGTACCTACCTTTTGTAAAATCCAACTTGGAGATCCCAAACTCCAACTTAGGTATAGCCCAAATGTTCTCTGTTATGCCAATGCCTTTCTGCACTGGCGTTATAAAGATAAATCGGTACTTCCTACATATTATGGTAACAACTGCCAACGTTCAAGATAATCTCCGCCAGTTGGCAGCCAATTTTGTGCATGTGTTGTGTGCGCTGAATTGGCAATTTCATGTGTTTCTGTTTCATATTATGTTACCAAAAGACTGCATAATATGTAAGTACAGTGATAAATCTAATTTAAACAATGCACATCAATTATTAATAAGACAAAATATCCATTAAATATTAGTAGTTAAGTAGATTAATTTTTATATTTAATGTCTAATACCGAAAAGTAAAAATTCATTCTTGAAATATGTTATATGCTCAATTTTACTAACTAATTTTACTCATTTTGTACTTTCTGTTCCGTTAATTTTGATTCTTTCAATATTGAAATTGAAAAAGAATCATAAAATAAGTGTATTGAAATTGTTGAAACTCTTAAATACTTCTGGTATGGGAACTTTTAAAACATTTTCTATAACTTAATTAATAAAGTTGTAAAAAAAGTAATTTTAAAAGTTTCCAAGAAATTAATCTCCACAAAAAGATTAATAATTGTCAACAAAAACTTATTTGTAACTTGCTCTTTTCCTAAACTTCAAGCCACAACATGCAAGCCATTTTAGAGTTCAGTATGAAAAATAAAACTAAAATTATTCCAAACTAGAAAAAGGAATACTCAACTATTCTACCTATAAGTAAATAAATGCACGAAAAATAAAAAGTAATTTCTGTGTGGGTTTTGAAAAATGTAGTAAAATTTAAAATAAATCCTGAATCTTTTAAGTATTGATTTGGAATCAATGTGGGTTGTCTAATTGTATTTATTCCCACATTCAAGGCATCTTCTACTAACAGTGTTGATTAAAACTAATACTAAACAGTCCATAAAACCATATTCAAACATGTTAGTGCTACAATGCACACAAGCATATTCTACTGCAAAACAATACAACTACTACTGCAAACTTCATGTGACATAATGATTACTGGATGACCACCTTTCAAAGCAGAAGCAAAAATGGGGTTTTACTAGTTGGCTATGTGTAATGACATAGATAAAAGTTTTTCCAATTTTGGGTTAAAGTGTAAAATTGTGTGGTTCTTAGATTTGGCGACCGAATTGATCGCCAAACAACTTAATACAAATGCATTACTGGTAACTGATTTCTGTCCCAACCCCCTCAAATCAACCCTGTAACACCTATCAAGCAATAGGGCTAATTATCGCCAATTTTGGTTGCTACAAAATTACCCCTTTGCCAAGCCCTCCCCTACTCAACACTTAAGCCTACAGGATGGGTTTTTTATAAGAATGTTAAGCTACAGTTGCTTAGTTTTGATCTGAATAAATCAAACAATTGACTAATGAACCAAATAAATTGCATTAAATTAATAACACTAGTCTTTTTAAATAATCTGCCAATATAAAGTAAACATTTATCACATAGCTAAATTGGCTGTCAATCATATAGAGTGTATTTAATAATTATACCAGCATATTAAACTTAGATTAAAAACAAGTCACGTACTTTTCGATTTATAAAACAAGAAAAATCAGAAATAACAACAACAAAGAATATACCATTTTAATACTCGCGTGTTCCTCCGCGTGAATGGTAGATATACGAAATATAGTTCGGTAGATTTAAGAGAATCTAAGTTTGCTGTTGATCCCCAATTTTTAAAATATCTAGCCAGAATATTAAAACAGCTTCTGTAATCCTGAATATCTTTTAATTTTTCTGAGAGTGCTTTTTAGGGGTTTTGAGCGCCATGTACTGTATCAAATTCAAGAAAGGCGTGCGTTCAAATTCGACACGAATATATACCATTTTAAATTGAGAATGTACACGAGTTCATTTTTGAGTAAGTCTTTTTCTCCGTGTGTGTAATTATTAAAATAAGAAACAAATAATACACGCACAAACACAAGATATTCCAAGTATTCTATCTATATAGTTAAATATTTTGATAACCTTTTGTCCCAGCACCTATCTTATATCGCAATATCAAGGATATAGTTTGTGACATTATATTTCAAAATTCTGAATGATCAGTTAAGTCCGCAAAGAGGTTGTTAAACATCTTCTTTGCAACTTCACACTGATGTGTAGAGCCAAAAACGTAAAGCAGAACACATGCAATTTTCTCTTTAAACAATTAAATTGCTCCAGAAATGACGTCCATCAGTTTAAAATAGCTGTCAGTTTATCATTAGTGAATGAACGAATATTAACGTCTTATTGTTCAGCTACACGAGGGCTTTTGACGACAGGTCTCGTAATTTTGAACCATGGTCGACAGTTTATCGTTAGTTTGCTTCCAAATTTTTTAATAATGCCGTAAATTTTCTTTTATAACTCTGAAGATGTTGGTTCAATAAGCTCCATTTCAAAATTATCAGCTTTACTCAACAATTGGCTAATTTTTAGCGAGGTATTGAGTGGCTCCGAGATTTGTACCGCGTGCCATAGGTTGCCGACCCCTGCTCTAAAAAACGGCGGAGACATGTTTTGCTGCCAAAAAATTCTCTTATAATCAACTACAAAAAATTAGTTTCGTTTAAAGGCAGGTAAGGCAATTTAGTTGAACCCTTCTTTTTGTAAACTAATTTAGGTTCTATACTCTGAATAACTTTAAAAAAATGCCATATAATACTAACAAGTAAGTCATCTGTTGAAGTCAGCGTAATGCAAATGAACTAGATATTTGTTTGATTATAATCGAGCACTCTTACATAAATAATGAGTCTTTCAAATCATCGCCATTTTCTCGTTTGTGAATGATTCCTTTGTACGACATAGATTGATTACATGAAAACAAGTTCGTATCCCTAACAATGATGTACTTTTTTTCTCTCCTCCTTTGAAAGTCAATGAATCAAGCATTTCATACAAAAAAATTTACATTAATATCGAAATATTATCCAAAATAATATTCGTGTTAAAAATAAAATCATAGACAGGAACAAGTACGTCGGTGTATCTTGCTTTATTTTATCGCTTATCCAGCTCCAAAATCTCATCCGATTTGTCAATCTGAAACTGGTTTAAACAAACAACTTGATGAAGTCTCAGAATAGTTGTTATAGTCGCTATATTCAACATGTGCTTTGATATTGAGGTTATTGTTACCGCTTTCCTTCCTTCTTTTGCCCCTAATGGATTGCTGCAAACCCACCACAAAATGATTGTTTGCAAACACCAATCTGGAGTGCCCTATTTTCTCTATACGACCTCCACGAATCAATTTTAGTGCGAAAGAAAAAATTCTGTTGACTTCAACATGACAATCTGCACGAGGGATTAAGAAAGAAAAGGAAGAAGAGTTCTGGATGTGGCCTCTGAACCAAAGCAAACAGTATTTTCCTCGTATTGACAGCAGCCATCATCACCATCACTCACGTTTTCGAATATCCTCGCTTACGAAGGGTCAACAGTCCGGGTCGGATTCCTTTTCTCCTGTTCCGTCTCATTCGTGATGTACCCTCTACCTTTGCCCATATGGTTATGCAAAAAGCTTTCTCGAGTCGGGATAGAATTCGTACTGAACTTAATGGAAGTAATTCATCTGGTTTTTCAGCGAATATATGTCCATCAATGTGCATTAAACACTAAATGACTCATCATATAAGCGGATTAAAAGTTTAAAAGTTATAAGACCCGTCTGTGCAAGTTTTGTGTTTTGTACCAAAACTTTTAATTCATCAATCCATATTGACATTTTTGTTCCAATAAAAACAGTATAATCTCATTAATTCTTACGTTCATGTTGAAGCCCCAAAAAATATATTGAGATCAAGCACTTAGAAACGGGGCAGTGTTCAGGGGCTTTTCCCTTAACCCTTTATCTACCACATTATGATTTACTGCAGTTTTTTTTCATGCAATGTTTTTTTAATCACTACATTAAAAATTAAGGGATATACATAAAAAAAATACTCAACTTTGGGAAATTTAATCAGTTAGAGCTAATTAATTAATTAAAGATATTAAACTGTAAAATTTATATATACTCTGTTCAGTAGTGCACACAGGAATTTTTCAGGGGGTCCGGGGTCGAAAGTTCATCATTCTTGTATCAGGCTCTTTTTGATTTTGTCGATTTTCGGGAACAAAACACAATAAAAACTAATTATTGAATAAATAATTAGCATTAATTAATAAAATTAATCATTAATAACAAATATTTAATTAAATTTTACGTACTATATACTTAGAATTATAGTCAATCGGGAAAAAATCAAGGGTTTGGGGGTCCGGACCCCCCCTTGTGTGCGCCACTGACTCTGTTCACTCAAAATAAATAGTCTACGTTTTTAAGGTCTTCATATTAATATACAAAGAAATAAGACACTTACCTTTTGACATTAACTACTTTTTCGGAACAAAAATGACAATCTTCGTATTCCACTGAAAGCGCAATTTCTGCTATAAAACTATTCACCTTCCCCTCTAAAATACTCATCATAGAACCCGTGCTGCCACATATCTTGGAAGAGTGGATTTAAAAGAATAGTCCTGCTAAGTAGCGTCAGAGTATTCGTAAAAATAGTTATTTTATGTAATTTTAAAGTGAGAGTGGTACTTATTAATAAGTACCGTCGGTAGATAAAGGGTTAAAATCTTGTTGAATTCTGAACCTCTTGGATTCAGAGTTCAGCAGTTGAGATAACAGCTCGGGGAAGGGGAAAAAAATGGTTGAATAAACAGGCGCGGTTTTATAAGAGTATTTAATGAATTTGGCATGTGTTTTTTATTTTCGTACTAAAAATGGTATAGCAGTTATCAGTCGGTTACCAGCAGTTATATTTCAGAATAGAAGTCCTCTCAAGATAGAAACCTAATGTTGACCTAAAGTCATAATGAGAAGTTATAGGTATGACTTTAAATTAAATACGATTGCCTTTGTATATCCGCCATGGTGCATATTAGAAATATGGTGAGTGATACTTAATATATCTGTTCACTTGTCATCTTCGACACTAGATTGCGGTTCAGAATTACAAGATCCGTCAACAAAATGCGACATTGAGATGAAATTGAGGTACCCCATTTAATAATCTCAAATCTCAGTTTAATAAACCATACTAACTACACAGTTTATTTTCTAGTCTCATTCTGTAGTAATAGGATCTGAATAGGGCATTATATATTTATATATGCAGTACCTATGCTTGTCGTAAAGTTGATAATTTAAGCATAGAAACGCTTTAACAATAGCAATAATCGTTAAAGAGAACATTTGTGGTAATCTATGTATGGGTGTGCACAACATGTATAAAATAAATTTGAGATATATTTTTAGAATTGGTTACTTAATATTTTAGTGATGTAGTTAGACTTTGATGTAGATATGATAGTGTTACTTTGTGGTAAGGGCTTCGCAATTTACTAATGTACTGAGATAAGGATCTATCTTTTATAAACTATTTTGTAAAACTTATAGAGTAGACAATACATGTTCTGCATTGCCATTGAAATATATTGATTTCATATATACCTTGATAAAAATTAACTTGAATAAAATTTCAGTCAAACCTTTCGAGTCAATCTTGCCTTACTTGCTCTTATTGATATAAGGATTTTTCTAGTTGATGTCTTGTAAAATATTAAAATCTTGCCCAATTTTTTTTATATGCGAAACGCTTTTTCTAATTTGAATATTTTTAATTTCTTTTAGGTCATGTTTACACACATGTACTAGTTCCAAGTTTTCGTTACACAAAATTTTTATAAAACAAACCCAATTTAAAAATTTACTTAGAGGATTTCTATAATTTTGATATATTTGACTGTATTGATATCTAAATTAAAATTTTAGGCACTGTACATTAAGATAAAATCGCTGGATATTTCTTATGAATGTTTCTTTTTTTTCCTTCTGCGATACTGTATAAGTTGAAATAACATATACATATTGTGAAATCTTGAAGTCACCAGCAGAGACTATCACGTGTCTTTTGAAATAAATTGACTGTATCAATGACTGTTGGACATTTTTTATTGGATCTGGTAACTTCCTCGTGTGTATGCATAGCATCCAGTGGCGCACACAAGGTGTCCTGGGGTCTGACCCCCCAAAGCTCCCTTGAATTTTTTCCGATTGATTATAATTCTAAGTATATAGTACGTAAAATTTAACAAAGTATTTGTTATTAATGATTATTTTTATTAATAAATGCTATGTAATTAGTTTTTTACTGTGTTTTGTTCCCGAAAATCGACGAAATCAAAAGAAGCATGATACAAGAATGGTGAACTTTCAACCCCGGACCCTCCCCTTTGAAAAATCCCTGTGTGCGCTACTGATAGCATATCGTGTAATAGTATAGTATATCGTGTTTCAGAACTGCTTGAAAACTAATGAGGAATTTATAAGAATTGTGCTTTTGTGCTTCAATGTTTGATGTGATGTAATTTATCTAAATTTAACGGAAACTTTAGGACTTCTGATCGAACTGTTGAAAAACATTGAAGCACTGAACCAAACCGCACTCATCTGCTTCTTTAACATAAACTAATAGATCTATAATGGAAAGGGGGTTAATTCGTTAGTACTATTTTCTTGGTTATTTTATAAATTGCCTCGATGCGAATTAGTTTTTTAAAACCACGCTGCTTTTTTATTGTGTCTGTCATTCTCTTCGCGTTTTATCAGAAAGCCAGAAAAATGTTGACTGGTCACACATTCGGTACCCCGCTGTCCATTACTCTGTTCTGGAGGTGAAAGGATATTAATCTTCAAAAGCTTTAAATATTTATAAAGAAGTCTCAGTCGAGACGAAGAAGTATTTTATGTATCATAAACAGGGAGCCCCATTATTCGTTTCCGTGGCGGCAATTCTTCTTCGTCAAAAGGCTCTTGGAATTGAAAAATTACATCCTCCTTCCCACTGATTCAAAACTTCCGAGAAAGAGAGACTAGAGAAATTTAGAAACCAGCCAACTAAAAAGTAATACTGAGTTAGAATCGAACGATTGTTGCATAGCAATGCAAGGCCCCCTAGTGTTGGGGGAAGTGACTGCGAGGCGGATTCCTCCTACAAAGCGTCTTCATTAGCTCCTTTTGCTGTCTTTGTCGGCAGGAAATACGGTATTAAAATGGAGTCCCTTGTGAGAATGCTGTATCAGACGGTAGATCCATGCTGTTTGAGATGGGAGAAAAAGAATTCAGTTCAACTGTTTTTAAGAGAAAGCTGAGTAACATGATTTAACGTAGGGATGTCCAACACGCGGCCCGTGGGCCATACGTAAGACTTTTTTTTAAAAAACTTTTAAATATCAGGTTTTTAAAGTTTTTTTCATTTTGAAATTTATTTGAAGGGAAATTTATATATATACAATGTATTTGCCTGTTACCTGTTCTTGTTTTAAAATAAATCCTTTTTGAGAATAGAAATGTCCTTTTAGATTTAAATAGATTTATATTTTATCAAACAGTTAATTTGATTTTTCTATAATAAATTACTTTTTTAATAAATTCCGAATTGCATTATGCATATTCTTTACTATGGATAGTACATGATTCTCTGTGTGTGCGACTTTCATTTCTCCTCCTTTTCTGTTTGGAGTGCCCAAAAAGCAAGAGTCAGTCAGAGATGTTTTTAAAAGTTTAAAAAAAATATTCAGGACGGTTAAGATAAAGGGCAACGTATATACTTAACCGTTTGTGAATGACAGCCCTATCAAATTTCAACAATGAGTAACGAAAGATCAATTCAAAAGGAACACCGTAATTTTCAAGAAAATGGCAACTGTAATATTTTAAACATTATTTGATCATTGCTTTATTATATTATACAAAAACATTATTATATTATCTATGTCTGTATACATGAAAAATAATGAAAACAACAATAATAATTCATTCTGCTTTAAATTTTTCACTCCAATAATTGGGGGGCGGCGGGGGGGGGTGGGGGGGGAGGTGGTGGGGGGGGGGCGCGGCGAGATTGGAGTGTTGTGCCGAGGTCGCCCGCAAGGGCGTTTGGGTTGGACACCCCTGATTTAACTTATTCTAATCGGGGCGGCTCCAGTAATTTTCCCACCCCTCTTTCTAAAGCAAAAAGTTATAATTAAAGATGAATTGTTCACATAGATACATACCTATAAAACTTGAACAATTTTTGTGAACAAAAAGACAGTGTAACAATTATATATATTATTTTAAGTCTTAAAAAATACAAAATTATGAACATAATTTACCTGGTACAGTCGGTGAAGTCGCTAAATCCCGGGAAAAAAGTTCTTTATATGGAAAATTTGTTATATAAGAGGTTCATCTCTTAATAAACTTTATAAACCACATAAAACAAATTTTAAATTCATAAACACTATATATTAAGAAAAGTAATTACACCTTTTTTCAAAATTAATATATGTTTATTTTATATATCTTACCCATTTAAAAAAAAAGAAAGAAAAAACTGCAAGGAAAACAAGAAAAAAAAAGAATGCTGAAGAATAAACTGTACTGTCGAAAATACACTGTATTTGTAACATTAAAAAAATAATTTAAAATTAAAATTAATGAATTTGATGAACATTTTCTAATTTAGAGCATACAAGCAATATTAAATATACATTATTTTACAACTACAACACTTGAGTGTGAAAGGGGATATCGAAGATGTTTCTAGTGAACTGTACAATGGGGGTTAAAGGTTTTTAGGATGAAACGTCCTGAACTTTATTGCTCTCGGCAAGTTAGGATCTAATAAAATCAGTTCAAGATTTATGACTACCATAAAATGTGTTAAAGAGAGAATAACTTGAAATGTTCAGAAATACTTAAAAAAAAAAGGAAAACAAAAATTAAATCACAAAAGAAAAGTTCGTTATAAAGAAAATGTACTTCGTTATAGAGAGATTTTACGAAGAAAATCGTGAAATGTTCAAGGTTCCAGGAAAAAGTTCGTTATATAGAAAATGTACTTCGTTATAGAGAGATTATTTTACGAAGAAAATCGTGAAATGTTCCAGGAAAAAGTTCGCTCTATAGAAAAATTCGCAATATAGAGGCTCGACTATATTTGAAACGAGTAAAATGTAAGAGAAGGAATTGCCGGTTTCAGCTGGCCAATTTCTTCAAAAAAGAGTACTGATGGTGGGGGATCACAAGCGTTTATTTTAACTTATAGTAACTATACTTCAGACTAAAATAAAACATCTCATGTGGCTCTTTATCCACCAAAAACTCTAATTACCCCTGTCCCCTTTTGGATTGCTGAAATCGGACAACGTATGGGTGAAAGGAATGTTCGTTGTGATCCCGCTCCGGCTGGGGAGAAAGTTGCTAGTGAAAGATTTGTAAACATATCAAATTTGCATGATTCAACATGTACTCCCCTCTCGAACCCTTCAAGTTTCAGCAGAAAAAAAAAACTATCATTAAACGTACAGAGTACAAAGAAGATACGTAAAATAAAATACAAATTCCCACCCAATAATATTTCGGAAAATATATAAAAAATTTTGGAACAAGATATATAATTTCTCAAATTCGATCAAAATGCCGCCCCGGGCAGGGGTTCGGTTAGTCCGGCCCTAGAGCCACCCCTGTTCTAATACTTCCGCTTTCGTCTTAAACTATCTAAAACAGTGTTTCTTTAACTAGGAGTTGCGTTACTTAAAGTTGGGGTCGTTAGAAATTTTAGGACTTTTTAAATATCTTTTTGCATAAAAACTCGTTCGCCACTAACACATAGTTTAACACGTTATACCTGAAATATAATCGAGATTAAAAGAAAAAAATATACAACTGAGAACTTTTTGAATTAGATTAATAAAATCATTTATTTTATTTGTTTTGCTCGTATAGCTGTTAGTTCGTCAAAGAGGCACGAGCGTTTTAGTAACTCATGCGCTCACGTTTTAATTTGAACCTAACCACAGGTTTTGCCAATCTCATCGGTACCGATTATAGTTAATGTATAATTAATTTACCGTGTAATATTATTAAGTAATGTTTTTTTTTATTTTGTTAGTTAAAATTTCTACATCGTTATATTCAAAGTAAAAACTTATCGCGAATGTTTATTACTACAAAATAATAATATACTACAAATAAAACACATAAAAGTACCCCAGCGTGTGTGTAAACTTTGCGCAATGTTTTTGGGGTCGCACGACAGTTTCGTACAAAAAATGAAGTCGCTAGCCCGAAAAGTTTTTAAGAACTCCTGATCCATAGAATTTTCATCTCTAACGAAATAATTTTTTTCTTGGGATTCCTTACACATGAGCAAGTATGGATAAATCGAATATCGTTTCGAATAAGATAACTGTAAAATATACTTCACTGGTATGCCTGTTCCCCTAATTTCATTTTTTTGCTACAATCAATGAAAACTGTTATCGTGTTTTATAAACTTTTGTGCAACAATTAGTTAAAAAAGACTAGATTTAAAAATAATTTGTGAGTTTACTGAATCTTGATGACTTTTATTTGTTCTTAATTATTCGCTTTTGTAATTCATAATTTTATTATTTTCATTCCATAGAAATGGCAACAGTATTCAAGTACAACTATTATTTTTCAGAAATGTGTAATTTTTTAAAGTCGTATACTTTCTGAAACAAAAATGTGACATTCTTGAATATTATAATATTTGTTACAAATAAATATCATTGATAAGTTTTTCCTTGATTCTTTATTTTACAATATAAGAGTACGTATTCGAATGGATTAAATTCATGATGGTCACATGATAACGGTAATCCCGTGTTTCTCATTGATTAAAAATTGACTCACTAGTTGTTCAACTTGTAAAATTTAGATAACATTTAAAATTTGATATGATTGGGTAAAGAGTTCACGTGTTAAAA
Source organism: Trichonephila inaurata madagascariensis (assembly GCA_019973955.1). NCBI lineage: Eukaryota > Metazoa > Arthropoda > Arachnida > Araneae > Nephilidae > Trichonephila > Trichonephila inaurata. The sequence continues at coordinate 164,505 of BMAV01024409.1, read as the reverse complement.
TTCTTCAGATTTCAAGATTTAAAAAAAAAATACTTACATTATACGAATACTTTTAAATTAAGTGCATTTTGTTTAACTATGAGCATTATTATATCGTTGACAAATATGTACTTTCTAAAAGAAAGTTCCTGCAAAAAGCAAAAGTTGGCAACAGTGAAGCACATGAACTAATTGGCTGGAAAGGCGTGATTTTATTTATGATATAATTATGACGTCGCATTAATTTATGAACTGATTGGCCGACTCAGTTATCACGTGACTAATGACGTCACATGAATTTAGCCCATTTCCAAAATTAATATGTCAAACCAGCGGAAGTGCGTAATGAGTTCAACTATCAAATTGCAGTTTTGTAATTTTTTTTTTTTTTTTTTTGTCTTGGGAGTTTGTAATTTTCAAATCATTTTTTTCCAAAAGGAGGAAAAAATCCTAGAATCCTCATTTTCTTTACATAAATAATTTGAACTCTTGAATATATATTAACCTAATCTCAAATCAAGATTTTATTTATATATAATATTGGGGATATGTCAAATGTATGGAACTCAAATGAGAACTAGGCGTATAAAATAAATCGCAGATGTTTCAAATTATCAAATCAAAAATCAAAACTCTCAAACGAGTTAACAAGATCTTGCCACCCTAAATACTTCATGTTTCAATCAAAACTACGTTTTGTACAAATTAAATATTTATGCTCATCCAAGCAGGAAATAAAAAGAAACCATTTATAGACAAGATTGAAACAATCAAATGGGCGCGATTACCCATCACTGCAGTTATTCAAGTCATTCAAACCTAGTTACGTCTATTGGATTCTTGGGAGTATTGGTAAAACTGACCCCAAAATGCCAAAGAATTATGTCCCGTAAGTAAATGTGCTGCTCTGGGTAACGGCGGGATCAAAGCATTTTCACCCAAAAAGACTTGATGAATCTCAGGTTTTCCTCCATCAGGTTGCACGACTGCGGTGCTGTTCGGCATGTAAATCATGTCCAGCAAGCCCGCGGGACGCCGCCCATAGATGAAAGGTTAAACAAACACTCTGCTCGTCCATCGCTCCGGGCTTACCTACTCACTTTTTTGCCGTCGCTGGCTTGGCTGCTTTTTTTTCCCCTATAGAATTTCATTTTCCCCCTCCTTGAGTCTTAATAACGCAGATGGCAGGAAAAAGGTTGGATTGCAAGTAAATGGGAGGAATATAAGTGTCGATTTTCCGACCAATTAGAAGATTGGGAGATAGCTGTAATTGTCTTGTTATTCCGTTATGACTTTTTGTTTGTGATCGAAAATGGTTGGTAAGAATAAATTAACATTCCATCTTTGCTTTATTGTCGTTGTTGTGGGCAAGGAAATTTCATTTCGTCTGTCAAATCTTTTCTTTTCTGTAGCTAAATGATTGTAATTGGTTTTTAGTGGGCGAATTTTTTTGAGTTTTTCTTTTTAAAATTATGTAATTCGTAAGAAACATCTGAAAGGCAATCGTGCATGTACTCGTTTTTCCTCCTGTTTTAATAATAATTTTCTAATTAATTCTAAAATTGATTTTTGTTATTCCAAAGTTCTTTGTGTTTTATAGAAGAAAGCTGCTGAAGTCTGTGTGAAAAGCTCATGCCGCTTTCAACACGAACTGAGTAGGCTGTCTTTACCAAAGGTACAAGAGCTTAAACTAAACGCGAAGCACATTTTCAGATCGAAAAATGCCTCGATTTTCATGAAATTTTCCAACATTACAACAATTTAAAATGTGCCATAAATAATTAATTTTTTCTTTTAACATATTAAAGGATAGCTCATTAAGCTTTACGATAGGAGAAAAAACGTGAAACACATTTTATAACAAATAAAATGTGTTACCTCGTATATAAATGTGTAGTATGATAAAATAAAAGAATCTCTCTGTAGGACATCGAAGCCAGTTGGAGTACTTTTGTATCAAAGAAAATTCCGAATTCAGGTCCTTTAACATTAAACGAAGATGGCCTTAAAATAAGTTTTTCAAAGAGCAAGCTATGAAAGTTAGAATTTTGGAAAACATCGTGATGTTATGTTTACATTGTTAATATGCAAACTTAATATATTTTGCAATTTTTAATGCGTATTTTTTTTAAATAGTATTTGTGCGTAATGTGTGTTAGTGTTTTGCCTTGAAGTTAAATAAGGGAAATGTCTTATGAGTTGAGAGTGGCCATTATTAACTAACTTACACGTATTACATTTCAAAATACTAAACTATTTCAAGGGTGGGCAAATATGACTCGTGGACCACATGCGGCCTTCCAAGACAGTCAGAAAATCAAATGTGGAGAATGTTATCTATATTTTTTGTTGGGTCGACATATTTTTATGAGCGAAGGTTTTCTTGTGCATGAAGATCAACAAGAGTGAATATAAATACAAGTTGGCTGACATTAACTTTCAGACTGTGACGAGAATTTCAGCTAGCAATTTTATTTCTGATTTCAAAAGAATTGTAAAAAAGTGTGATATAGGGTATATTTGTGTATCGTTAAACTGATTCTAAAATTAAATGTACTGATAGTGATATGAAATTTGAACAATAAATAGAATAAAGCTACTGCCATTTTATTACAAATTTATTGATTTTTATGGTACAATTTATACCTTTTCTGAGATGCAAAGTTAAAAAAGGTGCCCTTGAGTATCCTCCGCTTTCACAATGGAACCTTCGAGTCAAAACAATTGTCCTCCCTGAGCTATTTTACGATGCCAAGGCATTATTTATATGGATCAGTGGCGCACACAAGGGGGGGTCCTCGGGAGTCCGGATCCCCCCTCCCCAAATTCCTTGATTTTTTTTTCCGATTGATTTTAATTCTAAGTATGTAGAACGTAAAATTTAATTATGTATTTGTTATTAATGATTAATTTTATTAATTAATGCTAATTATTTATTCAATAATTAGTTTTTTACTGTGTTTTGTTCCCGAAAATGGACATAATCAAAAGGAACATGGTACAAGAATGGTGAACTTTCGACCCCGGACCCCCCTCACCTTGAAAAATTCCTGTGTGCGCTACTGATATGGATGATTGTATGTAATTTGATTTCTGTTTATCGTATGACAGCGCAGTTATAAAATTAAAATCGACCTATATATATATATTTTCTATTTAATGTTATTTCTTTATACTGGCATAGATTGACTAGTATTTAACTAATATTGAACTTCTGGGAGCTTTGTTATAGTGCCTTTTACGCTACTCATTCATCAATGTTTTATATCCGATGAAGTACAAATATTTAATTTTCGAATTTCTCAACTTTTTTTCTTTCTTTGTGAAAGATGTGTATATCTTATACATCTTATATTAATAATACCCGTCGCTGCTAAAAGAATAAAACTATTCTCCTGCATAGTACTATGTTCCATCATGAGACCTTCCACTTGATAAATTATATCCCTTTTACCTAAAAAATGGAAGAATTCCAAATCGGTTGTCCTTCTCATGACCACATTGAGTATAATTTATTATTGAGTAAATGATCATTTCTTTGCCAATTTTTTTTTAAGAAAGAAAGCCTAAAGGTATGTATGGGAACTGTGTGTCTGGAAGTCATTTCATCAAATCCACATAAAAAGAAGTAGACTCTAAACGACGTGACTAACTTTTTCAGAGCACCCCAATAACAACAAAAGAAAAATGATTTTTTTTTTTTTTTTTTTTTGAAAAAAATAAAAAAGAAGTATTCTGTGTCAGAGTGTCGTTCTAATGGTAAGTTATGACAGACCGAATGTGTGCACCTTTCTCGTTTTTCTTAACCAGTAATAAATCAGTCGCTGTGTGTCACTCGCCATTTTGGCAGTTATTGTATTCCAGCTGTAGAAAGGAAATTGTAGTTCTTGTGTAATGTCAGTGTGTAGTTTTCTTTACAGTGGTATTTTGGATTTCACATTAATTGGAGAAGAAAGTTTAATTTTTAAAAAAAAAAATGAAATCAGGCTCGTGTTACTTATTTGGAATTTTTTTGTTCCCTGTTTTGCCTGTAAATTCCAAGTGCAAGTGAATAATGATTCAAACTTTTCGATTAAGTATAATGTAATTCTCTTTGTCATCGGCCTTTATTCAAATTGGAATGTTTAGCAAAGTATTTGTTTCTGTAAGTCATTGACTCGCATAAAATCATTCATATAGTTTTGACTACTAATTACTCGGAACATTTTGTAAAAATTTTGTTTGAAATTACGACCTTGGAACACTGAATTCGTTTTCCAGTATGTTTCTTAATAGGTTTCGATCAAAACTTTTAATGCAATTTTGTATTCAATTTTATAATTTATTTTTTTTTTTTTCTTAAATTCTCTTTATTACAATGCTTCATATATTTCCTCTTTCAACATATTCTCATACTTTCTGATTTTTCTTGGTGTTTTTTAATAAAGATAATTTATGAAAAAAAAAAAACCCATTTCGCGTGTCCAATGGTTTTAAGTTTTTCGTATAAATTGTAGTTATATTATAATATATAAAAATTATACTGTGAGAAAATAGCCTAACACGAAACTTAAGGGACTGAAATATTTTTTCGTGTTAAAGGATGTTGAGAAAACCCAGATATAAACAAAATTAAGTTTATTTTATTTACACAGACATGCATATATTTCATTCAAAATTTTCTAACTTTTTGAAAAACAAAACATTTATTGAGTTTCTGGAAAATAATCTGATATTTTTCTTTGCATTGTTTTTTTAGCATCAAATTGTCAACAGATTGTTCGATATCGTCCATGTTGTTATTCATTTCGCCATTAGAATGTGCTTCTAAATAACTACGCATACTTTTCATGACGCTCCTCATTTTGGATGGTGTGGAAACAGGAACTGCATTATTCATTTAATTTTCTTCATCGGAATCTGCATCAATGATATTTTTTAAGCTTTGAACAAACTCTAAAATATCTTTAGTCTGCAGTAATTGGGGCTGTACACACATTATCATCATCTACTGCAATTAATCTTCCAATAATACAATGGGACAGGTCCAATCCCGCTGGTGTTTTCCGTATTTTGTTCATTCCCAAAACTGAAATCTTTTCGTGTTAATCGATTTTCATTCGTGGGAGTGCATAGTAGTTTGTCGGGACCGTTGTATTATTTCGTGTTAACCGATATTTCGTCTTAAGCGTTTTCGCGTTAAACGTATTTCGCTAAGGCATGTGCTTTTAGCATGTGTGTAATGTTTGGAATCATTGGTAAAATACGTGTTTAAATCTTGTTCGAATTTTCATTCTGTATGATTCTATGCATCTTTGTATGTGGCCGAGTGGTCATGCAAGCTCGTGTTACGCGTTGTTCTGTTGAGTCGCAAGTTCGAGTCCTAATACCACTGAAGACCTGCCATGTTGAGGGGATGATGCTCGTTAAATCTGTCGAGATTCAAATTGTTCATGTTAGCGTGATGTGAAGCTTGGAAAATGGAGTGCTTTCTCGTATGTCGTTCTTGTCACTTAATAGTGTATCAGTATTGCTTCGAAATGCGACGTAAATACATATAAGGAATCAATGTATACGCCTTTATATGTGCAATTTCATATGACGAATGAATATATAGAAATATGTACATTACTATCAAACATTTTAAAATATGCAGCACAACCCTTTAAAATTGTATTAATCGAACTGGTGATGTAAAATATAATGGGCAAAAATAAACTAACACCTTCAGAATCCTAAGATTAAATTTATATTCATTTTAAGTCGTGTTTAACATTTCGAACAATTCTTCTGTTCCTCCTAATTCAATTCTAACCAATTCGAACGTCTTCCACGCCGTCGAACACTCCTCGAATGTTTGGAGACCGCGACAATCTGCTTATTAACCTGTTTATCTTACTTCTCATGTTTAATTCTATAATGTAGCAATAAAACGAGAGGGGAAAAGCTTTGTAGTAACAAGGAATGTTCTTTTTCCCCTTTTGCCGTTTTAATTCGTTTAACGAAGATGGCGGACGCGATTCGAAGCAGGCTTTAACTCCATTAACACTCTCTTTTTCTGGACGCTAAAAGGATTAGCCGTGTTTTTCCATCATAGTTTTCGTCGACTAATTAGGTGTGCTAGGAAATTGTGAGCATTCGAGAGACGCGGCGGGTGTGTTTTCTCTTTGTCTCCCTTCCATTCTTTATTTGTTTTGTTCGGTAGCCATCTTGAAAGATTGCCTGGAAAGAAAAATGACACTCTGTTGTTGCTCTGGAAATGCAGTCTTAGAATAGCTGGGGTGATTAAAATAGTTAATTACATAAGATAGGTGCTCTTCTCTTCAATGTACAGTCAATTTAGAACTTTGCGAACGATCGAAGAAATAAAGGAAGCTTTTAACTTTTACTGTATGTATTGGAACTTTTAATACTCTTTGCTTTGGTGTATCTACCCTTGCCTTTATTTTTCTTTACGATTGAATGAAATTTCCCTGTAGTTTTCTCTCAAATTATCGTACTTTTAATGAATTTGGGGAAATAGTTCAGAGAGCACACACACACACACAGTCTATTGCATGCAATTTTGTTTCGCTGATTGTGAACATTGAGATTGGTTTTCTTTGAAAATAATTTTTTTTTTTTTGCTGGATATATTTTTATTATCTTACACTTTTATAATATTTGTTAATTTTATGTGTTTTATTTATGGATAGAGTGGCTGTGTGAAAGAGTTTCGTGACGTCCAATATCGAATGCAGTTATTACAGCAAAGCAAGGTTTATCTGAAATCTGTTCAATTAAATAAGACGTTTCGCCTTTAAAAACTAAATTTGCTCAAGATGTTAATTAAAGACTGCAAACATAAAGTAATTTAAATCAAAATAAACTCTTGCATAAATTTAATACTGACGGTTATTCGCAAACCTATTGACGACATTATGCGAAACGAAGCTCATGGATGCCAATTCAGCGCGTTCGACGCATAGGAAATAGGAGTTGCCAACTCGGCGAATTATTTATAGAGTTGGCGATTGTTGCGATAAAATATGTAAGTACCCTTTTTACATCTGAGCTAAATGTTTCATAGAAAATGCCTGGTGCAAACTCTTTGCACAGAAATATAAATACAGTGATGCGTGCTTTATCAATGTTGCCAATCTGTAAACCCAGCAATAATGATAAATTTAGATTACCTGAAAACGATTTTTTGATTTAAATCTCTTTTCATTACATTAATACTGGTTTTAAATTTGCATGTATGCATGAATACCCTTTAGAGGGAACATGATAATAAAGGAATTAAAGCTATCACCATAACCATTTGATAATTTGTTATTTCTGGTGGTTTGGATTTATCGAAGAATAAACACTTTAATCGCGTAATACTTAAAATTATAAATCTATAACAATTATTGAATGTTTAATAACATTTTTAAACGACTGTTAATCATAGAACAGCAACTATTTCGAAACTTTCATATGTAAAAAAGCAACAACTTGTAGTAGTGTCTTATCATTCTTATTTCTTAAATGCGAAATTGTTAATGACTCTCTTGAAATTCGGGCTGGTCTGTTCCAAATCTGGAACATAACGTTCTATCTCCACAATAACATCTAATGAGTGTTAAGGCCCATGTCTCTCGAAGCGTGTAACATCTGTTAGTTTTCCGTTCTTCAAAATGGAATGCTCCTCAGAATTGGCCTCTTTGTTGGCAACCGGAGCTTGGCGTTCTTTTTTCGCAACACTTGCTGCGCGTAAATAATTTTGACGAGTCATTGCATTTATGTCGTCGGGTCGGAACATAAAAGCGATCCGTCTCACGAATCCGCCACCTGATAGTTGGATCGAGGAAAAAAATTTCAGCCTCCCACTTTTTTCTTCCCCCTTGCAGGTTCCCTCCCCCCTCTTACTAGAGCAGAGTTGCTTCTCGGCATCTGTTATGCACTCGTCAGCGAAATTGCGTTCTTCGAATTTTCTTCTTTGCCTGCTTTGCTTAGGATAGGCAGTTGGCCCTTTTTTTCTTTCAGGCTTGGCACATTGATGTTTGGCTACCGTAACGAATTTTGGCGATTTTTCAAAAATTTTCGTCTTTGGTTCGTTTAAGATCAAAGCTGGTTTTCTTTTTGACAAGTAAATTCCGCGCAATTTTTAAGTCTTTATTTTAAGCTTTGATTGTTCTCTGTTACGGTCCTTTTCATCAACTCTACATTCATGGGTCTTAAAAAAAAATCTAGAACGTCTTTGGTTCAATTAAGTATATTGTCACTTTTTTTTTTCTTTTAAAATTCGCCACGTTCATAAGAAATTAATTGAAATGTAACGATACGACAATTAGGTTCTGTTCTATAAAACAATATTAAAAATGTCATCATAAAATTTAATAGCTCTCCCTTCTCACACACATTATATTCTTTTGAAAATTTGATGTAGATTGCGTGGGGAACTACATGAATACTTTTTTGTTGTAATCAAGTATGGAATTTTTTTTAAAATTTTACCTTCATAAGAGAATTTCCAAAAATACGAGTGACAAAATCAATATAACTGTTACAAGTTCGCGAAAAGGCTTTATTTAAATTGCCAATTGCACAACGGAAGAAATCTAGAAAGATTATCATTTCGTGGACAAGCAAATAGTCAATGAATTTGCAACCTTGTTTTGTGTGTACATCTGTGTGCCCCACCAATTGTTTTTAAGATTTTTTTTTTTTGTTAAGGTTTACATCTTTGAAAAATGATTATTCTCTTGTATTTATAAATGAACTATGAAACATTAGGTAACAAAATAATATATATACAGCTCGTATGCAAAGAAAGATTGTCAGTCGAAGTTTAAAAAGAACAGAAGTGAAAAATAAAAAATGCATCCTTTACAAAATATACATTCGCTTTCTGCTAGTTGCTTTTCCTCCCTTGTTACTAAAAAATTAATTTTGTGTGATACTTAAATTTCATGGGTCTAGATTTTTAAATTGGAAATTTAGTAAAATGCCAATTCTTTTAATGTTAGCATACCTGTAAACATGTCACTAAAATCATTTTATTAATTTGTACTTTTATTATATAAATGTGTTCTAACTTTTTTTCAACATTTTAAAGCTGTTTTTAAGTTATGTCGTTTTTGACTAAAAAATCAAAATTTGACTAAGTAATGCATTATGTTATGTGTATTTAATTTTAATTTGCCGCTTATTTTAACCCTTAAATGCATGATTTTTGTTCAGAATTTTAAAAAACCGTTTTTTATAGGAATGTAATCATAGGTAATTATAAATTTGAAAAAGAGTTAACAGTGTTACTTTATGTGGGAACTGAGATAAATAACAAAAATGGGCTGGTCTCGGAAATTTATAAAAGAATTATTGCTGCAAATATATATATAGATGTTTTTATGCCTTGAAGAGTTATTTAAAATCCATTCTCAAATTAAGAACTAAATTGCTTCTCTTTACGTAAGTCTTATAAGATCTGTCCTGACTTACGCATCAGAGATTTGTCCATTGACTTTACGTGATGAGGAAGCTTTAGGAATTTTCAAGCGAAAGATGTTACGCTGCATTCTTGGTGAGATCCAAGTGAATGGATCATGGAGAAGATCTAACTTAGAACTCTACAAAATTTACAAACAACCCGATATTGTAAAATTTGTCAAATTACAGATATTTAAATGAGCTGGTCATCTGATTAGAATGAATGAAGATCGTTGCTGCAGGAAAATCTTTCTGACGAAGCCCATGGGAAATAGACCTCGGGGCAGACCCCCGTTAAGATGGATTGACTGTGTTGAAAGAGACCTAAATATTTTAAAGGTCAAAAACTAGGAAACAGTTGCCAAAAGTAGAGATGCCTCAAGAAAACTTCTGGAGAAAGCCAGGGCTGTCGAGCCATTGATGAAGTCATAGGTTTGCGTAAAAGGTAAATAAAATCCGGTTAACAAAATTAAATATTTTGAAAAAAGTTGTATATAAACTTCTGGCAACGTGCAGTATTTCCCCAAAATCTGGCATACATCTGATAAAATTTTCAAATGCAACATGAAACGGTGATGACTTACCTGACAACACATGCGAAATAATTTTTTTTTCAGTTAGATAAATCACTTTATTGGAAACTCGAAAATAGAAAATATCTCTCCTAGTAACACACTGAACTTTATCATTCACCACATTCAGGTGTCAAAATAAAGAAATATAACTTACCCGCCAAAAGTAATGTCATGTTTTTTTTTCTTTCTCTCATGATTTATTGTCTATGATTGTGTCAACGTGCGTTCGGAAGCGCACACTCAAGATTTTGAATAATATTAAATGGAACTAGAATGTAGACCATTGTGGCAGTAACATGCATTTAAGGGTTAAGCAGGTGATGTGAAAAAAGGAACTATAAAATAAATGTTTGTCTTAGTTTGCAACTTAACCCTTTACCTACAGACGGTACTGATATGTACCACTCACTTTAAAATAACATAGAATAACCAATTTTACGAATATTCTGACAATGCTTAGTTGGAATATTCTTTGAAATCCACTCTTCCAAGATATATGGCAGCACGGGCTCTATGATGAGTATTTTAGCGGGGAAGGCGAATAGTTTTATAGCAGAAATTGCGTTTTCAGCTGACGGCGTTTTCAGCGGATTGCAAAGATTATCATTTTTGTCCCGAAAAAATAGTTAGTCAAAACTTGGGTGTTTTTTTTTTCCCTTGTATGTTAATGAGGACCTTAGAAAACGATTTTACTCTTTAAGTGAACTGTGTATATAATTGATTTTACAGTGGAATATCTTTAATTAAAATTAATTGGCTCTAACGGATTAAATTCTCCACAGTTGAGGGTTTTGTTTATGTATATCCCTTAATTTTCAATGTAGTGATCCAAAAAAAATATATTGTATGAAAAAAACTGCAGTAAATTATAATGCAGGGTAAATTATAATGCAGTAAATTATATAAAGGGCTAATACATTAAAAATATATTTATAAAAAGATATGCTTCAAAGGGGGAAAATATTTTTTGTGTGGCAACCTCTTGACTTATTTTCAGCGCTTCCGATCCATCCTGCACGAAAGAAACACGCATCTTTTCTTGTGTTCCGAAACACAGAATTGTTTCAACTTCCACAACTTTACCTTTCACCAATCGATCACACAACTCACTTCAGTTTTACTTGGCGACGCTGGAATGTCTCTCTCGTGGTAAACCTACCAAAAAGTCTCGAGACACTTGAAGAAAGAAGAAAAAAAAAAGAAAAGATAGTTGTTTCATTCGTTTCGGAACATTTACGAGCAGAGACGAACCTGATACCTCTCTCTGTCGCGGAAAAGCGTGAAAAGTTATTTTTGCTAGTCCCCACACCGCAATTCTAAAAAAACAGTCCACACGGAACAGGGGGATGCTCTGTGTTGTGATGACTATGGTAACGACGCGTGATGGAGCTATTAAAGGGGGAACGGGAAAGGCGAAGCACCCCTTTTTTTTCTTTTTTTTTTTCTTCCGTTGAAATGTCACCTTGGTGTGTGGTTCTTAATTGAAGACTTCTCAAATTATGAAGATTAAACGCAACCGGAGACCCTGCGCGGAAGTGGAAGAAAAAGGGGGGCTATTTTTGTAAGTGTGAGGCAAAGGAGCGTGCTGGGGTTATCTCTTGTTGATAAGCCTGGTGACTCAATGTCGTAAACATGAAATACTCCTCCCAATTTAATCGGGGAGGATTTTTTCTTTTTTAGAAGAGACACTATGTGGTGTGTTTAAAAAAGAAAACAAAGGGGCTGTGAAGTTATTTTATTTGCTTGAGGGATCTCCTGTTCTTAGAAAAGACAGAAGTGTTTCTTCGTTTTCACCCCTCATTCTTGCATCGCTTGTACCATTTCACCCTTTGAATGTAAATATTTCTTTGAGGGGGAGGGTAACTTATCACATAAGCTCAGTACAAAGTCTACACAATCGAACGCATTGAAATTCCCTTCGCTCGAAGTAAATTAAAGTCAAATCCGTGTTAGTCCATCAACGAATAAAATAGCTCAAATTTAGAAGGATTAAATACTGTATTTAAAAACAAACAAGTAATATAAAAAAAAATTAAGTCAATTCCTACTTAGATCAAAGAAAAAAATTTTTAGCTACTTTTTATTAAATAGTTACAATTAATATAAATATGTATATATACATATGACAGAATCACAACATTAAGTTGTAATTAATTTTTATTAATTATCAATTAAAGTATCGTATTGTCATCCTAAAAATCGTGTATATAAAATTTCAGTTCAACTGAATGCTTTAAAGCACGTAACCGTTTCAAGTTTTGACACGAGTCGCCAAAAGGGTCGCTAAGTCTCCAACGTTGGTGTATTTGTAATTCCTTAAATAATTAGTTTTAATCAATTAATTTTTATTAATTATAATTTATTTTATTGTCATCCAAAATAATCATGTATATAAAATTCCAGCTCAATTGAGCGTTTTAAAATGTATTTTATTAACGATTGAAAATTCCACCAAGATGAATAAATAAATAAGTATATAGAGAGTGTGAGTTAATAGTGTGTGTGTTGTTGGGAATTGGAAAAAAAAACACACATGCACTTGAATCAAATGGAAAATCAAATAACTACGATATTTTTGTGGTCATAAAATGCCGTAAATGCATTCAAAATCGTGCCAAATGAATCTTTAAGAACACGCCATCCTATAAATTCGCTTAAGTACGAATCTAAATGCTGTTGTGAAGTTTCGCTATTTTGTCAAACCTTTTTAGTCTTCCGGGGTTCTCATAGATTTGATCGTATTATTCGCTTCCGTAGAAAATAGGCCCCAAATTTTATTCATTTTTCACAACAAAACACAAAAGAATATTGAGAAATTTATTCATTATTACGGTGCCGGTTTAAGGTCATTTCGGGCCCTGGGCACAGAAGATTTACAGGCCCTTTTGCTGCTGGAGGATCGAAATTTACAGCCAGAAAATCTGATTAAGTCTAGCTTATCCGGGCCCCTGAGCGCCCGCCCCAAGCGCCCAGTGGATAAACCGGCACGGCAGTATTAACAAAATGTTGTTTTCAAAAATGCGCTAGTAAAATAGTCGTTTGAACGCATGCATGGGAACGATTTTCTACTGTTTGCTTGTCACGACATTTGGCGACGTTTTTTGATTTGACAAAATTGGTCGACGGTACAATACACAAGTAGCAAAATTTTTTAATTCTCGAGTACACTGAACCATCCAAATTGAAATTTTTAAATTCCAAGTCATATTAAATTTTTAAGAAATTCATAAGTATATTAACTATGCATCAAAATAAAATTCCCCTGGAGTGTTTTTAAGATTGAAAACATTTTCTACAGCTTTAGAACATTGTTAAGGAAAATACTGCAAGGAAATTGCACATTTTATTATTGACTTTGAAAGTTTTTAAGTTGTTTATATTTTCGTTATAAAGTCTGTTTATCTTTAATGTATGCTGTAAAAATCTTGAAAAAAGGTGTTGAGATGTGTTAAAAATACTACTTGTAAGGAAAATTAGCTTTCTGCTAGTATATAATAAATGAGATTTCCGACTCTCTTCTGTAATTTTATTACTGTGCTCTATACAAATATTACATCCACTTCGGTATACTTTTACAATAATTTGCTTGTCTTTTTTTCTTTCTATTTGTGTGTATATAATTTTATATTTGTGTATGTTTGTTTATACTTCTCCGGGAATTTATGGATCATAGAATATTGATATTATTTGATCTATATTAATAGAATTTTAATTATTTATTCACAAAATATTTTATATTCTTTCTTTCACTATGATTATAATTTTATTAGGAACTCCGTGTTAAATAAACGCCTATATGTTTTTTAAACTTACGCACTTGTTTTAGATCTTTTATTTATTCTATAAACATTTAATATTTTATTAACACGTTATATATAAAGGACGTTTATTTTATTTTTTATCTTGTCATAAAAAAAGAAAATTTTAAGCACTATTTCTAATAAAAGAGACCGCTTGTCTGAACGACTGGTTTTTAATGGGGCTGGGTGTGGTCCCTTCATTGCTGTTTTTGATTCTGAAAGCGTTTACTAGTTGCTAATTTTAGTTAAAAGTGGCCTTTTACATTAAAAACATAATCAACACTGTCTTAAGAGAGTGTGTTAAGCAAAATAGGTGAAAAAATTAACCAATATTTCAATAAAGCGAACGTTTTGTTTTGTTTCCAAATTTTGAAAATTTTACTTTGTTAAGGAATTTCTTAACATCGCACGCTTTTTTTTTATCGATTAAATTTTTCATCTAGTTTTTATTCCCTTGGGAAATACTTTTTTGTGATCTCTCCAGTGGCGCACAAAAGGGGGGGGGGGGCCCAGGGGGCCCGATCCCCCCTAGCCTTTGATTTTTTTCAATTGGTTATAATCCTATGTATATATTACGTAAAATTTAATTATGTATTTGTTATTAAAAATTAATTTTATCAATTAATGCTAATTATTTATTCAATAATTAATTTTGCATTGTTTTTATTCCCGAAAATCGACAAAATCAAAAAAATATGTTGGGCGGCGTATTGGAGCATGATACCAAAATGGTGGACTTTCGCGACCCTGGACCTCCCCCCCTTCCCCCTAAAAAGTTTTTTGTGTATGCTACTGGATCTCTCGGAACAACTATCGATACATATCGATAGCTTGGCGACCTCTTCTTGTCGCCAAAAGATTGCTTTCGCGAACTGACCAGGTATTCTACACTTAAACCCACTTTTCAATAAGCGAATTTATTTCGTTTCTAAATTTTGAAAACTTCCTCTTACGAAAATTAATTTCCAAACAACACGCATTCTTTTTTTATCTATTAAGTTTTTCATTTCTGGTTTTGTCACAAGATCGGTGAAAATTCCTTTAACCCTCAGTATAAGCTATACGAAATTCGAACACAAATCGGACACCGTTGCCAGATTTAATATTCCCGGGCCGTCGAAATTAATAGCTCATCTCTTATTTCTTCTCGCAACGACGGTGAAAGCCAATCTGCTGGGTTGGCAATACCATCGGATACAGATGCTTTTATTTTTGTTCATCGAATAGGTAAGAGAAAGGAGGGGGAAAAAAGCATTCCATTCTTTGGCGATCTCTAACATGGATATCACGTAAGCGTGTCATTGAAGTAGCTTTGAGACTGATTATTAGTAGAGAAGCTTCATACTTGGCCTTTTTCTTTTTTTGGGTGTGGATAGAACGCGTGTAGCACCAGAAAGCTATAAATTACCTCTACTTAATGTTCGTGAGTACTTGGAAATAAATAAGATCGAAAAAGGTTCTCTCTAAGGTTGGGAACGCCATTTTGATCGAGTGAACGATGGCTCGTTAGGGATGTAGATGTCCCTGTGGGTCTACTTTGGCGTCTGAGTACTTTTGCATGAGTTTCTTTTTTCTTTTTAGTTGGTTTTATTCATTACTATAGTGATAAATTTGTTCTAATGTAGTGTGTGTGTAATTTGAGGTTGGAGAGGCGTAATAGACTGTAAGTATCAAAAATCAATAAAATTATTCATATTATTCTTGTCAGTTGTTAGAAGTATTTTAAAAAAAAATCAAGTAGGGTTTATTTATTCTTTAATTTTGTTTACAGTTCTTAGTGCATCTAGTAGCTGGCGGTATTTTTAAATTTTTTTCATTGCAGTATCGCAAATGTATATTATTTTACAATTGAGAAAAGTATTTACTTAAAAAGAAACTAAAAGGCTCATAATCCAGATGAAAAACAAACTTATTACTGAAAGTTATTGCTGTAAAATTTTGAATATATGCCTTCTCTTGTACTGGAAAAAAAAATTTCTAATTGAAGAGAAGATAAGGAAATCTACAGTGGACCAGTAAAGTGTTCGTACACTTGCAGTTTCCTATAAAATTAATGTTTTCGATTAATAAAAATTAATATATCGGAATTGTAATTTTTTATGATATCTACAACTTGTTCTCTTAATGAAATGACGCAATCAATTTTTTAAAAATAGTGTTACTATTATTTTTAAAAATTAATAATCAAAAAGGTACTAAAAATTGCGCCATAAAAGTCTTCGTACACTTTACAAAAATCTCAACATAGCTTTAAATATTGTATTTCTTTCTTAATTTAGTACTTAATAGGATATCTTTTAGTGTCCACAACAACTTTTAAACGTCTTGGTATAGATTTAATCAGTTTTTTGTAATTTCTGCATCGATTTTCCTCCATGCTTCTGTGATTACGCCTTTTACTTTTCACATTATGTGTTTATATCTCATGTTCTTTTTTTTAATCAAATTCTCACCAAATATGTTCTACAGGGCCAAATAAAGTAATTGAGGAGGTGTTTTCAGAATTTGGGGACAGTTATAGACACCAGCGGCCTACATTTAGAGCAGTGCGCTTGGCGTCATTATCTTGTTAAAAAATGAAGTCGTCTCCAATATCCAAATTTTGGGCGGATTACTTAAAATTTCTCCTTAAAATATTTAAATAGAGCTCATGATTCACAATATTATCAAAAAATACCAAATTACCTAATCATGAAGCCGATTTACACCCCCACGTAAGAACACTTCTACCTCCATGGTTCACTGATCCAACTAGATTCTTGGGATTAAGTTTCAAAAAATTCAACATTGACAGCAAATTGATTGGGATGACAGAAAATTCAAAATTTTTGGTTCCGATGGGCGTATAATAGTTAGTAAATAAAAAAATGAGGAATTTAATCTCATGAATTTATGTAGAACAAGAACCCCTCCACCTTCATGCTGATGCATGAAGGTGCAGGTGCTCTTGCGTGGGGGTGTAAATCGGCTTCAGGACTAGGTAATTAGGTATTTTTTGATAATATTGTGAATCACGAGCTCTATTTAAATATTTTAAAGGGAAAATTTTAAATTATCCGCCCAAAATTTGGATATTGGAGACGACTTCATTTTTTAACAGGATAATGACGCCAAGTGCACTGCTCTCAATATAGGCCGCTGGTGCCTCTATAACTGTCCCCAAATTCTGAAAACACCTCCTCAATTACTTTATTTAGCCCTGTAGAACATATGTGGTGAGAATTTGATTTAAGAAAAAAAAAAGAAAACATGACATATAAATGCATAATGTGAAGTAAAAACAATCACAGCAAAGTATGGTAAAAAATCGATGCAAAAATTACAAAGAAACTGATTAAATCTACCAAGACGTTTAAAAGTTGTTTTGAACACTAAAAAGCATCCTATTTAGTACTTAATTAAGAAAGAAATAACAATACTTAAAAGCTATGTTGAGATTTTTGGTAAATTTACGAGGACTTTTGTGGCGTAATTTTTTAGTATATTTTTGATTATTAATTTTTAAAAGTAATAGTGTTATACTATTTTTAAAAAATTAATTACGTCATTCCATTAAGAACAAGTTGTGGATATCATTAAAAAAAATTACATTTATACGATATACTAATTTTTATTAATCGAAAACATTAAATTTTATAAAAAATTGCTAGTGTATGAATACTTTTGTGGCCCTCTGTATATATGTGGAATTTAATACTTTAAATAGATAATTAATTAATTCTGTTAAATGAGAAATGGATTAATAAATATTTAAATGAACATTTACCTACCAAAAGAATTTTAGTTTAATGAAGAAAAGTATATTCTTATGAGTATTGTTGAAGAGAGAAATTTTCAATTTAAATATGTGTATGTAAAAATAAAGGTTGTATTCTGTGTTTTGAGGTTTTTATGTCGTCTAAACATAAAAAGTCTAGATAATTTTTATTTTTTGATTAATAGGAAATAATGGGCATGTTTCTCTAGTATTTATATAATTCTATTTTAATAAAAATTTTATATTTCATCATAAGATTGCTATTTTTCAAAATGCACAGTGTCATATTTGTTTTGAGTCATTATAACATAGTTGATTTAAAAAACACAACTAGCTATTCTTCTCTCAAATGAGGACTCAAGTAATATTTCAGTTAAAATGTTTCAGTTTTGAAAAAATGATAAGTATTTTTTATTTTAAAAATTCCAAATAAAAAAAATAGCACTTATTTTTATTTTTGCTGTAGAATTATTAGTAACGAGAAAGAAATAGTATTCTTTTTTTTTTCTTGTCAGTTGTTTTTACAACCAGAAAACATCAAAATTAAATATTTATCTTTTTCCTTTCAGTGGTACTACTTGACACAACATTAGAAAGTTCCTTAGAATGGACGAGGTATCCATATGGACCGCAGGCAAGGACGCCTGGTGTAAGTAAAAATTTTCTTTAAGATCCTATTTATATATAAATTATATACAAAAATTGTGGCTTATATATTGTTGATGAAGTTTGTTTGCGTAATATGTAAACTCGATAGTATTTCTTTTTCCTAATTAAGAAATAGATGTTTTTTAAATAACCTAAAAGTTAATCACATCAGCTATTATTATTAAACTTTTTTTTTCTTTAAAGTTTTATTTAATTTTATGTATTCAACAATAACTCCTTAGCACTTTGAATTCTTTCCAACCCCCCAAATCTGTTCTCAAAATATTAGTATATTAAACATGATTGATATATTTAACTATTATTTTCTAGCTTTTGTATGAGAATACATCTAAGAAGGGGAAGAGGAATTTGCGTTATATTGCTGATTTATTTTTAAAATATTAAAGGGGAATTTTTTTTAAGATGCACACACATACAGATTATTTAAATCTATCTACCCATATTTTTTATTTATGAAGGATCTAAATTTATTTTTTTGTATGAGATATCGTTCGTTAAATATATACCCATTTTAATTATTTTTGTATTTCATTAATGATTTCGTATATGCCTCAACATTGCTCTTGTATTTCAGTGGGTCGAAGAAAGTTTTACAAATTTCGAACAAGGGATCAATTGGCGATCCTATGTGGTATGTGACGTTGCATATAACAGTGTGAACAATTGGCTGTGGACCCCCTTTATCGAAAGGAGGGAGGCCAACAGAATGTACATTGAAGTGAAATTCAGTATGCGGGACTGTAATCTATTTCCTGGAATGGCTCTGTCCTGCAAAGAAACATTCTCTCTGCTCTACTATGAATTTGATGCTGCAACCAAGGAACCTCCTCCTTGGGAACCCGACTCTTACAAGCTCATTGATCGCATAGCTGCTGATGAGGGCCGTTTTACGTCAACAAGCGAAGTCATCATCAATACAGAAGTGAGAAGTGTGCCAATTACCAAGAAAGGAGTTTACTTTGCATTTCGAGATCAGGGTGCATGTCTCTCTCTCATAGCAATAAAAGTGTACTATATTACATGTCCGTCAGTGACTTTGAATTTTGCATATTTCCCTGAAACGCCCACTGGTCATGAACTTCCAGCAATAGTGTCTGCAGAAGGTCAGTGTGTGGCTAATACAGCTGTAGTGGACACTCCTCGCCTTCTTTGCAAAGGTGATGGAAACTGGACTCTGCCTTCTGGTGGATGCAAGTGTGTGGCTGGTTATGAACCTGTTGATCAGTCATGTCAATGTAAGTATATAAATAAATTGATTAAAAATCTAGCTTCTTTTCTCTTATTAAAACTTTGTCTGAGATGAATTATGTTTACTTTATGATTAATGTATCCAAAAAAATTTGACTGTGTGGAAAGGATACTACATGGAGAGAGTAGTGTAATCTTGTAAATCATTTTTATTTGTTTACTTTTAAAGTATTTTTTCATTTAATTCAGACTCTTTTTCTCAACTTATTTATCTTGTTCAATTTTATGAAACTTTTATCAAGACTGAGGGAATGTATACACATATTGTTATAATCTGTTACCTTTGCTACTTTGAAATTAATTTTGAATAATTTTTCCCTTCTGCTTATCAATTTTTAACTAAATGTTTGTTTTACAATGAAAAGCAATATCTACATAAGTAGATATTGCTTGGTTTCAGTTTTTAATAAAATTCTCTCTTGGTATGCATTAATTATTTTTAAGGTGACTAGCTTATCTGGGCTGCGGCTTTTAATATTACATAATACTTAAATAAAATATAGAATATAAAATTAAAGTTTCTGAAAATGGAATGCTTGTCTGTTTGTTGTCTTAGAATTGTCTTTCATTAAAGAATTCAAATTATTATTTTTACAGTGTGTTCATCTGGGACTTACAAGGAAAATGTCGGTGATGAACTTTGCATGCCCTGTCCTCTTCACAGCTCTGCGACATATAGTGGTTCTGTTGAGTGTCAGTGTGACAAAAATTATTACAGATCACCAAAGGATCCAAAATCTTGGCCTTGCACTGGTACGTAGTTTTCTTTTGATCGATCTTGTTCATTAAAGTATTTTAATTATGTCTCTGTCACAATTTATTTCCATCTTGTAATATGCAATTTATTTGTTTTAGAACCACCCACAAAACCTCTAAATTTATCAGAGACATTTGTTGACCAGTCATCTGTACTTCTTTCATGGTTACCACCAAAGTACTTGGGCAGTCGCAATGACACATTTTACAAAGTTACATGTGATAAGTGTGGTGCTGGTGTTTCCTACGTACCATCTCAACAAGGCTTCTCTGATACCAAAGTAACTGTTACTGGCCTAAGTCCTGTAACTACTTACACTTTCAGAATCTATGCTGAAAATGGAGTTTCAAGTTTCACTGCCAGTGCATATTCTGAAATAACAATTACTACTGAAGCTTCAGGTATATGCTTGATATGTTATCAATTTGAAACATGGTATGAATGGTATATTGTCGGCCTAATTATCAGACTGTGTAACTCCACTGGTGTAACTGATTTGATGTAGGAGTGCAACGCGCCAAGTGCTTTTTGGTGCAATTCCTTAATCGCGCCAAGCAGCGGTTGTTGTCGGGTTACATGAAATCCAAGATAACAGCCTAGCGTTTCCCTTTTGTTTTGTCTACACCATGCCTCAGTGTGTGCTCCGCTTTTAATTTATTCCTTCGATCAGTGTAATCACTATTTTTTTTTATTTCATTTTCAAACTAGATTTTGAAGGGAGAGGTGGTGGCAAGATTTTAACATAAAATAAATACAACAGAAAGTAATATTAATGTATTACACTTCCAGATATAAATTATTTACACTATTTTAAGCGTTCATTACACAAAATTTGTAACAATATCGCACAATAAAAATATCAAAATAAATCATATTGTAATGTTATCGCCTATCTTGGCGAACATAAACAACTTGGCGCCTAGCCCTACTGTATCAA
>BMAV01024409.1:100672-143341 GCA_019973955.1 Trichonephila inaurata madagascariensis | reverse complement strand
TTATGCTTTAAACTGAATCTTGTTGGTCTACGGGCACTAAAACCCACCCTTGTGTGTGTGCACCATGAGATTCTAATTAAGATTAATTTAAATTCAGTAAACACATTAAAAATCTTTAAATTACAAATAAATTTTTCATTCTAGGAATTTCTTCAATTTAGTTTTGTATTTAATCATTCAAAAATAAAGCATTTAATTACTCATGTTCTGTATATTATAAATTCATAAATATTGTGTAAATTTTAAAATTTTGCATAAATGAAGTATTAGTTTTTGCACTTGTATTGTTTTTACTATTATCAGTCATAAAAAAATATATATATAAGAAATTTTAAGTTATTTTGTTTCTTCAGATCACAGATAAAGCATGAATGATTTATAAATTCAATACATATTCTTATATTCTCAATATTAATATAGATTGTAGTTTTATATTATTTTAATGTATTGTTTATATGACAATGCAATCAGATATGTTATCTTAGACGTACAAAGTTGAATTAAAACAAACTTTTATTATTTTTAATAACTTTAACCTTTTAACTTTCATGCCCGAGATTAGAGCTCTAAAATGTTGCACCAAAGTATTATACTGGGTAATTTTTTTTTAGTGCATCTTAATTTTTTATACCCAAATAGAATACATATCAGGAAAAGTTTATTTCGGCTTCATTTCTTAATCTTTTGCATAATGGCTACAATTTATGTACCCAAATCTTCGAACTTACTTGGCAGTTATAGGGTTAAATAAGATTAAAACATTTTTTAAGTTTAATTAGCATTTACATGCATATGCAACCTTTCTCTTTTTTGACTTTGAAAAATATTATTTCAAACTAATGTTATTTTGAAATTGTATTATTTTCTGACTTGAAGTTCATGAAAAATATACATAGCAATATGATTTATCATTAGAAAGAGTATCTATACATTTCAATCTTGACATATTTGCATTTGATGAAAAATTTATTTCATAATGTGTAATGTGGGTGTTATTTTACTCTTTTTCAGTTCCTTCTCTTGTTTCTAATGTAAGAATTAAGTCTGTTAAAAGCTCCGAGATTTCCTTAGAATGGGATGCTCCAGATGATCCATTTTCTGATACAGAGAATTATGAAGTTAGATATTATCAGAAAGGTCATGAGAGGAATGGTTCAACAGCTACAACAACAAAAGAAGAAATTTCAATATCAAATTTAAAAGAAGGAACAGTTTATGGTTTTCAGGTATTTTTCATGCAGACATTTTTTTTAAGCATATTTTATGTATTTTTCATATTTTGAATGAATGTTGTTAATGTAGTTATTTTTATAATACATATCTCCTATTTATATGGAATATAAAAGTTTATAACTGTATTGAAGATTCATTTTTTTAAAAAAGTAAAATTTGTCCCTTTTTTTTTTTTAATGTAGTGAGGAAAAAGCACAAAAAATGTTTTGAAAAAAGTGAATTCCGTATCACATTTGAAAATGCATTCTTGTCACTGTTTTGATCTCAACTGACATGTTATTACAAACAGTTGCTAATGTTATACTAATATTTAAATGGATATAAATTATGAATATAGAAAAATGTGGTTTGTGTTTATAATTCTGTTTTCAGTATAAATTGTGTATAGTCATTCAAATATTGCAGAGATGTATTTTGAAAATTTTGGTTACATTACATGTGTGCTTATTTTATGTTTTTACTATAAATTATGTTTTTTATCATTTTAATGTAATTAAATATGAAGGGGGGTTTACTGTATATATAAAAAAGATTTATTATTATAAATGCACACATATATATATATATATATATATCAGTACTAGTAAATCTTTTAAATAAAAAAAACTAAATTATATTTTGGTTTTTCATGTATTACTTTTTGGAGTGTTTTTTAAATTTTTTTGCCATTCTTTTGCAGGTTCGAGCCAAAACCACACATGGTTGGGGTGACTATAGTAAAACAGTTTTTAAAATGACTGGTGCAAAACTTGCTACTCGAGGTATATGATTTATACTGATTTCTCACATTGTGAAACTTATTTTTTGTGAGATTACCTTAAATGATTTAAACTTTTTTTTGCAACTTATAAAGGCTATTTATTTTATGTAAATTGTCTTTTTATCAAGATTTTTCTTACAAAATAATTCATGTTGTGACATTTTTTTAAAAATGCAATTTTAAGTGTTTTATAATTTATTTCTTAAATTTATGTTTCAATAAAAATATGGTTTTGAATTTTTTAGTGTGTATTAGTTTGAATTTATCCCTTTGAATGTATAAATATTTACCTTAAATGTAATTTGTAATAAATAAAACAAGCATAACTTTCATGTTTTTTTGTAACACAACTATATATTTCTTTTTTTTTTTTTTTTTTTTTTTTTTTTTTTAATTTAGAATTAGTTACTGATGATCAAGTTCAAGTGCCAATAATAGCTGGAGTTGTTGTTACTGTTGTAGCAATTGTTATATTTGTAGTTGTCATAATCATGCTCTATATTAGAAGGTAAGTTCATAATTATCTAGTGTTGCTTTTAAATTAAATTACTTTATAGTGTAATAGAAATTGAATTGTATAGTAATTTTTAGAGTTCAGTTTCTCTTAAGATTTATCGTATAATTCTGTTATTCACATTTATCATTAAAATTTGTTGGTTGTATAATAAAAATTTAATTAAATCACACTATATATTCTACAAGAAAATCATTATCTTTTTTATAATTGAAGAATAACTAGAAATTTCCTACATACCTATGTGTGTGCACATGTTTATATATACATATCACAGCCCTAAGACAGTTTTAGAAAACATAATAGTTCTGTTTTTTTATTTGACTTTTGTATTATCTTTTTAATAGATTTTTTGTGTTAGTTTCACAAATTTTCAGAATTTTATCTCCTACTGATTTGTAGGATTTCTTTACTTCTAAATCATCATTCTTTTATTTTATAAAATTTATATATATATGAACTTGTTTGTTTCTAGCAATAATACATGTTTAAGTTTCAGAAAAATTACTAACAAACTTTTTTTTGTAGGAGCTCAGATGAATGCAATAAAAAACAACCTAGTGATTGCGATACGTTAGAATACCGTAATGGGGAAGGTAAGAAATGTAAGGAGTCTTTAGTTTTCTTATTTTTCTTTAGCTTTATTGCATGTTAAAATGATTTATTTTGCTTATTTTAGCCTATATAAAAAAATAGATTGCTATATATTTTTTTTTCTTTCAGCTTTTTAATAGCTTGAGCTATGCTTTAAAATTTATGTGGAATAAATATTCATGTAATGTAAATAAATAAGTGGGAAGAGCGTGTAGCCTCATCATTAAATTCAGATTTTAGGAACAAAATTTTTCAATTTCTGTTTCTTAAGTTTTCATCTATATTTATTTTTTTTTTAATCCAACTGTGATTTGTAATTTAAACTATAATCGTATGTCTCTTTTATTTATGTGAAAAACTTTTTTTTAAGTATGTTCTATACTTATCAAAATTAAAGAATTATGAAATTAGATATACTCTAGTAAGATTTAAAATGAGATTAAAATAAACATCTGATCGAAAGCTCTTGGATACTTTCCCAGGATTATTAATAATTTAATGTTACTTTCTCTGAAATGGGAAGTAGTTTTCCATCTCTGATTTTATATTGAATTATTTAAATAGAATTGATTTTTCATGGGCTTTAAACGTTTGTTTGTCAAAACTTGTCAATTAAAATGTGCTGTTGTGTTAAGAAAAAAAGGTTTTGTTGCAAATCGGAAGCCCTAATTTATTTAGTGAATAATGTATTTTAAGATGAAATTTCTTTCAATAATGCTGAATTTAGAATATTTTTAATCAATATTAATTTTGAATTGAATATTTTTATTCTCATATACATATATTTTATGTATTTGATATTTAAAATTGTCGCACAATATTCTAATGTTTCAAAGAGAATAATTTATGATGTTTAACATTAAAAAAAGTGTTTTAAAAAAACTAAATCTTTTTTTGAAAGGCATTGTTATAAGTCTAAAGAATTAATTAGAAAATATTTAAACAAACAGTTATTTATATGAGAATTCAAAGTATGAAATAAATCTGTTGTATGACTAGGAGAGCACATGCATTAATTTTTATTTTGAGCACAAGTCCTTTTCCCTCTTTGAGCACTCGTATTTTGTTTTAAACCTCCTCAAATCCAATTCTAAGCTTTCAAGCAAGAGTTTTAAAAAAAATAATTAAAAGATTTTTAAAAGTTTCTCTTTTATATGAGCCATCTCATTGAATGTGAAATTTGATTTTGAAGAAATTATCAGCAATGAGTTTAACCGAAGAATTTTACCAGCTTTATTCTATATATGTATGAGTAAATCTCATACACATTATATAACAATATGGTACAACTTGGCTTTTCTTTCTGTTTATGTACTAAAAATTAAATTATTTTAATTTCTGAAAAAGTAATTAATTGCAAAGTGCATTAAGCATTTATCATAGCTTAGCTGCCATCAACCTAGCATTTTTTTTCTTTGTTAATGCAGTAATGTGTGTTGTCATTTATCCTGTTTCAATTTGCTTCATCATTATTTATTCTTGAAATATTGTTTCATTTATATATGTGCTTATTATGTGTATATGTTCCTTTGTATTGGCTTTGCTAATTTGGTGATGGTTGATGGCTGGCTTGAAGTTGCTTTAATCCTTGTGTGTGTTTTTGTTGTAACCATGTCTGCATGACAGCATATTTGAGAGCTTAATTTTTCTTCTAATCAAAAAGCATCATGACTATGGTCATATATTTTCAGAAATATATAACAGCAATAATTGCTGAAATCTTGTTTCAGTATAATTTTTCGATTCAACTGTTTTATATTATACTTTTAATATTAATTGAAAATCAAGTTCATCAATTATTCCTTCTGATTTTGTGTACCAGTAATGGCTCATAAATATTCTTAAATAAGGATAAAAATTAATTCAAATAGCAATACAAATCATAATACTGAAGATTAACAAATTAAATTCTGTCCCAATTTTTAAAAGTCAAAAGATGTAATATTTAATCTATACAATTTTTAATGTCTTATTTTAAATAGTATTAGTCAACTGTAGGACTTATATAAAGCTTTTTTTTTTTTAACTTTAATAATGGTGTATCAATTCATACGCACAACTTTCAATACAAAAAATTCTCTTCAACTAACTGATACCAATGAACAAAAGTAAAATGCCTTTATTTTAGTAAGAAATAAAAATTTAATAAAGAATTTATTAGCAAATTGAGTATTTGTGTTGCACTTTGGTTCCTTTAGTGTTCAACACTAAATTTAACTTTGTAAATCCTTAGATATTATCAGTTAAGTAAAATAATGACAGAAATGTATCTTTTTTTATTTCCTGAAAAGCACTAGAAAAAAGAGTATTATTTATATATTAGATTCAATTAAATAAATGTAAACATAGAAATAAAATCAAACTACAGTTATTTTGATCACTTATCAGAAGGAATATTGATGAAAGAATAAAATTTCTATATCAGTAAGGAATTATTAAGTCTAAAATTTTCATATAATTATGCTTATTTAAATTTCTGTTATCTTAGGAAATTTAACTTCATAATTCAAAAAATTAAATTCTTTCATTGTGCAGTTTTATGAGTACCTTTTTATCATAATTAAAATTCATCCATAAAACTGTACAGGTAATTTTTTTCTGTCTAATTGTGTAGAGTAACTACTATCAAACTTACATATCTGCCTTTTCCCCTAACAGTAGTGCCAGCACTTGTTCACCCACCTATCGTTCCCACTGCATGGTGTAAGTAGCTGTTTTGCTGTCTCTCGTAATATCAGCGCTTTCCATTTGTTCCCTATCTCTGTGTGTTCATTTTCTTTCCTTCAGATATTGTTTTTCCTGTAACTTTTTTAACTGCTCTTAACAGAAAGGGGAGAAATGGTGATACATTGTATATTTACATTTGGAAGCTTCCTAAAGTTGTAAAATGTTTTTAAAAAACTTTTATAAGTATATTATTAGTTATTCGTCTTTTTAATTTTCAATAGATTGTGTGTACATGTTTATCTGTTATTTGTGTAAATAATGTATATTTAGTTAAAAAATTCATATTTAAAATGAAATTTGGCTTATTGTTACTTTAGTGTATTTCAAAATTTAATTTATAGATAAGAAATGTCTTTAGGAAGCTCTCTATGTTCAATAAATGTTTGATTGTTATTAATTTTTTTCCTTTGTTTTTGTTAAAAATTACAATACTATTGAATTTATTACATAAAGTATTTTGTTGTCTTTAACTTATTTAAAATATTAATTTTATAATTCCATACATTCCATTTTATAATATCCAATTTTTTTTTTTTTTTTTAAAGATGATTTCGAATACTTTAAAAATAACTTTACCATATATTAAAAAGAATTATTTAAGTGAACATAACATGTGTTATATCTTGATACTCATTGAAACAACTCTCATTCGTATATTATTTTATTGTAAACAAAATATTGTGATTTCTCTTGATTTTTAAAGAGACAAAATTCAAAGATAAATTGTATATAGATCTTGAAAATTATCACAATATACAATAAAAACTCTTAAATTTTTGTTGGAGACTAACTTTAAACATGAAAGCCAGTTTAAAAATTATAAAGTTATTGTTATTAATTGTGGTAATATGCTATGGGAAATTACCTATGGTGTTTTTTAACATTTGGACTTGTTAACTTTTTATTAAACTTAAATTTTTGTCATTCATGAGTAAAAAATCTTAAAAATGTTTGCGGGTAATTCTAAAACTAGATAGAATAGTTTGAGCATCCAATTTTAAATGATTTTACTCGAAAAATGTATCTTTTTATTTGTTTATTTTATGCCTTGTTTTTTAAAGCAATTTGTTATTGTATAATAAATTATATTAAATTAATCTTAATTATACATAGTTTTTTGTAATTAAGAAAAAGGAATGATACTAAAATTAAATATGTATAACTTTTTTTCAGTTCACTAGATAAAATTTTTTTATCATAGGAGGTATAAAGTTGATTTGTGATTTTATCATTTAAAATCATTTTTAACTTGAAATATTTATAAACTATTACTTATTTGGATTAATTCATTCAGAAGTGATAGAGAAAACTATTAGAAGGATTGAAAGAAAAGTACATAATTTTTATAAGTTATCATGTCTATTGTTCATTTAAACCTGATTTTTAAGTAAACCACCTTTTTTGGATTTATGCGTTGTTCACTAGTATTAGTTAAAATTCTTCAAAGTTCCAAAATTGTGTTTTCTTGCATTGTTTTGATTATTCATAAAAAAACTCAATACATTTTAACATTCAAAAAATATATTGAAAAACGAATAAAGGGTTTTCATTTGGAATTACTATAATGTTATACAGTTTATCAATTTTTTTTATAACGTTTGAGATTTAAAATTATTTTTCCTAGTCTCTGAAAATTGGAGAATTTATTAATATGAATAATGAAAGTAATTGTGTGATATTCATTTTTTTATTTTGAAATACTTCCTATTTTCCTAATATTTAATAATTGTAGGCTTATTAATATATCCTTAGGGAAGCAAATACTTTTATAATAAGTGACTGTTTTAAAAATATGCTGAAACATTTAAAAAAATTTCCGATATTTGTTCTTTACTAGCGTTAGTAGTATATTTTCTCTCTCAAAAAAAATTGTATTAACTGTATATAAAACTGTTTGTATGATTAAATAAGTATATATATGTAAAAATTCACATTGATTGAAAAAAGTAACAATTTATGTTAATCTTCTCTTGAGGACTTTTTACTCTATAATGGTCCTGAGCCCTCCAGGACTTTGCATAATAATTAAATTAGGAGTTATAACCCTCCTGGTTGGCATTTTGTATAAAGACTAAAATATTCTGGAACATTTAAGCTGCTTGGAAAATACCATGTAAACCATTCATGTTTGTCTTATATATAGTAGTTTTTGTTTGTGTTAAATGTGCTGTATTTGTTAATATGTTCTACCTAAAATAATAAAGGAAGATGTATCAACCACCAAGAGCTTTATCGACCCTTGCGGCATGACTACACAATAAACATCTTAATTAACTAAGTGCAATCCTTTTTCAGCGAAGCATTTCCTATGTATAATCTTAGAAAAAGGGGAGGGAAAACTCAATTATGTCGTTAATTAAAAAAACAAAAGCATAATCTTAGTTAGCATTATATATAATAAATATTTAAAGGTATGAAGTAAACTTTTTAACGCATTTCTGTGTCTGAACATTTCTATTGTGCATTTTATAAATATTTATTCCTGTATGTGTAATTTATAAAAAAATTATTTCTCTTTTAGTGACCACTCCATTGTTCACTCAATGTGGTGCCTCTAGGGCTTATATTGATCCTCATACATATGAAGATCCTAATCAAGCCGTAAGAGAATTCACGAAAGAAATTGATGCATCCCATATTACAATTGAATCAATTATTGGAGGAGGTAATCAAATTTCTTTTAAATGTTAAAATCATACAAAAAAATGTGTCAATGTTTTGTGTTCTCTAACTTTTCTCAGCAAAATCTTTTTCATTACCACGTTACCAGATTTCTTGAATGCATAATTTTATGAACCTTATTTTATTTACACATATGTTGGAGATTGTGTATATATGAATTTTTTTTATTTTTTACTATTTCAGTGCATTTATGTATAACCCTTTACTTCCCAAGATATTTGATTTTAACTACGTATTTTTCTTTATTTTGAAATTATTCTTTATTTCTTTTATTATTCTTAAAAAGACTTATATATTTTTATATTGTTTTACTTATTCTCATTATTAAATTAATGTTTCTTTGCTCATTATTTTTGTTTTGAATTTTTCTTTTAATTTTTAACTCTTAATAGTCACTACCAAAATTAAAACGAAAAAAATCATTACAATTTTAAGTTTGGTTTTTCTCATGTTGCATGCATCACAAGATGTGAGGGTATGCATTCATGAAAAATTAATTAATTTAGGTGAATTTGGAGACGTCTGTAAAGGTCGTCTTAAACTACAAGGACAGACTGAAGTTACTGTTGCCATCAAAACCTTGAAACCAAGTTCATCTGATAAAGCTCGTATGGATTTCTTGACTGAAGCTAGCATAATGGGACAATTTGATCATCCTAATGTCATTTACCTACAAGGTGTTGTAACCAAAAGTAACCCAGTGATGATTATTACTGAATTTATGGAGAATGGATCTTTGGATACATTTTTGAGGGTATGAAAAAACTTAAATAGGTTTTTATTGTTTAAAACAAATTCTGAGAGTATATTTTTATGTGGAAGTTAATTAACATAATCTTAAGCATTTATTGTGGATTGTTTCTTTTTTCTGTATGATAGAAAGGACCATTTATATTTAGTCACAACTATTAATTGTACTCATTTTTAAAATTACTTGAGATTTTGAGTTTTGGAGAGTATTATAGAAATACTAACAAGCTGTATGTAATGCCATGTTATTAAAATTGAACAGCTATAGACCATTATTGTATGATGCTCAATTTTTTAATGCATTGTTGTTGCAGTATGTTTTTATTCTTCATTAATTTGAACTACAAAAATTTTATCTGTATAAATTAGTAGAAATTATCACACATTGCTTGCTCGAAAAACTAATACTATGCACAAAGTCATGGAGCTAAAGACAAATGCATTGCTGTCGATGTTACTTTCTTAGTTAAACAATTAACTAAATTAAAGATCATTTAAGATGAGTCTTATTTTTATTAAACATTTAAAATTAAACAATTTAAACATCTATTGTAAAAATTTGGAAGAATTGATATTTATTTATCAGTGGTAAAGAGTGATCACAAAAAAATCTATACTTAAAAAACTTTGAGAGATTTGGGGAATGTTAGAAAAGGGGTTGTAATGACCTTCTCTATTACTTTTTTCACTAATTTCAGACACAGTATGTCATGCCAAAAAGAAAAGAATTCTATCATTCCAAATACAGCAACAAAAAAACAAGCGCTAAACACAACCGTAGAAATTGTTTCTTCTTCGTACAACAAATCAAGCCCTGTACATTGGACTAAAACAAAGGAACCTTCTTTCCTTTACACAAAATCTATACTTAAAAAACATTGAAAGATTTGGGGAATATTAGGAAAGGGGTTGTAATGTCCTTCTCTATTACTTTTTCACTAATTTCGGACACAGTTCGTCGTGTCGAAAAAAACAGAATTCTATCTTTCTAAGTACAGCACAAAAAACCAAGCACTAAACACAATCCTAGAAACTGTCTCTTCTTGGTACAGCAAATCAAGCCCTGTACATTGGGCTAAAACAAAGGAACTTTCTTTCCTTTACACAAAACTTAGTCCAGTGTCTTTGCGCTCCAAAACCAAGGGACCATCCTTTCCCCTGACCATATTGTTCGAAGGTCAACCACCTTCTTCCACAAAATAGCAACCCACCCCCGTGCATGCGGAGAATTGTGCCAAACATTCCATAATCTACCACCAACAGTAGCCAGACACTACAAGGATAAATAATAAAATTTAATTTCTAGAAGAGTTGATAGTTTTACTAGATTTGTGGTAATAATAGTTTTTTACTTTCAATAAACAATAGGAAAGGTCTTCACTGATTGTTTTGGTGATATAAGAATTGGTTAGCTATGATGTACTCATCTGTTAAGCGTTGTGTTATGTATATCATTTTATATGAACTTCTGCTACATTAATGTTTTAATGATTAAAGAGAAAATTAATAGATGATAAAACAAGATTTGATAAATTTTTTAAAAATAATTATTTTTGTGTGCATGGGATAAAATGAAGTTTAATTTTTTCTCACGGAGAAAGTCATTTATTGCTGCATCTGATCATTATCATTCACTATAAAATTAATGACTAAATTACCGTAAAATCCAACGTATAACGCGCACCCATACTTTCAAGCTGCATTTTTTAAATTTTGGGAATATTTGCTGTATAACGTGCACCCCCTTTTTTACGAAGAAATCCGAAACACATTAGTGTACATTATTCGAGGTATTATTCCAAATTTTTGAAAAAAATAGTATACTTCTAGAATTACATCTCTTTTAGTTCAAAAAATTTATTTTAAATAAACAGTATTTCGATACAAAGAGAAGAAAAAAAATTTTATGTTCATTTCTTTTGTTATTTTTAAAGCTATCGTTTATATACCTGGCGTATAACGTGCACCCTTAAATTTCCATCTTATTTTTTGTGTTAAAAGTGCACGTTATACGCCAGATTTTACGGTAGTTACTATTTAGAATTAAATTAAATATTTCACATTTGTATAGGTTTTTAGTTTTATAAAAATTAATACTGGTTTGTGTTTTAGGCCAATGATGGTAAATTTCAAGTCATCCAGTTAGTTGGAATGTTGAGAGGAATTGCAGCTGGAATGCAATATTTGGCAGAAATGAATTACGTGCATAGGGTAAGAAGAATTTTTGTCTTTTTTCTTATGTTACCATCAAAATCATTTCATTTTATTCCAAAATTCATATTTTTGCTTAACACCTTTGTAGGATCTTGCTGCTCGAAATGTTTTGGTCAATGGTAACTTAATCTGCAAAATAGCTGATTTTGGACTTTCCCGAGAAATAGAAAGTGCCACTGAAGGTGCCTATACAACCAGAGTATGTATTTGATTTCTTTTAACAAGTGTAAAACAGCAGTAAAAGTGTTTTAAATTGTTACATTAAGACTCTGAAATAGTCTGAAATAAATCAAGATAAAAAAAATACTGTATTTATTTGAATCTAAGCTGCGTTCTTTTGTTTGTTTATTCTACTAAATATGTAATGCAGCTTAGAATCGAAGGCAAAAAAATTCATTGGATGGTGCAAATTGAGTATGATATATTGGCTGTTAGAGCAATTACAGGTTCATGTATGCACTTTTTAATACTGGTAAAATAAGTTTATTCACTTAATTTAATTTTGTAAATATCGGCTATTGATAAACCATTTTACACTATTTTTTATTTTTTCACAAAAACGTGTTGAGAATTTGGTGTGTGGCTTAGATTCGAGTGGATACCCCCAATTTATTGATTCCCCCACCACACACACTTTGTTAATATAGATATATAACTGAATAAACTAATGTATATATTAGTTAATTTGTATACATGAATTAATCGCAAATTCATGTTACAAACTGAGTAAGAAAATGCTAAGGATATTATGCTTTATTCTGCATTTCCATTAAAAGAAATTTTTATTTTTATTATGAATGGAAAATTGTTATTAGTATATATTTTTATTAAAATATTAAAAATAAATAATTTTATACGTTTTATATTAGAAAATGTTTTAACACAGAGTATTTTTGTCAAAAGATAATCAGAATAGTAGTTTTCTATATATTTCATTGAAATGCATGCTCTTTTATTGCCGCAATTTGCATTATTATTTTAGAAATTAGGAAATTGTATACTTTTTAACATTTTTATTTGATAACTGTAATTGTTTTCTAAAAAAAAAGGAAAAGAAATTATTTTAAAATAAATATTTTTTTTAAAAATTGATTTTTAATTTATTTTATTCTTTAGGGAGGAAAAATACCTGTTCGATGGACAGCTCCTGAAGCCATTGCCTATCGAAAATTTACTTCTGCTAGTGATGTATGGAGTTTTGGTATTGTGTTTTGGGAAGTTATGTCTTATGGAGAGAGGCCATATTGGAACTGGTCAAATCAAGATGTTATTAAAAGCATTGAAAAAGGCTACAGGCTTCCTGCTCCTATGGTATGTTTTTTAGAAAACTCACAAATATAATATTTCAAAGAAAGATTTTCTATAAACTGTTAGTTTGCATCCACAAGTTATTTTGCTGTGTTCTCAATATTTAAAATGTTATCTGAAAAGAAAATTATTTTGTAATTTGATAAAATTTCTTTTAAAAAAGTGAATTTCGTCAGTGAGGTTCACAGACTTTAATGGAAGGGGGAATTTCTATCTTTTAAAAACACATAGATGAAAGCACCAAGGCATGATCTTAATATTAAAAATCTGCTGGTCTATGGAGAAAAGGGAATCCTCAAACATTGTGTATAACACTGAAAATTTCATTTGTGATATATCTAAAAAATACATTTCTCACACAGTTTTTCTCCTTCAAATTTTTTTAAATACATTTTCTCTTAAGTGATATTTGCATCATTTTTTGTGTCCTCAAAAATTTATTATAAGTGTATATGTTACGTTATAAAAGTTTTTTAGTTTCTGTGTTTTTATATAGAATAAAATACCATGATGGCTTTTCCTAAGTAATTGTAATGCATTTAACGTATTGTTAAAAGTTATTTTTCATCAAAAATTTCTTATCAAAATAACTGTTTTAACTTTGAAGTTTTAGCTCCTAAAAATAAAATTATCCTCTTGATTATTTTTATAAAATTCAATTATCAGATTTTTGCTTTGAAATTTCTGAAAAATATTATAAAAGTACTGTTATCTAATGTTAAATTGTTTTTCTACAGGATTGTCCAGAAGCTCTGCACCAACTTATGCTTGATTGTTGGCAGAAAGAGCGTGCTCATAGACCTACATTTGCTGTTATAGTCAAAACTTTAGATAAACTTATGAGATGCCCTGAAAGCTTGAAGAAAATAGCACAAAACAGGTATCATAACTAAATATATTATGTTTTAATGGAAGAATCTCAATTATTTCTTTTTAATTAGCATCTTAGTTTGTTATAACATGCCTTTTTCTCAAACTGCAACATTTTAAAAAATTATGTATGTGTACTAAAATAATCAGAAACATGCCACTGTACTTGTATTTGAATCTCATTACTTGATTTAAAACCTTGGAAATCTGATAAAGATTGTACGATGTATAAGTATTTAATGAGATAAATGGATTACAATTCTGCAGAAATTAAATGTTTTATCCTTAAAAAAATTTTTTAAGAAAATTATTTATTTCAAATAGTATTATTAGGAATTTAGGCTGTTTTATTACATTATAACATTTCAATTCATTTAAATATCCGTTTTTTATTTTAATTTTTAATGTGAATTTTAATTTTTAATATGGAAAGGGTTTTTTAAATTATATTTTAAAAATAGTATTTTTTAAAACTGCAGTTTTAAAGTGAAAATTATAAAATTTTTTTTTTTTTTTTTTAAATTCTTATTATGTAGAGACTTTATGTATCATGATTGTGTTTTCCTTCAAAATATTTTTCATTGATTATATCATTATGTTCTTTAGATAGAAAATATTTAAAGTTTCATTTATATTTTATTTGAAAATAGTGTGTAGTGGTAATCGCAAAATTATGTATTTATGTTAGACAATAGTCTTTTAGTTGATTTCAGAATGTTAAATGAACAAAATTTATGCAGTCTAAACATTCTTTTAATTAACTGAATATTTTTTCCATTTTAAGCCCAAAATAATTTTTTTATGCAAAAGATATTAATTTTTTCTTTTTCTTCTAGACATCAAAATCCCCTAGACCCTAATGCTCCAGATATGACTCAATTCAAGACAGTTGATGAGTGGCTAAGTGGCATCAAGATGACACGCTACCAAGAAAACTTCCAGCAGGCTGGAATCACCACCATGGATGCAGTCACTCGTATTACTCTGAAGGACTTGACTGCTTTGGGGGTTACCCTGGTCGGCCATCAAAAGAAAATCATCAACAGCATCCAGACAATGAGAGCCCAGCTGAATGCCAACATGTCCGAAGGATTTTTAGTGTAGTGAAGCTCAAACTAGTTCGAAAACATTTTGTAAAATTTTGCAGCTGACGGTAACATTCAGCGCCCTGACTTATATCAAAACAGGTGCCATTGCAGCCGATGTTTATAAAAAAATTATTAAAAAGCTTCCTTGCAAGAATTTGCATCGGTGCAACGTGATAAGTGGCATGGGACGACCAGAATGTGTGCACCAAATATGGTGCTTTAAGCCAGAGCTGCTTGCTTGCCGATTTGCTCACTGTTTGGCATCTGTTCCTCCTGGAAGACCAGGCCAGTCAATAAGGAAAATTTTCTTTGTACATAATGACATATCAGATGTTGGATATAATACATAACATGATCGCATTGTGCATACTTCCAAAATCTGGATTTTCTGATGGCACAGTGTGAGTGGTAGAGCGACCACATATCATTCCATGAAAAATTAAAAGACTGTTGGTGTACTTAATTTTTGAACTACAGCTGCATATGTGTCACTTGAAATTGCTCGTCTCATTTTTATTTCTATTTTTGTTTTTCATCTGTGATCTTCAACAATCTGTAAATAAGCAACAGGGTGTCTATATATTTGTCGAAGTGTTATTTCTCCTCATCCTCTTTTTGTGGAAACATGGCATTTTACATTTTTGACCTTGAATGCATGTCTGGACACGTGAAGTTCTGTTTTTGTTTTAGCCTGTCCTTGCTTCAACGAGCAATTTTGTGTAGCAGAAATCTGTAGCATTTTTCATTGCAGCTGTTTGTTACTTTTCTGTGATGCATGCACTTAGGAAAAATATCTGTGTTTCCATATTAAATAGTTTCAACATGCTTGTGTATATTGGCAACATAATCTCCAAATAGTGTAAGATTTTCAAATGAGTTTTTATAGTAATAGAGTGTGAACACTTCATTTATGAATGTAAAGTTTGTCTCACTGCTGCAATATTCAGTGTGAAAGTTAGTGGATATGTGTACGTATTTCTGATAGTTTATGCTGATTTTGCAGCATAGAATATAAACACAAGCTCTTTTGATGAAATATCCTTTTCCACTAAGTTTTTG
This sequence comes from Trichonephila inaurata madagascariensis, assembly GCA_019973955.1. Classification (NCBI taxonomy): domain Eukaryota; kingdom Metazoa; phylum Arthropoda; class Arachnida; order Araneae; family Nephilidae; genus Trichonephila; species Trichonephila inaurata. The sequence continues at coordinate 127,542 of BMAV01024409.1, read as the reverse complement.
TATCAAGTATAATGCACAGTAATAACCAAGTCTAAATATTATAGAAGGTGCATCTTATGTAATGTGTCATTTGTTGCTGTGTTCCTACATAAACAATCAGAAATAATTCAACTAGTAGTGGTGCTGTGTTCTTATTACTATGCAACTACAATCCTTAAGAATAAAGCTCATAAAGCAATAGAAGTGATGATATTTTTTGCATCCACTTTTCCTGATGCATGTGACTAGTAATTAAAAAAGCCTATGCAAATGTGTACTTGATATGTGGGAAACTTAAATTTTACTTCTTCACATTCTTCAGTTGCAACAGTATCTGCAACATCTATTGTGTGTATCTTTTAAATAATTTATGAACGTTTTTTAATATTGACTTGAAATAGTTATTTCTATTTTTTAGTTTTTATGTGTTTTCTTTTGAATTTTAGAAATTATACAAAATATACTTGTTTTAACCATTGTTTATGCTTTTATCATGAATTGTTATCGAGTGAAAATTACCTAGGTATGGGGTTTTAAAAAATTGAATGGCATGGTTGTCTTATCAACTTAAATATGTTATAAATTTACAATTTTTTATTGTGTTCTGTTACCTAAATACAAAGTTTTTGTTAGAATGGCTTTCCCATTTGAAAGGCTTTTGCCATGATTTTATTGGAATTTCTCAAGCTCAAAATAAAGTAAATGAAGCATTTATGTTATAGTTTTAAATAAGAAAGATGATTTGTATAACTATAGATTAAAAAAAATTTTTTTTTAGAGAAAGTGCACTTTTTAATACTTTGTGCCAAAGTTTTTGTTTAAAAGTAAATGTTTTGTATGAATGATAAAATTGTAGGACTTGTATATTATTCTTTAACAAAGCAGTTATAAATGTAGCTTTTATAAATTTAAGTCTCATTTACTTGATATTTTTGCAGTATTATAAATTACATAAAATATTTCATTCTGCAATTATTTTATTGTTGAAGTTGTTTTTATTTTCATTTAAAAAATTGAATTTAGTATATCATTTAAAAATTCATTATGCATTTATATTCTTTAATACATTGGGAGGAAAGAATAAATCTAAATATTTTGCTTTGAGAGATTCAAATGAGAAAGATATTTGAAAACTTCTTTAATCTTAAGAGATGTTAATTTTGGAGGGTGTGAAAATGTCTCCAAATAATTTAAGTTTATATAAACTCATTTTTTTTTAATCAGCTATTGAAAGATTATTGTAAAATATGTAAAAGCAGTTTTATGACAAATGATGTAAGAAACTAATAAATAAATCTAAACTATGCAAATTTATACTGTGCAAAGTTTTTTTTTCAACAATTAATGTCGTTTATAATGCATGAGTGCAGACAGTTGCTTTCAATTCAAGATACATAAATGAGACTTGAATGTTAATAATTTGTAATTTAAGTATTAAATTTATAATTGCAATAAAGAGTATATCCAATGCAACGAAAAACTTCCATTAATGTCAACTTCTACATTTTTTTAAAAATCTGAATGCTATTTTTATGAAGTATAAATGTATATTTGAATGTATTAAAGATTATGAAAAAGTCCATTTGGCCTTCCATTATCTGTCGGCAAATAATTATATTTGCTTCTCTATTGCAATAAATAAATAAACCTGAAAGAGAAGTGCTATATTTAATGTACGATAAATAAAACTATGCAATTTCCAATGTAAAAATCAAGTGACTTATCATGCTTAGATAGAGATATTTGTATTTGATATACTATTCAGTTTGGTGTGCAAATAAATACCAAAGTGATTTTGTTATCACCTCTTATTCATGTGCATGATTTCATATTTGAAAATATTAGTTAGCACTGTTAATGCTGGCACATGTTAATATATGAGCACTTTGAACACTTTGTTATTTGGTAACCATCCAATTTCATTTTTAATGCTACAATACTGACAGGAATAATTGTATATAACTAATATGTTAGGGTTAGAGTTATTGTGATAGAAGAGTTTATCAGTTTTTAAGCATGTGAAAACCCAATATTAGTTCTTGTACTAAAAATAGCCACTTTTACATTTCTTTTAAACTTCAAAACATTTCATGATTTATTAAAAATCGAATACTGTATGCTGACTTTTTTGTGAAATGTAATTTTATTTCTGAACTACTCCACTACACTTTATTCCATAAATTAAGTATTTGTATTTCACTGTTATTTATTTTTCTTTTTCTTCTTACTTGTATTTCTTTAATTTTGAAATTAAGTTTAATTGCATTTTTTGTGTATTCCTGCATGCAGTTTTATCTCAAACATATAATTCGCATTGTTGTTATTATACCTACATACTTAAAAGCATTTAGTGGTAGCTATAATAAATGTGAATATATTTGTGGTGTAGATTTTACTTTTTAAATTTACAATATGTAAGCTTCTAATATAGATCTTGAAATGAATTTTTTGACTTAAACATGTTATATAATTTAACACATTGTACTAATTATGTCGAATTTTATCATAAAAATAAATGTTCATTTTTCAATTTGGTATTTCATGTAAATAATTCTTAAGGTTCAATTTTTTATTATTATTTTGAATATGTATTGACCATTCTTTGAAAACACAAGACATACACGATTGTAAAACTCCACATATAAATATATAGTATTGATTTGCTGGTGTTTATATTTTATGGTAATGTTTTTTTTTTTAATAGCAAACCTTCCAGCACATTCACTATTAAATTCAATTTAAATTTGGCTTAAGTTAAATTTAGTTTAGGTTTGGATATGTACATGATGTAATGGGATAGATTTTATTGTATATAATTCTTATGACACTTTTGCACTTGTTATTCTATTACTTTGCAATATACACATATATATCACTACTTTAGATATGAAGTAATCAAAATGAAGAATGGTCTTAAAAACCGCCCGTTAGTGAAGCTTATATAAATCTTTATTTCTTTGCAAGTCAATTTTTTTCAGAAATAAATTAATCCCCCCCCCCACCCACACACACTTTTCATTAATGTATGAATTCTTAAAAGATGAATTACTATTATTTTATACTACAAATTAATAAAATATCAAAATTGCTAAGAATCTGTATTAATTTTGTAGTAATATGCATGTTATGTGTCATTTTTTGTAATAATTGATGTTCTTGAGTTTATTATATTTGCTTATCAACAACTTTTTACTAATGTATTAAAAGTTCTTTAGCATTGTGTAATGCTATGAATATGGACATAAAGTCAGCAATTTACTCCACAAACAAATCTATGCAAGATGTTAAAGAGCTCAGTGAATTTAATGTGATATTGAATCTATCCCCCCCCCCCCCCTGTATGTGTTTATGTGTTCAATATTCCTCTTGATGTCTTCTGTGTGTAAAATTGTGATTACTTCTGTAACAAGTCCTATCAATTTAATTTTTTAGATAAATTATATTTGAAATAAAACTGGAATGATGTTTATTTTTCTCTGATGATATTTTATATCTTCCCCAGATGTCTTTTTGCCTTACTTGAAACTCTCAACAAAGCAATAAATTGTTGATAAATGCTTGATAAATGAATTGAGTTTTATAATGCTCGCGTTGCAATGAAAAAATTTACTTTTAAAGCTTGTAAATTTTTCCATATTATATTTGTGCAGATCAGTGTTGATCTATCGATGTGTGAAGAATTGTATTCCATATTTTTGTACTACACATACTTTATGTATAAATTACAAGAGTGCATTCAAATCTCAGTGTATGTTCTAATTCCTCTGAAGTTTACTTTCTCTTTGTTGTAACAGAGCTCTTTTATTTTTAGTTAGATTTAAAATACTTCTTGTTTGTCAAAATTTACCTTGTAGTAATTTTTCATTTATTTTGTTGGCTTAGGACTTTATAATATTGTGATTTCTTACCTTTTAATCTATACAGTTAGTAGTGTTTTATTAGTTTTTAAAAAATAAAGCATACTGGGTTTTTAAAGTATGTATGTGATGTAACCTATGCAAAATGGTTCTGGACCACTTTCAGACTACAGATGCAATTTACACTATTTCAGTCGAAACTAATGTGCACAGATGGATACAGATATGCAACTGTTAATAATGCTGCTAATTTACTGCATGCTTGCTTGTCAAATTGAGGAAAGACATTGCTTAAATGTGTATGTTTGTTATTGTATATTTGTTTATATTACATGCATTTGTTCACCAATAAAATGCAATTTATTTATTTTCGGGATTGCATTGTCCGCTTCCCGGTATTGTTTATTGTAAAATAGGTCTGTACAAATTCTTTTGTAAAAAAATAAAATGATTTCACTAAAATTAAGGTTGGTGTCCATTGTGTGAATTATTTATAAAAGCAAAAATAACCAAGTTTGATTTATGTAATGTTTATAATAATCAAATAATTTTTGCTGCTTAAAGCAATTTTTTATCTCTTGATGGAAAGAATGCACTTCTTTATTGTTCTCTAAATTAAATTTGTTGACATAAACCTATCTTAAGTATCTTGTATCATCCATCTTTTAAATCTAAAAATTATTTTGCAGACTTATATTTGTGTATTTACATTTATATTTTTTAGTTTCAACTCTAATAAACTAAATAGTTTTTTTCTACAACTTTTTGGGATTAACCTTCTTGACAAAACTATAAAATCATTTAATATTGAATAATTTTTTTTCTTTTGTAAATATTTTTTTGCGATATTACTTATTAATTGTACTGAATTTGTATGTTTTGGGTTTGAAACAAAAAAAAAAATTGAAGATGAAAATTAGCTTTTCTAGAAAATATAATAGTAAAATGTTCCAAATTATAAGCATTGAATTGACGTAATTCATTGCTTGCAAATACTAGATTTGAAAACTTCACAAAAAAATTTCTCTTCATTAGCAATATTTTAGAAATTTCCCCCCCCCCCCCTTATATCTGAGGGTTGTCACTGGTTAATGGAGCAAGAATTTTGAGCTATTCTTAATTAAAATTCATGAAATATATGTAAACAAATAAAATTATGAAAGTGATTTTTTTCCCTTGTTGATGGTATCCAGAAAAACAGAATTTATTAAAATATAACTTTGCAGTCAAAATTGGTAACGCCATCTAGTGGAAGAAAATGTTCTAAAAGTGAATTTTAACATACGTATTCCAAGTTATGCAATGTTCTACAAACGTTTATTTGAACGTACCTTAATCGAATGTTTTTAAAAATAATAAACAAAGAATCAATATTGTTAAGAATGTATCTGTCAAATTTTTTTTTTTTTTTGGTCTAAGGTTTTTTGAGTAGTGTTCAATATTACATCTATTTACAAATTTAATCAGTACCAAGCATTTCAATTATTTGTTTAAACCAATTGTTCATGCTAACAAATTACGAAATTCTTGCTAAAAAAATACTAAAAGCGTCAATTTTTCAAAAAATTTTCTTACATGTTTGGAATTGTTTTATTATGAAACATCTACTTTATTATTATTATGAAACACATTTTTAAAAAAATTGTACCTACATGTTAGAGAAGAAATTATAATTTTTTTAATTCTGCTAGTTACAAATATGTTTATTAGTTCAAGAAAGTTTATAAAAATTGTTGATAATGTGGCAAACTTTGTCAACCATGATAAATTGCCATAAGGTCAACTACTAATAAGAAAAAACTGATTTTTTATATTTTTTGAGAGTTTTTGATGAGATTACATATCAATGGTATTTTAGGATTAGAATGCATTTAATTGTGTATAATTTACTATGCATAAGAAAATACACAATATATAATTTTTTTTTGAAAAATTTAAAATATAAGTACAATAATCTCAATTTTAAGAAAGAAAACTATTTAATAGGACGAAAGAGTATCACAATTTTCAGTGTCTTTTACTAAGAATGCTTATCAACTTTTTTTTACAACTCTCATCACATAAAATTCAAACATTTGAACAAATAGATAATTAAAAACTTCTTGTCCTATATTTGAAGAGAACAGAGTTTATAATATTTTACACTTCTGATGCACATTTTTACTTGTAATTTATCAATAATATAAGCGTAAAGATAATCTATATCCTAAACAGCTGTTCATTACTTTTCTGTATTATATCATGAAAGCATACATGGTTACTTTGAAATAAGTATAGGGATAAGAAAGTGGTTTTAATTGCGATAATGTAGGTTGTGAGTCATTACTTATCTTTTATCTGCATGTAACTGTAAAAAACATGTCATCCAAATCAAATTTTTATCAGACAGGAGTTTATCAAGTTCACTGGGTATATCTTTTGATTCTGAAATCTTAAATTCAAAGTTCAAAAATGAAAGAATCAAGTAAAAAAAGTATATATAGCATTAAATTTTTCAGTCTTTTCTTTCAAATATTTTGGGTTTTATTCCTTATTTTATCTTCTTTTGCTAGTATTTCTAATCTTTTGTTTGTTGATATTGTGAAGAATAATATATATATATATATATTTAGCTTACTATATATTGTGTGTGAGATATTACTTATTAAGTATTAGCAAAGAGCATTTACTTTACTGGTTTTTGACACTCACCCCATTCCATATTTTCATATTACGTTTTTTAATTTTTTTTACCACCATGCATAATTTTTGCCTACATGTAAGCCAAAGAATTCCTTTCAGATATATTCTTCGGATAAATTACTTATGATTCCCAATTTGCTCTTCTAAATCGTAAATTACCATTTTGTTGCGGCCGCGGTAGTTGGGTTGATTTCAAACTCGTATTCGTGTCCTGGTTCCTGTCGAAGCTCAATGTCCTCCCATGGGTGTTGTGTGGTAGGGAGGGGTGTCAGCTTAGGTGTTGTCCTCGTTATTTGGTCGAAGTTCGAAACTACGAGGTTTGTCGCCTGTAGCCCTCGTGTAGCTTTCTAGTGCGGCGTTGATATATAATATACACTTATTCATTCACTAGACGGCAAGGTGTTTTAGTGGCATCAGGACTCGAACCCTTGATTTGACAGATACAATTTCGGCCTCTTTAATAATGTGAGAAGGAAAAAACCATTATCTATTTTTATGCAATTTCGGAAAAAAGTTTTGGAAATAAAACAGTAGATATGCCATTTTAGAATTCAAACACGTTTTCATTTCGATATTTCAAAAGCGAAATTAACTCCAAAAAGTATCGCTAATGTGGTAGCTCGCAATATTTTATCACTTTAGTCCTTTCTTAGAAATATCATTGACAATGATATGTAATTTATGGGGGTTATATATATATCGCATGTCTTCAGAAGACGAAAAAAAGAATAACATTTGTTACAATAGTTTCTTACGTACAACAAATTTCGTTACCGAGAAACTTTTTATATATAATTACCAAGCACTTGAGATATAGAACAGAATTAGTACGGGTTTCCGATATTATTGAGAAAAGAAGAGAACAGACTTGAAGATTAAACAGAATTGACGCATGACTCTCGGTATAGAATGTTTCACCGAAGAGGGTTCTTGATGTCTCGGAGACGTCAAAATAAAAAATGACATTAAATGAGTAACGTCTCCCAGATGTCATTATTTATCAAGGGGTCCCGCATGTATTTATTCAATATGTGCAAAAGAGCTACCGTTTATTTTAGGTAAAAATCTACCTTTTGTGTAATCTCTCTTGAATATTCTGTCAGAGCCTCTCGTGAAATATGCAAGCCCCAGTAAGAGTTTCGTTTTTGGTGAAATACAAATTGAGTATTGGAACTCGATTTTGCCTAAGAGGCCGTTGTTTTATATATATATATATATATATATTATAAATACAAAGACTGGAATATATTTTTTAAACAAAGGATTAATTTAAAGGAAGTTATGGATATATCACACAAAAAAGTTCTTCTCTGTAAACTTTTATAAATTATTTATTAAGCTTTTTTTCTCTGTGTAAAAAAGCTTTTAATTTGGGAACTATTCTTAAATATTAGCAGAGGACATCTCTTCAATAATTTGCTTAAGACTGAATAATGAAGAAATTAAATTTTCTTAAATAATTTTCCAAAATTTTTGAATTTCAAAATAAAAAATTTACAGTTAAATGTATGACGAGAATACTAAAAATAATTAAATAGCTTATAAAGATACTGATTGTTATTGAATTGTTGTGTGAAATTTTCGTTAATGTTAGCATGTTTCAACATGTTATTCAAGTATCAAATAAAATGTTAGCTAACAAAACATCACAAGCAGTTTAAAATAAGACGAAACGTTACCTAATGACGTCATCAATTGACGTTCACTAAAAACTTTTATCAAAAGGAGAAAAAATTATTCGAAGAAATGAAACCGAAAATCTACACTTCCTTTCAGATAAATAGAATATATAACTTAAGAGTTTTTAGTCACTAAAGAATTATAGTTTTAGCTACCAATATGTAGTCGTATTTGACAAATTCTCAATTTATTTTGAGTATATTATTAAATTTATAATGTAAAAATATAAATTACAGAAACCAATTAAGAAACCCAATAACTGATACCCATAATGAAATCAAACATTTTAACTGTAATTAATGCTATAAGTGAGCGAATATTAACGTCGCAATATTCAGCGACTCGAGGGCTTTTGGCGTGGCCGCGGTAGCCTAGTGGTATAGGTATCGGATCGTGGCATGCCTTGTCACGAGTTCGAGCTCAGTACCACTAAAGACCAGCCGTGTAGGGCAGCGATGCACGTTAAATCTGTCGAGAGCCGAAACGTCCTCCCGTTGGTGTGGTGTGGTAGTTAGGAAAGGGGTGTGCCATCTCAGGTGTCGCGTCCTCGTCACTTGACCATGGTTCAAAATTACGAGGTCCATCGCCAAAAGCCCTCGTGTACCTGAACAGAGCGACGTTAACATTCACTCACTCACTGCCATTGGGATTTGGAGGATTAATGGACCTTAAGTTTAAAAATTTGTAAACACTTTTTCTATAAGTCACATCCTTAAATTACTTTTGCTGTTAGATTTTTAAATAATATATCATAATAACTGTAAAAGAGAGAGAATAATCGTTTGTCAGGAGATATTCAATTTAAACCTTCACATAAACAAACGGCATATTATTGCGATGTTTCCATAATTAAATGTTGATGGATTTTCGGGTACACAACATTATGATATTTGATTATGTCAGTAGATGATTTATTTCTTACAATACTTCATAAAATATTCATTCTACTAACGCCAAATGAAGAACACTGGGAGAAAAAAAGCAGAGCGAAAAAGACAATAATGTAAAACTAAATTATTCAAACAGGTTGCGACAAAATGAAGAGTGGTATATACGGATATAAATAAATTCATCATGTTTACAAAATATTTCGCACGATTCTAGCTAGAAAATGATGTAATAATTTAGAATGCAGCTTTCAACGATGTGAGGAATTTTAAAAGATTTTTGGATATTTTAAGCTACGTTAAAACATAAATTTTGGGTGTAAATTAAATTGTAATATTTCATCGATTACAACATATAAACTCGATTTAGAACAAACATTTGAACCGGATTGATTTTTTTTTCATTAGTGTCGCACTTTGATACGAGGGCTATTGGCACCGATTAAATGTTAGACATTTATAAGCTGAAGGCATACGTTTAGTTGACAAATGAAAATTTGAAATCCATTTTATTATTTTAGATTCTAAGAAAGTAAGTATTGTTTTAAAAAATAATGAATACTTTTTTGTAATATATTATATCAGAGATGTTTTCTTTTTATTACTTTAAATTAATGTTTTTTATTAACTAAAGCAGTATTGTTTTTTGCGAATCATTAATCGAAAATAGAAATTTGAAGAAAGACTTTTTCGCCTGGGGGGAAGGAAAGAGGGAAAAAGAGTTTTATACACGGAAAAAAAACCCGTGCAACGCCGGGCGAAGGGAAAAGAAACCTGTCTGACAAGGAAAAGAAGTAGAACAAATTTCGAAAAGGGAATTTTAATGGCATTGATGTTGTTACGAATTTTGTGTAAAATAGTGTAAATGATTTGTATTTGGATGTGTAATGCCTTTATATATACTTTAAATTAGATTTAATTTACGTTAAAATTGTAATATTCACAAGCAACTCCGTCTGTTACGTTATAATGGTGATTCAATGGGAACTTGGCGAAATCTTGGGGATATAACCAAGTTGGCACCATTTTGGCGACCATTTTGGGCGAGTTAGGGACCCTCTGGATTCTTCTAGAAATTAGTAGAGAAACCCACTAATTTCAAGAACTATGACGCAAGCGGGTCTTTCTCGAATTATCCGCGAGAGATATAAATAGAGAGATGATCGCCGAAAGTCAATCAGTCTGGTTTTGACTAGCGATCAGTTAGTATTGCTCTGATTGTTGAAGCGATTAGGGATTACTTCGGCTGTTGAACGAGTGATTGCTTGTGAATAATCTTTTATATAGGTGTATTTTAGACACTGATAATTGTGTCTGCGTGCTGTTGAAGGTGTGAAGACCTTCTGAGATTTATTTTGTGAATATTCCTGCTGAATCCTGTATTTAAAGGATTGGATTTTCTACAATAAATTCTCATCGCTCTTAAAGAACTGTCTTGTTCTTTACAACTGATCTGCATAAAATCCTAGAACCCCCGATCAACGTAACAATGTAGAAATCACACACAACGCACATGCACACACCCAGAAACACTGGCGTCGAGAGAGAAAGGGGCAATTTCCATGGACAAAATTTATACATTCGGAAAAATCCTGAGTAATGCCGGGCTATGCACTACTAAAGTATTGCATATTATTTCTAGGATTTTTGTCCTTTCAATTATGTAGGGTTGGATATGTGCACTGTCACATACCCCTCCCCCTGTTACGTCTAGTGGAGTAATCCACACTGACATCTCACCCCGTCAATAGTGCCCGACGAGGCATTGCGCGGGAAATTATTCGGACGCCCTAGGGACGCTGAACACTAGACGTAAGAGAAAGACGTTCTCCTTTAGTGTTTAATGCATCATTAATTATTTCGTCATTAATTATTTAATAAATTTTTATATCATCCTAAGGTTGCAGTCGTTTTCCCATAATAATCCCCGGGAAATTTATAATGCGTATCAAGTCTAGAAATATTTCTCTTATTGGCTTAAAGATTCATTCTCGATTAGTATAACTTTTCCACACATATGATTAATCACTGTAATTAAATCATCAAATTTCATTCAATTAAGAAGATCCTTCCGAGTGACATGTTGTGACGGGCTCACATGTCTTTTCTTTAACATAACCTCTGGGTTCTTTGGTGGCCAAGATTAATGTCAACTCTTTTCCAACCAAAACCCAAGAAGCGAAATGTGAACAAGAAATGCAAATAAGATAGCTTTTAAAAGAACAGAAGTTTTAGTAAGTAGAATGGCAATTTGGGGAATGTTATGTTTGGGAGAGATACAAGCGGGAATTGACAGCCTATCAGGAAGTTACCTGGAAAGTAAATCATTAATACAAGGTGCATACCATTGCACGCGCACCCAGATGGTTCCACATAAAGATTTGAATCTAAGTTTGGATTAAGGTAGGACTGATTATTTTATATTAGGACGTAATATTATTAGCAGTGAGAGTAGGCGGATTAAATAATTATTTAGAGAAAAGTGGTCTAAGTTACGCGATTCGGTTTAACTATCACTGTGTGTTGTTCATTTAAGATTCTCGCTTATTTAAATTTATCTAAATTGTTAGACATTTAAGTTCTATTCTTAATAAAGACATATTAAGAATCTAAAATGTCTATTCCTTTTGCAAACCCTACACCTCTAGCTCACACCGACAATCAAAGATACGGTCACCAAAGGGGAGTGGTATCACAAGGTGTGCATGAATGCGTCGTGGATCGTTAGCCAAGTGGTCACATGAGCTGCGAAGTCGAGTCGCGGGTTCGAAACCTGGTGCCACTGAAGACCCGCAGTGTAGAAGGGTTGATGTACATGAAATCTGCAATAGCTCAAAATCCTCTCTTTGGCGTGGTGTGGAAGTTTCCCATCCTTGTCACTTGACTGTGGTTCAGAATTACGAGGCCCGTCACCAATAGCCTTTGTGTTGCACTCCAGTGCAACGTAAGTTAAAATTATGTTAGGGTCAAATTCGAGACTGGAAACGCCGCATATGAATTCTTCTGAGGCAGTCATCAGTTCTTTCGGTAGTAGGTAGAAAGGGGAATGATTTTCCTGTCCTCGCTCTTCCGTCGTAAAAAAATTCCCCTCCCAAAACTCAATAAAGATTGAGAAAGCTTCTGATCAAACTCTATAATAAGGCTTACGAGTCAAAGAATACTTACCAATAACTAAAATCGAAATTAATCTGTTTCTGATTTATTGTTTAGTTTTTAATTAATCATGGCCCGTTGATGTCAAATCTACCCAAACATAACATTAAAACGAATCCTTACTGCTCTTGTGGTTCTACGTGGGATGTAGATCACTTTGTTTTCCATTTTCCTGAAATTGATAAATATACCTTGAATAAATCATCCTAGAATTCGAAACCTTTTTGACATCGTATCTGAATGAGTAATCTTACGGAAAAGATGGGCTTACTCATTAAAGGAAAAAGATGACACCACAACGAAATTCAGTCAACCGATCAGACGAAAATGATTGGAAAAACTAGGTTAATAACAGCCCCACTTCCATCTGTAATTAATTCCATTGATTTTATATATATATATATATATATATATATATATATATATCGAAGTTAGATGAATTACTTGCTAGTTTTTTCGACATCTCTGCTGCAGTAAAAATATTTTCTCAACTTGTTATCAATCCTTCACTTCACAAATTTTTTTAGTATTTTCTTGCTACAAAATGTCAGATATATAATAAACGAAATACAAAATATTTTTAGTTTTTTCCCAGTCTTTTCAAAGAGTTGGTGGGTAGTAGAAATTTCACAATGATATTTTCTATTTTTTATAGAAATATTTTTCCAGATTCTTTTGTTTAATACAATTCATTTTTTTCCCTAGATTATATATATATGCATAGGGTGTGCGGGCTTAAAGTATCCAAAAGTAATGGCTTATTATTACGGAGCTACCCATCATAATGTAATAAACTGTTCATCCATGGATTGGAAAACTCTCCGAGATATCTAGTCCGATCGGCCGTACATGCGCGCATTATTCGGCACTCGCAAACGATACACTTTTTGCACTGACTTCATTAGTAAAGATGTGGAAGCCACAGCAAAAGGTGCAGTGCGTACTTTAGTTAACGGAATTTATTTAAATCAGTCATGCGTGTACAGCAACGTGTTCGAACAGAACGGAATGTCGTTACTGGCTTGTCTAATAAACTTATCAGGACTCCTACAAAATGAATCCCGCACACGATCAACAGTGTCTTCTATCACGAAAACTCAAGGATACTAGCCAGTTTGAGATACCAAAGTTCCCGTCTGCTTTAAAGTTCTGTCAGATTTTGATGTTGGAGGGTCGACATTTCATTCTGTTCGAACACGTCGTTGTACACGCGTGACTGATTTAAATGCCACTAACTAAAGTACACACTGTATCTTTTAATGTGGTGTGAACATCTGTACTAATGAAGACAGTGTAAAAAGTTTATTGTTTATGATTGCCGAATAATGCGCACCCGTACGGCCGATCGGACTAGACCCGAAAAATTTCGGAGAGTTTTTCAATCCATGGATGTGTGAGCAGTTTATTACATTCTGATGGATATTTCCTTAATAATAAGCCATTACTTTTGAATACTTTGAGCCCGGACACCATGTAAACTGCTGTTTGTAAAAAATGCAACACCGTGAAAGAATCCTCAAAATTAAATGAAATTTAATGCACAAACGACTTGTATTAGTACAAATAAAAAACAAAATTTTTAAAGCAAAAAAAAATGAATATTAAGTGGTCCGAAATTAGTATTTGGTGTAGTCACCACGTGCTGCAGTAAGTGTTGCTATACGACGTGGCATGGAGTCATAGATTTTGAATGTCTGCTTGTGGAAGAGAATTCCATATTGCTTGTATGCGCAACAAAAATTCATCTTTTGAAGCTGCAGGACGCGTATCACGAGCGAGACGCCGTCCAACCAAATTCCACACGTGCTCAATAGGCGACATATTCAGCGAATACGCAGACCAAGGAAGAAGTTGCATGTGTTGGGCTGAACAGAAGTCTCGAACAGTCTTTGCAACATGTGGGAGTGCATTATCCTGCTGAAAGATAGCTCCAGGGATGCCTTGAAGGAAGGGAACGACGTTGGGCTGTAGCACTTCACAGACGTACCTATTGCTATTGAGATTACTCTCAATTCATAGCAAATTGGATCTTCCATGATACGAAATTGCACCCCATACCATAACTCCGGGTGATAGGCCACTATGTCGTTCGATAACGCACTCTGGGAGGGAGCGTTCACCGGCATAGCGTCTAACACGAATGCGGCCATCATGGTTCTAGAAATTGAAGCGTGATTCATCTGAAAAGACAACTTCGTGCCAATCAGCTTACCAGGCTCTGTGCTCATGAGCCCATTGCAGAAGCAGCCGTCGATTGTTTGCCTTGAGGGGGATCCTGTATAAAGACACCCTTGCACGTAATCCACGGTGCAGCAGACGTCAACGAATTGACGAAGCCAATATTAGTACACCTGTAGCAGTAGACCAACGTGCTGCCAACTGCCTGGAGGAAGCTGTACGGTCATTCACCGCCATGCGGAGCAGGTGTCGATCGTTGGGCACTGACGTCACCTTCCATTGTTCTATGCCAGTTTTTCGAGTTGTTCGATGCTCGTTGGTCCACAGGTTCCAAACTCGCATCACTGTAGAACTGTTCCACTGCACGCAAGCTCCTATTGCGAGATCGGAAAACCCTTCTTCTCGAAGCTCGATAATCTTCCCCCGTTCAAACTCCATAAGTTGTTGGAATTTCTCCTTATTTCGTCGTGGAGGTATACTTAGTTCTCCCTAAACGTTCGCCAGTAACAAATAATCATTAACTATTTCCAACGTCCCGCTGCAGCCCTCTATTTATACGCTTTCAGCATCAGTTCGGAGGGTGCTGCGCACGCCACGCGTGCGTAGTGGCTCTAAAACTTTACTATTTTACGTAACATCCTATAATCGATATATTAGCTGCAAAGTTCCTTTAATTCTGATGATTCCTTCATGGTGTTGCATTTTTTACAAACAGCAGTGCATATACGAGGTAGAATTCAAAAGTTCCCGGACTGAGCCTACAACATGAAAAATTTTAGCAGTACAGCGACTACAATAACGTTTTTGTGTTACTGCGTTCTCCCCCTTTTCAAAAAAATGTTTGTCCAGAATCACGTGGTCGGTGACTCGCCAGGGCGTCGTACTTTGTAGGCGGATGCATTTAGTTACCGGCGATTGAAAGAAATGGCGTTTGTTGAGCAGAGAATGACAAATTTTGTTTTCGCTTGGGAAATAGCGCTACGGAGACTTACGAAATGTTGAAACGTGTGTACGGCATTGATACTTTACCACGAACTCAAGCTTTTGGAGTAACATCGACATTTCAGAGAAGGTAGGGAAAGTGTAGAAGAAGTTGGACGCTCTGGACGTCCGCAGAATTCCCACACCGCTGAGAACGTCGAAAAGGTTTCTGCTGTGGTACGTAGGAAGATACTTCAAATAATAGCGCAAATAGCAGAATCAGTTGAGATATCCAAGGCCACATGTCAACGGATATTGTCTAAGGTTCTTAACATGCATAGGGTGTGTCAACACATCGTACCTCGCATATTAAACGAAGACCAAAGGCAATTTCGAATGGAGAAATGGCGTGAAACTTAATTTCGGCTGTTGACAAAGATCCTTCCCTACTTGGCAGAATTGTTGCTGGAGAAAAGAAATGGTGTTTTTTATACCTCGCAATCCAAAAGAGAATCGGCAGCGTGGAAATCACCACAATCTCCTCGCACAAGTAGACATTCCGGCAAGATCGTTCAAAAAGGAAGGTCATGCTAGAGGTGTTCATCTATATCCAAGACATTGTGCATTTAGAATTTATCCCTGGAGGGCGAACTGTGAACAAAAATCTCTGTGTGGACACTCTGCGTCGTTTGCATGAGTCTATGCGAAAGAAAAGATCAAAATTGTGGACTTAGCAGTCATGGGTGCTTTTGCATGGCATCGCTCCTGCACATCGATCCCTCCTCGTCACTGACTTTCTTGCAAAAACGAAAACAACTGTTTTGCCACATAATCCTTACACCCCTGATCTCACCCCCTACGACTTCAGGCTATTTCCTGCACTGGCACTTCGCCTGCAGGGTCGTCGATTTCAAGTTACAGATGAAGTTAAACAGTGCCCAATGGTCACGTATATTGGGATGGGCACAGTAGGCTCTGGTCCTCATGGGCTGTTGCGCCACTGAGTTTGATGAAGTTAAGAGTGCATCGCAGGCTGAATCAAAGAATATGGCTAAAAATGGATTCCAGAAATGTTTCGATGATCTTTACAAGCAACACCAAAAGTGTATTGTTGCTTAAGGGTCTTATTTCGAAGGAGAATGTGCTTCAGCAATTTAATTGGTAATATTTTTTAGGTTATTGACTCAGTCCGGGAACTTTTGAATCCTACCTCGTGTATTGATTCTCTCTATTTCAATGCTCTTGTGAGGAATTCTCTTTAATTCATTTTAGATTTGAAACTTCAGAGTATTGTAAGATACTTAATTCTTTTTATTTACCTACTTACAGTAACTTCAGTTCTGAAAAAAGTAGCCATCCATCTTTCATCGTCATCCGAACGGCGAAAACCCAATGGCATAAGGGTATAAAACTACACACACTACACAGTGAAATACACGGATTACATTTATGGTAGAGGTTACATTAAAAAAAACGCAGTCAAAAGCGCCGATACATAATCTTTATGCTAAAATTTTTTTTAAAGTGTTGGTCTATGGTCTAAAAATTAGTTGAATATTCAAACACCTCCCATGTTTACACCATTGCACTACAACACTTAAATATCTTGAAGTGTTTTTCAATGTACTGCAAGACATTTTTAGCGGGATTAGAATTCGAATTCCCACCCAGAAATACACACACTAAATACACATTGCTTTTATTTCTACTAATCAAAAGGGGAAAATGTGTTATTTTAAGTGTATGCATATATTAATATCGTCCTTGCCTATGGGAATGTTCCATTTATGTCTGACAATCTGACAAATTACCAGGCAAGATATAAAAAGAAGAAAAAAGGAGACACGAACGGAGCCCATTGTTACCTTGACTAGCACCACTCATCGGGGAAACATGAAACGATTTCCACCATTTCACCCGAAACCTCGTGAATCTGATTGGTTTCCCAGATCGCACTTTCTTAGCTGAGAAGACCGCTTCGATCGAGAAAGAGCAAACAGAAATGAATTAACGCTGTTGTGTGACCTCCATTAGAAAAGGAAAAGCGCATTTCTTGTATCAGCTCGTAAAATGAGACCAGTTTCATTTTTGACGCATTCTCTTTTGCTTGTAACAATGGAAGTTTGAGGTCAGACAAGGAATTGAGGAAAAAGTGAAAAGCGCGAATTATTTCGACTGGAGGATCAGGAAAAAAAAGGTTTGTTTAATAAAACCTTCGATGAGTCCTTACTTATGTCTCGCATATTTACATATTTTAATGAATTAATAGTCATATCTGACGCGATGCAAAACAACGTGCCGATTCATTTTGATATGGAACTGGTTAGACAAGCATTAAAGTTAATTTCTGTCCTCCATTTTTTTTTAACGTAGATGTATACAATCTGTTTATGCAAACTGCACGGTGTTTCTCCAATTGATGTGCATACTTCAGGTGTGTGCAAAATACTTAAAAAAAGATTCAGAAAGATCGTTTAATGAAAAAATGAAAGTGTCAAGGGAGGAAAAAAGTGTTCAAATTTACTCAGAGAGTGTTCTATCTTATTATGTTGCTTTTCTGAAAAGAAAAATGAAATACACATGTGTACGGAAATAATAAAAGGGATACATATACTAACTTTCTAAGACAACAAAGATACCCACTATCTTCCTGTAAAATCCTCTGTAAATATTTTTAGAAGGGATAAACAAGAGAAAGTGTTGGGATTGTGTTCGAAGCCATAATTAAATTATTTGTTTTATTCAGTGTAAATAAGTTTAGGTACACATTAAAAAAAAAACATATTTTTTTTAATTTTTTTTTTCATTGGCAACAGCTCTCAAATTTAACATCGTTGACAATCATGATTCAGACGCTGCATTTAAAATTTTGTACAGGATATTAGCAATAAAATTTTTACTAGAGTATGAATTATAAATTTAGCCATCATGAAAGAGTGCAAGAACTAAGAACGAAATTTAGCATGTGACCAATTTATTTGAATTTAGTCGCATTCTAAAGCACAACTCGAAGGTTATTGGCAACGGATCTCACCATTATGAACCAAGGTCAGGTAAACAGGATGACGTCTGAGTTGACCTCCCTCTCCAAACTTCCACACCATGCCAACGGGAGGATTTGAGCCTCGGCAGATTTAAAATACTTCAGCCCTTTTATAAGGCAGGTCTTTAGTATCACTAAGACATAAACTCATGACACGCCAGCCTCAAATTCACGACCATGACCACTTGGCTACTTAATATTTTTCCAAGTTTTTTAGATAGAAACGAAATTTAAAACACTATTAAGCGCGATTAAAGCAATACCCAAAAAAAAATTAAAATTCAACTAAAAACTTCAGCATTTTTTTAAGAACGAATTGAAATTTAATAGAAATAAGTATTTTATAATTTAACTAAAAAATATTTGTATTATTTTTCTGTTATATGTATCATATTAGTAAACAAGTTATATAAAAAAAAAATTTTAAGTCAATTCCTACTTAGATCAAAGAAAAATTTTATTTTAGCTACTTTTTATTAAATAGTTACAATTAATATAAATATATATATACATAGGACACACAGAATCACAACATTAAAAGTGGTCATTAATTTTTAATAATTATCATTAAAGTGTCGTAATGCCATCCAAAACAATAGTGTATATAAAATTTCAGTTCAACTGAATGCTTTAAAACGTGAGAAAAAAACTTTCAAGTTTTGACCCAAGTCGCCAACGTGGCTGTGTTTTTGTAATTCTTTAAATAATCAGTTTTAATCAATTAATTTTTATTAATTATAATGAAATTCTTGTATTGTCATCCAAAATAATCGTGTATATAAAATTTCGGCTCAATTGAGCGCTTTAAAATGTATTTTATTAACGATTGAAAATTCAACCAAGATAAATAAATAGAGAGCGTGAGCTAAAAGTAGGAATTGAAAAACATGAAAATTCGATAAAAATGCTTCGTTTTGAAGAGAGTTAAAGTAGTGCTCTAGCTTTTTTTTTTTATCGCTGCGGACCGGTCAACGTTCGATAATTTAACCGCAGCCCACTGAGGGGAAGAGGGGAGGGGGGCGTTGATTGTTAATATTTTAGCTTTTGTATATTTAAATTTAATTTAATTGCATTCAAATACATGACTTCAAAATAAAAAAGTTATACAAAAATTATAGATAAAGTGAAAATCGCACAAATCCTAGAGAAATACACCCCAGTAAATACATTGGAAATTATGTAATGTTTTTTAGGCGGTGTGGTACTATACGACCGGTGAAACAGTTCCGGTTCATGGCCCGGGTGTTGGGGACCACTGCGTTGAAGGACAAGCGATGAACTTATTTCTTATAAATATAAAAGTAAAGGAAGATTTTTATATTTTTTAGCATTGTAATTAATAATAGGGAATAGAAACTCTCTATATGAAATAAACGCGTAATAAAATTGATGTTTTTATTTGAACTTCAGTATAAAGAAGAACTATATAGAGAACTAGAACTATATATAGTACCGCTATATAGTTCTAGCAAAATATTAATTCCTTCTGTAAATATAATGAAATTTTTAAAATTTCATCCAATTATAAGTCCGTTATTTATGCATTCATATTTAAAATTTCTTAGATATTTTTCCCCTTCTGAAATTATTATTTTCTCCCTTCTAAATTAACTTGGAATTCCTTGAATTTGGCAAATTACAACTGAAAAATATATTTGAAAGAATAAAGTTAGTAAGTAAGTGAATATTAACGTCGCACTGTTCAGCTACTCGACGGACCTCGTAATTTTGAACCATGGTCAGTTGACGAGGACGGCACCTGATCTGGCACACCCCTCTCCTAACTACCACACCAACGGGAGAACGTTTGAACTCTTGACAGAGATTTAACTTGCATCGCTCCCCAACACAGCGAGTCTTCAGCTGCACTAGGCTCGAACTCATGACATGCCTGCCACTAGTCCGTCACCTTGGCCACTTGGAAGAAAGAGTAAAGCAAAATAAGCATAACATTTTTCGAAACAAAAATCGAAGAGAGAAAAAAAGGCAATTTTTTAGAAAACAATGTGACCTTCATACATTAAATATGCTTTTTATTACTAATTTTAAGTGATGTACCTACAGCTGTAAAAAAGAAACACTGAAAACATTGCAGGTGCAAAATTGGGCTGTAAACTTTAGATACTTCATAAAATCATGTATAGTTTGATATGAAAAAGCAAAATATTTATGAAGAGAACGGGTGGCGTTATGTAATAATGCTTTTGCTGCACAAAATAGGAGCTATAATTATTTATAGCTTTGTTACAAGTATCATAAATGTTACTAGTGGAAGCAACGGAAATGCTAATGCGCATTGGATACTTAAATAGCTTATGAATCAAATATGAGACAGTTTGCCCTGAAAAATTAATCATGGGGTAAAGAGCTATTTAGTCAATAACATGACTTTTGTTCAATATGATGCAATCAATTCTGAAAATGGGTTTAACAATAGAAACATGGATATGATGTAATGTTACCGTGTGTATTAGGGTGAATCGCGGTTGCATGGTGGGAAAAAATAAAACTATTTTTAATTGGAATCTCTCTCTACCTATACGGAGAAGATGCTCTATGACAGAGGTTCTTACTGTGATCTGCTAACACCCGGGGGTCTCCAGAGCCTTTCTAGGGGAGGTCTCTTTAATGTTAAGATTTTCCTGTTTTACAATCTATGAAAGCCCTCGTGGAAAAATTGAAAGATGTTCCATCCTTGATTAGCTCACTTAATTGCCCTAAATGAACCTTTAAGTCATTTATCCAAGTGATGCGAGTCAGGAAGAGGTGTCGACCCCCAAGATTTTGAACGACTTCAGGCTGCTACATAAAGGGGGGGGGGGGGAAAGTTAAAGCGTAGCTGCTGTATGGTACGGAGATTATGAAAAAATATATATAATTTTAAGAAATGATTTCAAAATTTAATATTGCCAATGGGGTTAAATTTTTGAAAAGATGAAAAAAGACTTAATTTTGGTTAGATGATTTTAAGACTCAAAGTTATTTTTATAAGTAACTAAAAACGAGGATTATTGATAAATGGGTGCCCACAGGGCGTTATCATGTCTCCCGGGTGGGGGCGCCCCACAGTTTGAGAAACGCTGATGTACATTGCAACATTTCGTAAGCCCAGCTTTCTCCGTACCATCAAATCAGAACGATCCAAGCTTTTTTCGTCTTCTATTTTATTGTACACTGTCATTTCGACAGTAGGTTTTCTTAAAATTTAATTCTTGTGCCATAAAACCCTACACACATTCACTCACTCACACACTTAAAATTTAATACTAAAGAAGCTTTTAAAAAAGAAGTTTTTTTTTTCTTGTAACTATTTAGGAGGTGTCCTCTCTCTCTCTCATCGCAATAAATGCTTAAAAGTACTAAAAAATACCAGTTTTTCTTTAATAAAAATCACTTTGACTGTTAACCATAAAAAAACGCTCAAATGCCAACTTTATTCCCCTTGTGTGTGGTACCATTTAACATATTTTTTTTAAATTCTTCCCTTTATCTATATACCAGAGAACATCTCTTCCACATAGTTAAGTTTTGAAATTCTGAAAAAAAATTTTTTGATCCACCCTAGTGTGCTTTTTGCCAGAGACGCTTCTTTAGGCCCTGGTCTCCTATGGAAAAGTAGGTCTCACCAGTGACCATTAAAAGTAGACAGTACATAGCATATGTTATCAAGTATTCGTACAAACGGTAATCTGAAACAAATAAATGAGCATGATTCACAATCTCACAGACCTAGGCACAAACCAAATTAATTGCCGCCTTCCCATTAAATGAGTAATGATATTTTATCGTGGTAAGCCTAAGCAGGGACGACTTAAGTCATGGGCTAACTGGCCCTCTGTGGGGGATTCATTTCGTTCTTGACTCTGTCTTAATAAGATCATGATCGGGATAATTTTAATGGTGAAATCTTGTTCCCCTATATATTCTCCGAAAAACAGGGAATTTCAAACTGTATGTCAACTGGCAAAAGTGATAAGTGTATTATTATGTATTGATCATTGTCCATGTCTAAGTCTAGGCCTAATACCATAAACAATCATTCAACTCATTTAGTCGAAATTCGACCATCGGTCAAGCCGGATTATGCCTAGGTTTTTGAGATTGTGAATCATGCACATTTGTTTCAAATAACCGTTTGAACAAGTATTTGACAATACATGCTGTATATACCGTCTACTTTTAAAGACCTCAGGTAGGGCCTACTTTGCTTAGGCGTCCCTGGGCCTAAGCCCAGGTATAGATGACGAACAAGACATAATAATGCCAACTTGCCACTGTAGTCAGCTGGCATGTAGATGTTTTTCGGACAATATATCTGAGAATAACTTATGACTATCACAATTATACGGATTGTGATCTTATTGAGGCTGAGTCGAGTCGAGGCGAGGCCCCGCTGAGGGCCTGGGTGTTGTTGGCCCAAACCTTAAGACGTCCCTCTATGGCTGCAAAAATTGTTCATTACAGAATGCAAACAAAAACATTGTTGATTCCTCAAAATCGTTTTTATTATATAAATGTGTGTGTGTTAAGATTATTTATTACTTTCTATTGCGAGAGGTTAATGCAATATTTTACGGGCAAAAGCATCTTTTTTCTTATCTGGCTTCCCCTTCGATGATTTTATTTTTCATTTTCGAGGAATAATATCTGACTAATTTAATTTATTACTTCCTTATTGCGATGCTCAAACGAAAATTCATCGAGTGAGTGAGTGAATATTAACGTCGCACTGTTCAGCTACACGAGGGCTTTTGGCGACGGACCACGTAATTTTGAACCATGGTCAAGTGACGTGGACGACACCTGAGCTGGCACCCCCTCTCCTAACTACCACACCACACCAACGGGAGGACGTTTCAGCTCTCGACAGATTTAACGTGCATCGCTGCCCTACACGGCGGGTCTTTAGTGGTACGGGGCTCGAACTCATGACATGCCTGCCATGGTCCGATACCTTAACCACTGGGCTACCGCAGCCCCCGAAAATTCATCGAACACACCACAAAAAATTATTTTCGTTGCATTTATAACTTCCTTGGAAGACGAAACACACACACACACACACTAGTCAATTATAATAAATAAAAAGATCTATGACTAAAAAAGGTGAATAAACTTGAGAGAGATTGATTTTACAATTCCTTGGAATACAAACACGTAAGACAAAAATGCAGAATAAAGAAATGTATACTTAGGGTATCCCTCCAGCGAACAGTTCCTATACGATTTTAATATGCGACAATTCTGAAAAATGAATAGTGTGCTAATCAAATTATTATTACAATGAAATGATTTTTTTCCCCAATGTTAATGAGTCTAAACACGAAAGAAAAACACGCATATGATTTTTTTCCCTATAAATTTGATTTGATTTTAATTTACGTCACCTTCTGAAGTAACACGAGTACTATTGGAGGCGATAATTTTGAAACACGGCCAAGTGACGAGGACGAAACCTGAGCTGTACACCCTCCTCAAACTTATACAACGCCACAATTGGTGGATTTTAAAACTCTGCAGGATTAATGTGCATCGGCCCTTCTACACAGTGGCTTCAGGACTCAAACCCACGACTTCATAATGCCAGTCGCGATTTCGCGACCACGACCACTGGGATATAACGCCAACTCATATCATAAAGAACGACTCTGAAAAAAACTTAATTAAATAACGTTCAGACATTTGCATTTAAAATTTCGCGTAGATGATATTAACTTTCCAAAATTTACAAGATTATGTATTGATTGAATGATTGAATATTAACGTCGCACTGTTCAGCTACACGAGGGCTTTTGGCGACGGACCACGTAATTTTGAACCATGGTCAAGTGACGTGGACGACCCCTGAGCCGGGAACCCCTCTCCTAACTACCACACCACACCAACTGGAGGACGTTTCAGCTCTCGACAGATTTAACGTGCATCGCTGCCCTACACGGCGGGTCTTTAGTGGTACTGGGCTCGAACTCGTGACAAGGCAAGCCACGGTTCGATACCTATACCACTCGGCTACCGCAGCCACACAAGACTATGTATAAAAGAAATGAAAAATTTATGATATTCTGGCTTCACTATCCTTTTCACTTAGCCTTTTTTATCATACTTCCCATTTTTAACAGAGTTTATTCATTTTTTTCTGGTATAAAATGTGTTTCGCATTTTTTATCCTATACCGTAATGTTAAATGGGCTTTGCCTTCACGTATTAAGACCAAAAAGAAAGTATTCACGGTATATTTTGAAATTTTTAAAAACACTATATTGTTAACAGAGGTATGAGTTATAATATTGCAAATTTCCATGGAAATTAGTTCATTTTTCTGTCTGAAAATGTGCTTCGAGTTTAGTTAGAGCTCTCGTACTTTTACCGTTAAATCTGTCGAGAGCTGAAACGTCCTCCCGTACTTTTTGTTAAGGTAGGTGTTGGCGAGGTGGGTAGTTTAGAGAATGGCTTCATCTGAAGTGTCGACCTCTTTACTTTCCCGAGTTCAAAATTATGAGGTCCATCACCGATTAATCTCCTGTTGCTTTGTAGTGCAACGTGAATATAACTCTCATACTCTATACCAGGGGTCGGCAATCTATGGCACACGTGGTACCATTCTCAGTGCACTCTTAACTACTTTACAAATTTGTCAATATTTAAGTTATGATAAATCTGTAATGCACTTTATTTGACAAACATTTTCAGAATTATGGGCATTTACAGAATTACGAAAAATCCAAAAAATAACTTCAAAGGTAAATTCAAAGCTATTTGTAAACTATTGAATGCCATTGATGGTGAGATTTAGCTGTTGGAAGAGAGAAAATTGTATGTACTCTGTTTTCCGCTTTTGATTCTACATATCAAAGTAAAAATCTTTCCTCATATGAAAAATGTTTCGAGTCCGCAAAGAAATTGTTTAACAACTAAATGCTCAGAATCGTGTCAAATTGAAAGTCACAAATTATATTCCTGATTTTATGATATGAAAATAGAGCGGTGCAAGCATTAAGTTCACATTAAAATTTTTATTTATCTTTTTAATTAACCATAATGAAAGAAAACACTTTTATTTTACGTTGTCTATTTCTTGTATTAAAAAATTTGTTTAATACTTATATGTGTGTACAGTTTAAATTTTTTTAAATTTTCGTTGAAGATAAATATATTTTATGCTGTTTATTTTTATGTTAAGAAATATCTTTAAATGCTTCAAAATTAATGCATAATAAAACTGTAAATATATATATTTTTATTATTGACCTCTAACTCTGCATGCATTATCGTGGGAATCGAAATGTTTCAAACATGTCCTACTGGGTGGCACGCTGAATCATATTGGTAGATAAGTTTAGCACGGCAGAGCTAAAAGGTTGTGACCCATGCTCAATACTTAAGGTCATTGACAAAGGAAAAATAAAGCTTAGGATTATTGAAAGTCTATCGAGAAAATTTTTTTTGTTGAAAATCTCCAATGCAGCGATTATTATTACAAATTCACTTATTAAATAGACACTCAAAATATCAAACAGGAAACTTCCGAGGGGATTTTTAGTAGAGTTTCAATTCCAATAAAATTGCAAAAGTTACATTTTTTTATATAAAAAGCCAAAAAGAAATACAAATTAAAAATAAAATAAACGTTATATCTCATCGATTTCAAAAATTAAGCGGAATACAGAAACATATAAAGCAAAAGTATTCACACACAACAAGGGACATTCAAATATAATCCGAAATTTAATTCCACAGGATAAGTTAACTCCTAGCAATTTTCTACGGAGAAAAATCTAGACAGAAAAATCTATTCAGAATCAAAATTTAGCGATGTGTAATTATTGCAAAATAATTTCACTCCCTGTAGTAATTTAGCGGAATGAGACTATCACCAAGTGGTGGAGAAAATAAAATACAAGAGCCATTTTGTTATCTCTATCCATCTAAAAGCACCGTTCGTTTGCGAAAAGAATCTTAACTGGAACGACGTCAAGCGAGGTTTTGGAGTGAATTCTCAAGAATCACACAGGAAAGGGTGTAGTGTCGATCTCCGATTGCAGGGCTCAACGGAAATCAGCTCTGCAGATTGTCAGCCACGGCATTCGTTCGCAGAAGCAGATCTTATCTCATAAAAATCCTCGACAGAAGGCACAATCGGAACACAGGCGCCCTAAAGTCCCTAGAGCTGCACATATATCATTCCATTGGCATATTTTTGGTTAAAAGCGAGATACTCTGAATCTTTGCTTATCTTCAAGAGACAAGCATTCAAATATTGCTGAAACGGTAGCAATTGTCGAGTACACAAAACCGTGCACTGAAATTCTACATGATTAAATATTAGCAATAGTAAATTAAAAAGATAAATATATTTAACCACACAGCTGTTCCCCGTGACTTCATCCACGTGGAATTTAACAAAAAAGTGTTTATTCAATTCGCAGAGTTTACGGAAACTTAATAATTGTGTATTCCACGTAAAGAAATACCTATGCTATAAGTATAATG
>BMAV01024409.1:85332-98260 GCA_019973955.1 Trichonephila inaurata madagascariensis | reverse complement strand
GTGGCGCAAGAGCCAGTTTTGGCTATACTGCGCCAAACATTCATAGGTCTGTGATCTGGACGGGAAAAGAAAAAAAGAAGAAATTGAATGACAAGATGGAGGGTCGAAAATAGAGAAGGATCACTGGGGTATCCCGGGGTCGTGACACCCGTGTTTACCATAGATAGTAAACCCCCTGGGAAAAGGAAAAGATCACTAGGATACCTCGGGATTGTGACACCCGTACCCACCTAAAGAAGGTGAGCCCCCTGAGGGGACCCTCCCTCTACGAACTTCCACACCACGGCAAAGGGAGGACCTTCAGCCTTGACAGATTTAACATGCATCAGCCTCCTCTACACGGTGGGTCTTCAGTGGTATTACGGCTCGAATTCATAACACGACGGCCACAAATCCGGGACCATAACTGCTAGTCTACTGTTACCTCAGTAGTATAGCATAATTAGACCCATAATTCGTCAAATCCGACCACGATCTCGCGACCATGGCCACTTGGCTGTCGCAACCTTAAGTTTTTAGCGGCTCGAAAACTCAAAAGCATCCCGTAGAACAATGGTTGGAAATCACTGCTCCATACTCTTCCCTTATATTTGAGGTGTACCGAAAGATCACTGGCTATGATTTTTCGTGGGTAAAAAAATAAAGAAAGGGAAGTGGGGTTTGGTGCTCGTATGTACATGATTTTGATGTACACTTTTTTCTCTGTTTCTTACCTTCAGAAACTTTCAATCACCGTCAGACTGCAAAGTTCCATCAGTTATTCGTTTTTCACAAAATGACAGCACAATTTGATCAACGCTAAAGCATTCAGTTTTGAATGAAGCTTGCTGTTTTTCAGATACCAGATATATAAGAAATCTGAGATTGGCCTAAGTTTCAGTTCAGGAAAGATATCAAGCAAAATGCGACGAACCAGCTGCACGCCAATCATAAAAGGTGTTCCGGTACTGCTTTCGATACTGATAGAATCATTAGAAATGTGTGGTAACACAAAGGGAAATACTAAGAAGATTAGTGCTACATATATTGTGTGCACTAAAAATGAGAATTTTTTTTTTTATGAATTAAATCGGATATTTTTTAACATACCTCCTAATATTTCAGTTACTCATAGTTTTCACGAAATATTTCAAAGATTTACGTAATACTCTTAACCCTTTGCACTCTCGTAGATCATACCGAAGATGATAACGCTTACAACTCTTTTTTGATCGGTAGATAGGTAGATAAGTTCCTCAGAGAAAACCGTGTAAAAATTTACATGCAACATATGGTAAATTTAGGGATATGTTCCCCAATTTTAAAAAATCGTGTAAGATGGAAAATCCCTAAATATTTTCCCAAGAAAACGTGCAAAAAAAATAATAATAAAATCCGTGTTGCATATTTATAAAACAAAAACAATTCATTTATGTTACAAAAAAAAAAAAAAAATTAGTACACAGTGAAAATTTAGTCAAGAGCACACACATCATATAAAAATTCAAATAGAAATTAGGAATAAAACTACTTACAACTATTCATCGCATTTACGTTTGTTATGAATTGGATTAAAAATGCTTTCATAAGTAGATGTGTCAGACAGTGGCGTAACATACACCCACGTAACCCCCACGTTGCGAGGGGGAAGGGATTCCATGGTGCCCCACAAGCCTGACTGACGCCAAGTACGTATTTAGATTTAGGGACAGAGGCGTAGCTAACGCCGTATCAGCCGTATCAATGATACGGGGCCCCCAAGCTACAGGGGCCCCGTCATGCGTAACTACAGTCCTACTAGCAGGGTTCTCATATCAAAAAAGGGTCCCCGAAGAAATTTTGATACATGGCCCACTCAGAACTAGCTACGATAGTGCTTGGGGCCCAAAACCTGACTTTACGGGGGGGAGGGGCTAATATTTTCCTTTTCGTCACTTGTGTCATATATGTCTAGCACAACTATCGGTTTTGATTCAAATAAATTTCGTTCGTTATTAACGGCCTTTTTTTTTGGTTGTTTTTGTTGTTTCAAACTCTTATTAACTGCTGTCTTTTTGGTTTCTCAAATTGATTATATAATTCTTGATATCTTGCTATTCAAAATTATACGCAGAAATTTTAATGCAAGCTCTATGTCAGGATCATGAGTAATAAAATGTTTTCCATACTTGTAGCAAATTTCTAGCCTTCGCGAATTAAATCAGCTGTTAATAGCTGAACTTCCCCTTCTACTTCAACAGCATCAATTTCTTTATTATCATAAACTGTTCAAATCGTCCTCATCCAAAGGGCACGAGTCCCGCAATTTTTTTAAAAATTCGTGCTAGAACAAAAAAAATTGTGTAAAAAAAATCATTTTTTAAATTCGTGTAACGTGTTATTTCAAGGTCGTGTAAAAAAAAAGACCGTGTAAAAAAGAGTTGGGTGTACCAATTCGTTACAGAACTCACATGTCATGCTGTGTGTGTGGAGATGACAACACTAATTTACTCTAAAACATGATGTAGATGTGGTAACATTAAATAACTGCAAAACTGTGCGTGGTTTTTGAGATCTCACTCAACAACAGTTTGCCAGCTTTCAGTTTATCAGTACACTTCATGAATACAAGCCGTATAAGGAATTTTTTTTTCTCTTTGTTTAATTCAGTATATACATACACTAATTTTTCGATCCCTAATGGGGTAGTGAAAACATGCAGGATAGTGAAACTGAATTTGAATTTATTACTATAGGAATGCAAAATGCCATGATGGTGTGATAGTACTAACATGTTTCCCTTTTATTCGAAAATTAGTTCATTCCTTAGTGGGAGATTTGGATTAAAAACTACATATTTTAGTGTCTCCTCTTGAACAAAAAAATGATTGTGCGGTCTATTCCACTGGTCTTCAAACTTAGAACCAGTGGCGTACACAAGGGTGGGGGGTCCTCAGTTCCGGATCCCACCTATAGCCCTTGATTTTTATTTCTGATTGATTATAATCCTATGTATATAGTACTTAAAATTTAATGAAGTACTTGTTATTAATAATTAATTTCAACAATTAATGCTAATTATTTATTCAATAATTAATTTTTTAATGTTTTTGTCCCCGAGAGTCGACAAAAAAAAAATGAAAAGAATATGTTTGACATCGTATCGTGATACGAGAAGGGTGGATTTCAACCCTGGACTCCTCCCTCCTTGAAAAATTCCTGTGCGCTACTACTTCGAACTATAAGGTGTTTTCAAAGAATCCCACATTCCCCTTAGAATAATATTTCTTTCAAAAATATTTAAAGTAGATCAACATATTATATGTACTTTATGGAAAGACAATTTTAAAAATATTGTATTTTTTATTAAAATTTTTTAACATAATTACTATAATTTACTCATCCATTAATAATATTAATTTGTGATTTAAATGTCACTTACATATGCATTACATTTAGTAACTGGGATATATGTTACCTTTTCTTATACACCAATTGTCGAATCCTGTGTATTTTGTATGAATTTACAGACTAAAATTTAAGAGCTGTGCTTGCTTAAATTTACATTTTTCCATCAAATCTGTTGAATGAGTGAATATTAAAGTCACAATATTCAGCTACTCGAAGGCTTTTAGCGACGTACCCCGTAATTTTGAGTCCTAGTCAAGTGACGAGAAAGACACCTGAGCTAACATCTTCCTATCCTAACTTCCACAACACGCCAGTGGGAGGACATTTGAGCTCCCGACAGATTTAACATGCATCTCTCCCGTACACGGCGAGTCTTTAGTGGTACTGGGCTTGAACTCGCGTGACATGCCTGCCATGATCTGATACCTTGACCACTGAGCTACCGCAGCCCCAGAAGTTTTGTCAAAGAATCTAGTTAAGAGTTCCTGACTTAGAATAAATTTTGTTTGAAGAAAATAACATCCGCGAGAGATGTGTATTTGATGGAATCTACTGTAGCATTCGTTTGTGTGTGTGTGGTGCATGCAGATCGCGATATCAGAATTTAATAATTCTATCAAGAAAGATAAATTGTTGAATATAAAGAACGTCGCCCATCAGGTATAGTGGTTAGTGATGCTGACTGCAGTGCCGTAGGGTATGGATTCGAATCCCGGTAAGACATGGATGTTTGTGTTGTAATCCTTCTCTTCTTTGCGATGTGTACTTCACGCTTACTTCTATGTACACTTCTACCTTGATCACTCCGCTACCGTGGCCACTTTTGTATTTTGAGAAGAAAATGAAAGATCTAGTACTAGCCTCGACAAATTTAACGTGCACCAGGACTCGAGCCCCCGAAACGCCAACCATGAGTTGGTGACCATAACCACTAAGCTACCATAGCCATTTAAGAGATTATAAAAATTAAATTTTACTACTATAAAAAAAAATCTAAAATATTGAATTTTATGACAGAAAATTACTAATTCATTTCTCTAAAAATAATTATAATTTTACACCGAACAACGTTGAAAATAAATCGAATGCAAACGGTTAAAAAATATTTTCTTTTAAAATAATCATGCTTGTTGGATATTTTTAGTTTTTCAATGTGTAGTATCAATGCATTTTTCGGTACTTTTCCATTTCGTCGGCGCAGGCGATAATATCGCCAAAATGATACAACCGATGCTAAGCGGAATATATTCCCACTGATAACCTTTTACCAAGACATTTTCAAAACAAGTCATGTGGTATTTTCTTTTTAGTAACATCTTTTTTCATAATACATCAAAAATAGATGAAAATCTAATAGAACTAATATTTATTAATATTTGTTGTGTGTGCATTGTGTGTTGTCGCCAATATTTGCGCCGGCGAAAAGGAAAGCATTTTTTTTTAAATGCTTTGTTGTAAGTGAAATCTCTTTTGATATTGTTTTATAAATTTAAGGGGACTGACTTTTTTTGGAACCCGTAATTTTTCAAAAGCGCATAAACAAATATTGATATTTAGTGTCACTTTGTACGACTTACAAGAGGTTGTTAGTGTTAGGGGGTTAGAGCAAAAATTAGCTATAGCAAGTCTTAAGCGCAACTTTATTTATCCCTATTACTTAATCAACACAACTAAAGGTAGGAAATGCACTTATTAAATAATCGGCAGAGCAATCGCACGGTTTAAGGCTACTAATATATAATTAAAGTTTATTTAACTTCTCTTGAACCACTCTTGACTCCTACCCATCAATTCTCTGCAATTATCTTACTTAAATGTACGACCTCCGGTCGTAAATCGTGTTCACCGTTTAATCACTTTTAATCTCCAATTATCAACTATCGATCATCCATCGACTAACTTCGCGTATCTAAATGCCAACGTTTAAATAGAACAACTCATTTAAATAAATCCCGTTTTCTTCTTCGAGTGAACGTTTTTAACAGAACTTACAGTTAAAAAGAGTAATTTTGCCCAAGAGTATCAATGGAAGATTCGCGGATAGAATCGTTACAACGTGAATTAAAATATACAAATAAAAAAAAAAAAAAAAAATTTTTTTTTAAATATATTTATAAGAAAAAGATATATTAATGTATAATATATTTTAAAAACATTCTCATTTTTTGATAAAGGCTTCTATAGTAATAATATTTTGCCTACATATAGCTACTATTTCTGCACAGGGACTCAACTAGGATTTTTGAAATATATAACGTAGGAGTGAATTTATTCAAATTTTAAAACATCAGAATAGAGAAATTTTACCCCCCCCCCTTCCGGTTGTTATTTCAATTGATGATAACTCTGAAAATAATGGGAATTTTTTTCAAAGATCATAGTTCCTGCTCTGCACAGAAGACCTAGGAAACTATTGTTACAACAGAAGCATTTTTCATAAAAGGAGAATGTTTTGAAAATATATATGTCATTCTTTCTTCATTTTCTAACAAAAAAATTTGTTTGGATGATTTTTTTATTTTTTAATAATATTTTAAAAGCAATTTTGATGTATTATTCAATAACTGATACTAAATATCCAAACAAATTAGTCATTTATACGCTTTTTAAAAATCACGATTTCCCGAAAATGACCGGTCACTTTAATTTAATTTTTTTTCACAAAAATTGGTATGTGGGAATTTTTTTATACAGCAAATAAATAAAATAAAATTTTTACCTCTTCCCATACGGGAAGGATGAGTAGTATTGATATGCTTGTCAGATGGTGAATCATTTGTTTTTGAAATTCCATTGACTTACTCATACTAAAAAACCCCGAGATCTTAGATTTTGCAAACTGATTTCATCTCCAAACATCACATTGTCATTGTATATTAAAGGTTTACTCATATGCATAAAAACATGGCAATTTGTTGAATTCTATTGTTCTTGGTTTTTAAAACTAAAATAAATATGTAGCTTATGATATGAAAGCTTTTGAATTTATATGAAAAACCTCTTATTTATTATACCTTTAAAAATTACTGATGATTTTCCTTGAAATAATTTGAAATATTTATTGTCAGAATTATCTGTTTAGCAGTATAATTATTTTAAAACAAAACGTAAACGTATGTCGAAATTTTTGAAAAAATTGTAAGTTATGTAAAATGAATTTTTTCTCAAAATTAACATTTAAAAAAATTTATATTATTGTACTAAAGTACATGCAATTACCGTTATTACATATTTATGATGAAATTTAAATTAGTTTTTGAAAATAATGCAAAGGATAAGCATTATATATTTCCCTATCATAGCTTAGTAGTAGTGAGAAAGTGAGTGAGTGTTCATTAACGTCGCACTATAAGGCAACACGTGGGTTATCAGCTTCAGATCTCGTAATCTTCATCCATAGTCAAGTGACGAGGACGACACCTGAGTTGCCCACCCCCTTTTAACTTTCACACCACACCAACGGAAGAACGTTTAAGCCTCGACATATTTTTAAGGGGCCCCAAACCTGACTTTGCAGGAGAAGGGGGGGGGGGGTGCTGATATTCTCCGCTACGCTACTGTGCAAAGCTAAATATTTTAAATTATAAAAATTTTATAAAATTATATGAATGTCACACTATTAAGCAACACTTGGGCTATTGGCGACGGACCTCGTAATTTTGAACCTGGGCCGAGCGATGAGGACGATAGTTGAACTGGCACCCCATCTCCAAACTACTACACCATACCGACAGGAAGACTTTGAACCTCGACAAATTTAACGGGCATTGCCCCCCCCCCCCTCAACACGGCGAGTCTTCAGAGGCACCTGGGCTTGAACCAGTGACACCCGGCCATGAGTTCGTGATCATAAGCGAAACAAAAAAGTTCTTTTGATAATATTGAACATAAATTTAATGGAATATCTGAATTTAACTTTCTGGAGTTCTGAAATTATATTTCCAGTTACACAATACGAGCAGTTAATATTATTGAAGCATAACATATATATGTTTTTTAAGCTATAACTCCCACAAAGTTCCATATCACATCTAAAAGATCACATAAATATCCTAATAGAAAGCCAAAAATAGTTCGATTCTGGAAAATAACGGTTACATGTACTTCGTTGAATAATTAATATATATATACATATAAGAAAAAAAAACATCAGAGAACTTTTGTATTGATTAGAAAAGAGGTCAATAAACTGGAGAAACCGAATCTCCACGCCTTGTTATTATTGCTTTTCTCTTACAGTTATCCGCTGAATTAAGCAATAGGCTAGAGTGATACACAATAGCTGTAAAAATATTACCAAATCTTGTTTAGTTTTCTTTTACGTCTTTGAAATCTGCTAAGAATGAAAAAGCCAAGGAAATATTGTTTTAAATTCTCTTCCGGTCTATAGTGTTTTAATGTTTATAACAACAATAGAATCGCCAATTCGCGTTTTTGATGCATTTTTAAGGGAACAATAAACTGTTTGTGATTATTTTCACTTAACAATGTACGATTTAGCAATTTTTTTTTTTGTATCAAATTATGTTAGATTTAACAAATATTTTTATTAAATAATTGTTTGTTTATATTCCAGAAACTGATGCATACATGCCATTTGTGTTTGATTTTGGAGCATATTTTACAATAATTATTATTGCAAAACTACTAATAATTTAAAAAGGATGAACGGGATTTATTGAGCAGTAAAAAAAGATAGAAAAAAAACGTAAGTAAATCTATATGTTATATCTTGATAAAATATATCTTATTTAAACTTTATGCTATATATCTAGTACAAAAACAAATTTTGAGTAAAGAATTACGATTATTTAGGACAATATATTTGAACATATATATATATGAAATGTAACGATGAGAAGTATTAATTTTGAGAATTACAGTCTTGACAGTTAAAGAGCTCTTTTGTTTTTATCACATCATCGTTTATCTAATTAATTTGAACATCAGATGAGAAAATTTGCATCTTAAACTCTCAAGTACAAGGCAAAAAAACAAGAGCAGAAATTATTCTCATTCTACATTTAAATACACAAGGAACAAGTAAGGTAAAAAAAAATTAAGTCAATTCCTACTTAGGTCAACAAAGAAAAATTTTAATTTAGTTACATTTTATTTATTACATTCAGTATAAATATGTATATACATATGGCAAAATCACAATATTGACAAAATAGAAAGCGATTTTACTTGCAAATTTTCCATTTTATTTCTGTATATGGTGTTGGACTGTTTTTGTTTGCTTGTCACTCTTTATTCATTGAACCCACGACCTTTTGATTACAAGTCCAAAGCGCTGTCCATTGCGCTACAGAAAAATAACAAACACGTTTCCTTTCTCTATATGCTGTTAAACTATTAATTTTGTTTGTTAATATTTATTCATTTTTTAGTTTAACTAATAAATCAACATTTGTAAAAACTGTATTGACGGAAAGTGTCATCCACTACAAATTTTAAAAATGTATTTGCACTTGAATGGATGAATTTTATTAACGATTGAAAATTTGAACAAGTTATATATATATATAGGGAAAGAGTGAACAACAGGGGGAAATGTAATTAAAAGGAAAAATCAGGATGTTCAAGTGAAGGAAAATATGTTATTTTTAGAAACTACATCAGAGTTTTTAAGGATAAGTTTCAACAGCTCAGAGTAAGGCACGACGCGAGTAAGTCATTCTGATATTCTTTTTTAGGAATTGCGAATAAATTAGTCAAAATTCAAGGTCTAATCCTTTTAACAAGGAATCAGTACTAAATCTGTCAAAATATAATTCTTAATCCTTTAGTGCAAGATGAAATGAGACGCGTTTTGAAATAGGGTATTCGGAATTATGATTTAGATATTATAAATAAACGATTCGAATTTTAAGTAAATATTGTTATTACTAATGCCACCTGATCGGCAAAGGCCAGATCAAGGCCCACGAATTTCCTCATGGAAGTGACACCTGTCGTTAGCCGTAGCTTAGAGCACCATGCAGGTGACAGAACGATTTAGCTCGATTTCACCCCAATTTTGAGGGAGAACACCCTAGCCTCCAACCTCTCTTCCCCTTTCATCAACCTCACGAGAGGACTAGCGGTTCGACGGCTATTTAAGTAACCCCATGCCGCGTAGGCACTATACATTTACAAGCATCCATGTCTTCTCCGGGATTCGAACCCAGGCCCAACGGCACAGCAATCAGCGTCGCTAACCACTATACCGGATGGGCGACTAGTAAATATTAATTTAAATTATTACACACACATATATATATGCAAGTATTCGACAAATAAAAAAAATCTCTGTAAGTGTATATATATTGTATACAGTATACACTAATAATATATTATTACATTACTATTCTGGAGATTCTTCAATGAAAAAGGCAGCAATAAAAAAAAAAAAAGGATATAACGGAAATTAATTTTACTACGAAACAAAGTTATTTTTTCATTAAAATGGAGGCGACAGACTGTTTGAGAGACACCTGCAGGAAACTACCTTACTGTTTTTGTATGAACAGGTCAGTACACTTCTGGTTTGTTCCCGGTAAATAGATTCTCGAAACTCCCTATGATTCAGTCCTTTTGTCACTCTCTGTGCCTTTGACATTCTTGCTATTAAACTCTCTCGATCCGTTGTGAAACGCTTGAGAGAAGAGTTTAGATGTTTTCCACGAACTGCGTAAAATCGAATTACACACAACACGGAATCCTGGCGAAGCGCGTATTTCTAATAAAATTTATAAATTCGATACTGTTGCGAAAGTAGGAAAATGAAACAGTAAATCAGTGAAAATTTAAACATATATAATGTTTCTTTCATTTATAAGATAATTATTTTAACGCTCACAAAGATTAATAAGCAACATAATATAATGGTTTGAAAATAATTTATAAAATATATATATATAATTCTTGATTTGTGTTTAGAATAATCAGATTTCAGTCCATAAAAAATTTAGCACATTTCGTTTTCGGTGAATGAAAGGTAGTAATGACAAACAGAAATAGTAAAAAAAATCTAAAAGTTATTAGAGTTACTTCAAAAATATCAGAAATTGTAGTGAAAAGTTATCATAATTGATTTCAAAATTAGTATTTGATTCTCATTTACAGTATCATATTTATGACTATAATTCATATTAATTAGTTATTTTTTCTAGGGTCAAATCTCTTGCATAGCTTAATTTTCAGCCTCATTCCCTGAACACTGGAACGTCCGGGATTTCGATTACCCTAAAACAGGGGTTGCGAACCTTTATGGATCAACGTGCCATTTTTTCTAAAGAATTGTTTAATGAGATATAGACGTGCCGTCAAATAATTTTAACTTGTGATTATTGGGAAAATAATAAAACCAAATACTAACAACTCAAAACTCTTTATTTACTATTAAAAACACCCTTTAGTTAGATGTTTTAGTTATACGTGTAATTAAAATTAAAGTAACATTAGCATGACTTTTTTGCTGTTGCAGATTGGATTAAAATTAACTTATATTAGGATTGTAAGATGCATATTTTAGTAGATTGCATGCTGTAAGTAAGCATTAGTAAGCAATAAATTATTTTTTGCTGTAGCTCACTTCTTTGACAAGATGCTTTGTGATTTGTTTCAAAATGCCGTTTTACAGACGATGTTCCGCATACCCTGTTCCAGAACATAAAACAAACACCGCTTTCTCGCCTTTACTAACAATGCCAAATTTCTACATTCACCAAGTTTGAAATTCTCGGTTACACTTACTATCGTGCCCTTTTTGTTCTTTTGCTGAACTAGCCATGTTAAACAATAGTTAAAAATAATAGATATAATACAAATAAGCTCTAAAATACAGTTGTGTCAACGAAATTGACTATGCTATGCGTAGAAAAATTTTGCACCATAAGCAACTGTAGTCTACAACGTAACTAAGGCAAGACAATAACAAACGAGTGTGTTTCACACACAAGCCGTCCCCAGACCGATCACTGTCGTTTGTTCGTAATACTTCATAGTGAACTTTGTTATTTTGAAATAAAATACAAAAAATTTTGATCGCTGGCATGCCCAAAATATTGTGTCACGTGCCATCGATAGCACGCATGCCACAGGTTCGCCATCCCTGCCCTAAGACATCCACCGGTGTCGTTTCGACACCGCGAAATAAAATATATAAAATAATTGTAAAAAAACTAAATAATTTCAGGACTACAGTAGGTTTCGTTTTAATATTATTTCATGTAATTATCATATATTATTATACCCTTTATATCATAAAAAAACTGACGTTGACATTATGTTTTCAGAAGCTTGTTGGACCACTGCTTTGTCGCAAAACATTTCGAATCGCAAATCTGCCAGGAACATTATTATTATGCGGTATTCATTCTGTACCATCCCTAGAAATATAAGTATCAGGATTTACTGGAATATTATCAATAACATCTGCACTTCCTTCAGATTCTTCGCAGTCACTTTCACTCAATCTTAAGTCTTCATCAGAATCTAAATTAGCGCAAAACTAATCACCATCCGATTCATTCTCAGAAAGCTCTCGCAACAAATTAGCAACTTCATCAGGACTTAGACCTTTTCTACGAGTCACGGTTTCAGGATGTCTGCTCTGTACAAGGTTCGAAAATCGAATGAATTTTTTTTTATGAGCAGATAAGTGAATGCTGTGTGTAACACTTAGACACAACGATTTTGGTATAACTGACTCATTTTCGGTGTAAACCCAAAAACATTGCATTTAAGGTAAAATAAAAATGCGCGATATTACTTCAAGAAGTTTGTCATACTTGTGGTATCTACTTAGTGAAGTATCTTTTGCTGAACGACAACTATATTTATAATGATAAATTGCCTTGGTGTCAAAACGACACCGGCGGATGTTCTAGGTATATTTAGTTGTAAAATCTCTTCTACTTAATCTAGAACCACAAAACTTTTTCTGTGTAATCACTATAGAAAATAATTAAAAATCACGAAGTATTTTTAAATTCCCTGCAAAAATGCGGAAAAGAGAACAAACTAAAAAGGCTCCGGTGTCTAATCGACACCAACGGACGTTCTAGGGTGAAAAAAAATGAAGAAATAAGATAATTAAAGACGATACCCGACCAAAAAGGAAAAAAAAAAGGGATATTAAACTGGTGCTTGAACCAGTACATAAAATAGCCTAATCATAATACAAACACAACGCTTAATTACTATATTCGTTCGTGAATCCACTCTGAAACATTGGCACCACAGAAGTCTATAAACCTAAGTTTATTCAAAAGATTATAGAAAAAATTTCATCAATA
Organism: Trichonephila inaurata madagascariensis; assembly: GCA_019973955.1. Classification (NCBI taxonomy): domain Eukaryota; kingdom Metazoa; phylum Arthropoda; class Arachnida; order Araneae; family Nephilidae; genus Trichonephila; species Trichonephila inaurata. The sequence continues at coordinate 85,607 of BMAV01024409.1, read as the reverse complement.
ATCAATTACGGAAGTAGTAATATTGCATTCTTTCACAAACATGCGTTTATTGCCAGAAAGTGACAACGAATAAAATCTTTTTATGTGTAACTCATATCATTTTGCCAAATTCTTATGTTCACGAATTAATAACATTTGTTTTCCTTTTTCAAATGATAATTTATTTTGCATGATATGTGTATAATCTTTATGAAATATAATGTTTAAGATCCTAATACAAAACCTCATAATTTATAGCATTATTTTTGTTCATTTATTTACACTGGAACCAATAC